>PYHW01009938.1:391559-414322 GCA_013186435.1 Turdus rufiventris | reverse complement strand
ACTTCTTCCAACAAGTAAAGTCAATGTCTAATACTGCCATGTCTTGTTACCCAAGACACTTCTGGCAGCTGTCTTTTCACTACTGAAGTAGTTCTACATAAACTTCTATACTTAGTTTAGAAGTGGACTTGCTTTTTTTAAAATACTTTCCACACACCCATTAACAGCATACTAGAGACCAGCATCACAATATGATAAGTGAACTACCTGGAAGATATGATAAAATCCTATTTTTTTTATTTATTTATTTTTTAATTGACTAGACATGAACAAGGGCAGAGTTTGATCTCTGCCATACAGGCAGTTCGCAGGAGGTCACCTTATCGCTGCAGTGTTATTTTGCTTTGGCTTGGTTGAACTTTCTCAACATCTCTATGATAAACAAAACAAATTTTCCATTACTAAAGGCCACTCACCTACAGCTCAGGGTCTCAGGACTTGTGTGGGTTGTCTTTGCTTGAGCTGATTTTAGCCTTAATTAAAAACAAAAAACAACAACAACAAAAACAAAATTTAAAAAAAACCAAAAAAAAACAAAAAAACCCACAACAACAAAAAAAGATACGTGTGAACACATGTAGTTCTTCAATCACAGGTGTATTTACTCTGTCAAAACTTTGCAGAAATATTTTGCTCATTTCAGCTGCAACTTGGGAGGTTATTTCATCTGTAAACAACAGCAAAAAGGAGACATTAAAAAAAATAGCAACATCATAAACTTGCTGCAATCTGGAAGCATCAGATGAGTTTTCATCATCAAATCTTTTCAACCAGAAAGTGATTTGTGTTTTTGTACAAAGTATTTAACTGAATACAGTGAAACTGTGATGAATTTTCAAAGATATGCAGTACTCATTTTATAGAAGTGCACTTCAAGAGGTAATTTTATGGAAATACACACATTCCATCTATGCTTCAGAAGAAGTCAAACTTTGTGAGGACTTTTTATCTCCTTTTTTGTTGCACTTACTGGGTGTAGCAGACAAGCTTTTGGGGTGTACAAGTCTTTCCTTAGACCTAAAATAAAACCAATACTCTCAAAGTTGAGAGTTCTTATGATCATTATTTAACCAAATCAAAATAAAATGGTGGCTAGTACCACCAGAGCAGAGGGAAAACCAGAAAGCAAAGCATTAATAAGTTCAGTGGGTGAGATGGGGCAGAGAGGTGAGGCAGAGGTGCCAGCTGGAGAGAAAGGGCAGATTCCAGGGAGCCAGTATCTCAATGGTTTTTTAATGTCAAGTACAGCTGTGAATGTTAGCTATGAATATACTTATTTTTGGTAGTTATTGCTTAAGAATCGAGGCTGAAAGATTAGAAATGCAGTCTTCCTTTTCTGAGATACCATTCTTCTTCTGGCAAGTGTACACATTTTTCCTTCATAAATTGATTATAGAAGGTGATGCTATCTGATTTTGCCCATGGAGCATCCACATGGGCTTTTGGTGAAGCATAGGAAAATGCATTTCTGGCAGCTTTGCTCTGAGACACATCTAATCCTCGGAAAACTATGCCAGAAGTTTTGCCTTTTCTCAGGTTCTTCAGGCTGGTATCACTTGGTGGACATTCCCCTCTGACTCATCTCCCTACACAAGGTTAGCAAGGCACTTCAGTGCCAGAAGAAAGGCTGAAATCATGCCACGGATGCTTGGTATGCTTCAGAGAAATGCCAGATTTGGAGGTAAATATACTGGTTTTGCAGTAGATGGTGTTCTCTCTGCCTTACCAGACTCACCAACAACACCATGGAGACTTTCAGAGACATTTGGAGGTGGTACTGTTCCTAAGTTATGTCCTTAATTGCTCTTGAATTAAAATCACAAATCTGTTTTAGATGCTGATGATTTCATGAATGATTTAAAAAGAAAATAGATCAAAAAAAGCCCACAACGCCTTACTCTGGATTAAATATATTCAAAATGAAAAGCATTTTGAATGAGGACACTGTCCCTTTGAAAATTGTTTTAAATATCCCATGAAGTCAGTGATTTTCAATTCAGAAGATTCAAAACTTACACTTTTTTCATCCCCATCAAAAGCTTTATCAGAAATTCTCCTAACAACCCTATTAGTAACACACATGCAATCATCATCACGCTGTATTTAATTGGGACAGATACAAGAGTCATAGCTGTTTCCATGAGAGTTTCAAGCTAAATTACATTTTTGATTGACTTGCTTGAGTGGCAAATCTCCATTAGTCAGTTATATACTACATGCTGTGCTATCACTCTCAGAAAAGCAAAAACTCCATTAAGTATTACTACAGCTCTCAATCAAACAGGGTGTTTTTTGCATGCATTCGTTGCATAATTTCTATTTGAATATTCCCCCTTAAAAAACCCAAACCAACAAACAAAAAACCCACCACAACTCAGTAGTCTTCACTATTTAAAGTATTATAGTAAATGTCCCTCTTTTCAATAAATAGTTTGCTCAAGTATATTTCAAGTGCTACACAAATAAATAGCCTTCTTTTAATACTTGCAACTAATCTTTGTTAGTTTATAAGCAATAATTCTGCTAAAATGAGAAGAAAGAAGATTGGATTACAAGTCTCTTTCCAAAAGAGCCAAATGTGTATATATGGAAAAGCGTTAAAAAGATGAACTTTATATTAAAGTAAGCAGTATCAGTACATTTACCATATAAATACGCTCCTAAGTCCATTCTTTGGTGAATGGTTACTGAAAAAGATCCATATCAAGTTAATGAATTCTACTCTGCTGACTTACAGAAAAGAATATAAAATAGAAAAATCTACATATATTATTTCCAACTGCTTATTAGATAGACTTATCTATAATATATATGTTAGGCACAAATTACATTAAAATAACATTTACAGAACTGCAAAGGAAAAGTTTCACAAATTAGAAAATGGAAGGGGGGGTGGAATGAAAAAAATGAAGGTTGGCTGAGTAACCTCAGCTCACCCCTTTTGCTTAGGCAGAATTTTGTGATCTTTATTTAAAGCACATTGCAACCCAGCAAACGCTGGATGCCAATGCAGAGGAGCAGTGGTAGGAAGCTGAGAGACGTGGAGCAAGGAGAAATTGTTGGCATTCCCCCTTAAGGTGGTACAGGTGGGATGCCACAGCACAGTCCTGAAAAGACTGCTGCTTCATTAAACCCCAGCCCTAGAAATCCATCAGAGGACTTTGTGGTTTGTAATTCCCAAAGTACAGCATGGTTAGGTTCAGTCTTACCTGCTTAACGTCTTAGGTGATTCACTGCCACTCTAAGGCTGAATAAATCCCAAAACTCCCAGAACAGTGGTGGTAAATCAGAGCCTAAAAGGTGGGGGGCTTAGAAACACAAAGCAGAGGCGTCAAAGCATTGATAAATTTTTTTGAGGACCGTGGTCACCAATTTGCTGAGAGAGAAAATAATGGTTCTGGGCAAAAGAACTTTAAATTGGCATGAAAGAATAAAGTCCTCAGTAAGGGGACAGGAAGAAACAGGAAAAAAAACAAAAACAAAAAACACCCAGTACACAAGAAATACAGTAAGAAAGATGCATCAATCGAAGAAAGAACAGAGGACACCAAACTGAGAAGATTCAGCAGGCAGGTAATTTAAGAGTGTTTCTAAAAAGTGGCCGGAAAGATAAAAGCAAAACTCAGCAAAATGAAATAATGAGAAATAATGAGAATTGTATGAGGCCACATGATATTCTCATTGCAGTGATTTAAGATGTTCTGTTTGGGACAGTAACAGGAAAATTCAGAAAACCTTACAGTGAATCAGAACTAAATAGTTGAAATGTTAGCAGAGGAAAGCCCATGAGACAGAAGAATGACTACTACATGCACAGGAGGCATCCCCTGCTCCGAGGTGAGCGTCAAAGTAGGAAAGAAAATTTTGTCTTTAAATCTTTCTGCGAAAATAAAAGCAGAGATACTGAGAAAGTTTTCTCTAAAGATTATCAGCAAAGCATACATGAGGTGAAGTCCAGAAAGTGACAGCACATACTGAAATTAGCTGAAGAATCATTAAAAGCAATATTCATTGTAACAGAATAATTATTTTGGAAATAATTTTATAGTTGCCACTGAAGTAATGGTTCGAGTATGTTTTGAAAGAGAAAGAAATTCTTCCAATTCATTTATACAGCCCTGCCCCCTGGAATATCTGTAAGTGAAATTGCAGCTACAGTGGCCCACAAATACCTGCTGATGTCATAAATTCTGCCCTTTCTAAAGGCAGGAGTCTCTTGAAGGATGAAATTTTTGTCTTTTTTTGTTCCCAAATCTACACAACTTCTTCATGCAGCTAGAATATCTTCCATGTGAAAGCATTTCCCTCTAGAAATTCATCTTTATTCCCCTAAAGTTTATATTCATTCTAGGCTACGAAGTTTTCTGAAAACATCTAAGAATTTCTCAGCTGTGTTTGCATTATGCATATTGCATATCTGCAATCAGACACATTCTTAATTTTCGAGTTAATAGCATCAATCAATGGTTTTGCATTAGACCTCATTTTTGTGACAGAATTCTGCTTTGAAATGGCCCTGCACAGTGACCTGGTCACAGCTCTCAGTGAATTCAGCAAAGGCCATGACCTCTTGCAGTTGTCCCTTATTGTGACCTCCTTAATTGCACATGTTAGGAGACACCAGCGAGTCAATAGGCATCAATCTCTTTACTCCATTCAGCTTTTAAGGCCATATTTCAGGCTCCTCGAAACACCAGAGAGTTGATTTTTACTCCTAAATCAATGGCACTTCAGCATGTTAAGTATCTCCACAAACACAGCACTGTGATATCCCATCAAACTGACTGGAAAATATTATTTTCAGGTGTGTTTCCTCTTGTATGTAATGTCTGTGCAGAACAGCTGAGGGACTATAAGTATTTTTGCTAGATGATCCTCGGCAAAATCATTACTTAGAGCAGATCAATAATGTTCTCCCTCCTTAGGAGTCACACTCTGATAATGCTTCTGATAAAATAAGATAAATAGATGAGCTGCAGGTTGTTCCAACGGATTCATGGCTCTATCTCTACTAGAATTTTGACCAAAATCCAAGAACTGGCAGACAGCATTTCATCTGTTCCTACTCTATTGGATCTCCTTATTGCTGTCTATTTTCTTGCATATTTATTAGGCTAAGTTTTCTCAAGAACACACTGTAGTAGAGCAGAATACTTAGTGTACTGGGGTTTTTTTAATCCCTCCAATGGGGAGAGTCACACAGTGAAGTACTAGAATTGGTGAAAATGACCTTGCACAAATCAGTCTAAGGTGCAGCTAGCTTTTCTGGAGCAATACTTCGTGTAGAAATTGAACAACTTACCTGGATAGCTCTAAATATTTTTATTTTCTATTTTTTGAGGGAATGAGCTGTTGCATCTGTAGAGAGATTCAATTATTATTTCTCCTTATCAGGCCTGAAATTCTGCTACCTAATACATCGTGTCCTCCTGCATCTTTTTCATGGAACTTCAGATCTCATAACATTTCTTGACTCAGAGAATTTTTCATTTTGCTTGGGTGGCAGTTTTTGAAACAGAACATGCCTATTCAAATTGGGATGTGTTTTCTGGCTTGTGGAGAGCTGGTGTTGTCATGTGGTTTTACAGAAATGATAGTGTCTCATTTCCTAGGTACTCTTACATAAGTGCTCTCATATACATATATTTTTTTTTCCTCTTAATGACCTATCCCCATTTACTATATGCATAAATATGCAGAGAGTATTTGTAAACATTGAACTCAACAAGACTTTCTTGTAATGCATTTCTTTCACCTTAAGATTTCTACCTAATCTGTTGCATTTCTTTAATGGACAGAGGACATGACTAACTTCAATTAAGAATATTTTGGTTTACACTGCCTTTTTTTACTAGTAAAATGTATAAGGAAGAAGATTTCTATCATTTTTAGTAACTTTTTGTTAAAGTTGTTGTGTTTTTCTACTCCTGTTTGACCACAGTATTAATCCAAAGGCCTAAGTGCACTTGTTAGTGCAAAGCATTAAGTTCAAATCACAAATTTATTCTTGATATTTTAAAATGGGTACCAACAAGAATTATTTGATGATTACCATAGACTTTTAAGAGAAGCTGAAGTTTATAAAACTAACTGATACTTTTAAGTTAATTTGATGCTTAATAGGTAAAACATATTTTTGGCAGAAAGAAAAGGACTTCTTTCTTCTGGGACATAACCTTTGCTCATTCTGCTGTTTGTACCTGCAGGTTTGACTTCCATCTTTTCTTCTAGGCAACCAGAAAAACAAAAGGATTTTAAATCTAGATTAACAGAATTAAGCTCAATATATACATGGTTTAACATATATATTCAATCTTTTAAGGAAAACCTTGAAACCAAGTAAGAGGCCATTAAGTTCAGTGTTTATGCAGCTCTCTGTGTTTTCATGCATATAAGAAATTGTGATAGGTTATTAAGAAGAGCTGTTCATGGAGGCAATTGTTAAGCTAAAGTGTCCTGCACTTCACTTTCCTTGGATACCATCAGCTTTTGACTCTTCTCTTTGGGAGTTGTATGGTATAGTGCTCACTGAATTGTTTCATGACATAATAATAGCAATTTAAAAGTTTTTTTAAAAATACATTGATAAAAATGTGTCTCTTTCTGAAATTCTTACTTTTTTCAAAATAGTTCTGAAAACTAAATATTTTATTTCAATTTCCTCTACAGAGAAATTTCATATGAATTGGGTAGATCTTTTGGCAATTAAAAATTATATCTTTTTAATTCATTTTTTTAATATACAGTTTGCATAAGCATTCAGGCCACTGCAACTTAATTTTTCCTTAAAGACTTTGAGTTTATAAATAGGAGATTGGGTGTCAAATGCAAACAAGTTAGATCTTTATCCTAGAGTGGACAATATCTATTTTCCTACATGTACACTCTGTGAAGACAAAAAGAGGCACAGTGGTCCTGTATGACCAGTAAGAAAACACCATATTTTTGTCTAAAGGCGGATTCCAGACATAATTGCTACCTATCGAAAACTAAAACTCCTTCTGCTCATACATTGCTCTGGTCCTGCTTTTGGCTCTGAGGTGAAACACAATGACTGACAGTTTTATTATGACGTTTTCATGAAAAACAAAAGGCTCAGAAAGCAGATTGCTTTGCATCATCTGTGTGCTCTCCCATCACCCTGCTGCTCCAGACACTGCTTGGCTACTCTGCAATCCCCAAAGGAGAAACTCAAGGATCTCTAGTGGAGAAAGCTTTATTATAACTGTGTTAATGGGTGGCAATGAGAGCCATGGGATGGATGACTCACTAATCTCTTAGCAAAAGATTTATGTCTCAAGCACAACCACAACCAAAAGCAATGTATTTGGAGTGATTTACAAGCGGTGTGAAAAATGACAGCCACTAATTAAAATGAGAAGTGCAATCCTGAAAGGGTTCCAATAACATATATCTGGCACACGATCGCTGCAGCCACAGGGAACACACAGAGCCACGTGTGGAAAATGGAAAACATTCTCACCTCCACACAGCCATTGCAGTGGAAGCAAGCTTTTAGGGTGAACACAAAATATGTCTCTGATCCAGGGGTTTAATACAGAAAACCTCCACAATTAGCACTGATAGTGAGCCTTGGTTCAGTTCTCCTCCAAACACAAAGCAGCAAGAGATGAGAACTTGTGAAGTTTGGCTTCCCTTCAGAACAGACCTGTTCACAATCTGCCTGATTGCACTGTACTGCAGCAAAGGTATTATCTCAGTGATATGACTCAGAGCACTTAAATAGATAATCATTTCTTTGTGACAGAATCTCACCTATCCTAATGTAGAGGTTAACTCCACGAGCCATAGCATAAAGAATCCTGTCATTAACCGCAATAATTACGATTTCAGGCCATACCCTGCAAGGAGCTGCAAACACCTTCACAGTCAGTTCTGCTTCAATCAAAGGACAGAGAAACAGGAACCACCAGATGGACGCATCTGGAATATCTATGTAAATCCATATGACACAAAGTTCAAATCACAGAGAGCAATTATTGTGCTATCAAAGTTGTCAAAATGCTTTAAATTCTGTCACCAAAGTTTGTTTCATCTCAGGTTTACCTGCATACAGAATTATTTGGCTAAAGATGTTCCTTGAGTTCCACGGATCTGTAACCTACCTATAAGTATTCTGCATAGCTATACCAATAGAGGTTCATAAAACTCAGTCCTAAAATAGCAATGCTGATAGGAAAAAAATATATGGGATTTTTAAATTTATGTTTTCCTTTCCAAACACAGTTTGTGAAAGCACATATTTGTCCTTTATAAATAATTTGGAAGACTGAAATTTGAGGAGGAAGAAATACTTCTGAAATCAGAAAAAAATCACACTATGGGAAAAAAAATAAATATGAAGATAATTGCCTGTAAGTGGAATGTCTTTAATTTTGCAGCAGTGAAGTTCCTCAACAGGATGGAATAATATTCAGAGTATCTTTGATCTGTTTATAAAAAGGATGGAGTGATATTGCCGAGAGCAGAACAGAGAGCTTGATGACACCTAGCAGGTCTGTCCAGCTGATGCTAAAAAAAACAATTTAAAAAAAAACAGACTACTCTTTTAAAAGGACCACAAGGAAAAAACAATGTTAAACGAATTGTTCATGAGTTTGCACAATAAGATATTGTGCAGAGGAGTAATTTAAGTCCTGTATAATCCAGGCTGAGCTAGCACTTTCATTATGAAATGTTTGTGCTCAGCTTTAGAAGGAAAACCTTCAGAACGTTTTGGGCCAGACACAAAACTCGGGCTTTTCCACTTCTTGCAACATTGACTCTTGATCTTTTCAGGATATCCTGGTACCCTATTTTCCACAGTTCATTTTGGTTTATGCTCAATTATTATCAAATACCTGTCCTTCAGATAAAATTTTGTCACTGGTCATTTTATTCATGACAAAGTCTCTTCATCTGCTGGGAATCACTGAAGTCACACTCATGTCCAGTAAAATTGCTGGATGTGGCTGCCACGTTGATATCTCTCCACACTGACCAAATTTTCTTAATATTCTACATAACAGTTGCAACAGTAGGTCCCTTGAAAACTACCTGATAGAAATATTCATTTATTTAGTTGGGTCTTTTTGCAGTGCATTAACTTGCAGGGGTTGTTGAGGGTGTAATGCCTAAAAATTGGAACAACTGTATGAAAATATCAACAGCTGACTGATCATTAACACCTTTACAGCCCAAATTTTCTGCCAACAGCCAACGGGGATCGTAATCATGTGCTCAAATACATCTTCATAATATCTTACATGTGTCAGCAGAGCCTAAAGAAGTAATAAAGTACCTAAAAGTGGTTGCATTCTCATTCATTGGCTCAAAAGCACTGCCTACCATTGAATTTTCTGCTATGCATTTTCTTTTCTTCTTCTTCTTCTTCTCAGTCTCAGAAAAAAATAAAAATAAAACCAAAAAACCCAAACTAAATCAAACCAAGCCAAAATGAGAAAATAAAAACAAAACTAAAACCAAAACCAAAAGCCTAATTTCTGGACTGAAAATCCCTTTTTTTCCAAACTTCAAACTTTTCCAATTTGTCCATGAGCCACAAGTGCTCAATTGGATGTCAAATACCGGCCTATGTGCTTAAAATAAAATACCGCTTAAAGTCAACAAGGTGTCATTCAGATGCATTCCAATATTTTTTGGTGTAGCAGAGGTTCAAACTATTTAAGTTAAAAGTGGATTTTTTAGAATGGCTAAGATTTATCAGCATCCCAGCACTGCTGTGAAATTATTTTTCCTCCAGTGAGTTCACAACTTGCTATTGTCATTGAAGTCTAAGTTTCATTAAAGATTGGTCTTAGTCTCTAGATGTTTTTTAAAAATAGTACTCACAACATTTGCATTATTCTTCAGAAAAATTCCTATTTAATTGACTCATCTCATACTTGAGCCCTCTGTCCCCCATTTGGCAATATTTTCAAGCAAATATGTATTGAAGAAAAGGTTCACCAAGTCATTTCCTTGGTAACATAATTTCTAATGATTCATATAATCACACATATCTTTATAAATATATTCTGAGCAATAAACCATGATTGAAATTAAGTAAAATACACTCTTAAGGTTGATTTAATCTCTTTTACTGAGTAACCATTAAAAATAAAATTCACTCCCAGGATGCTCCAGTCAAAATGACAAACATGATAATAAACATTTGGTAATAAAAATAAATTAAAAATCAAAGCTTTATGATATATTTTCCTATCAAAATGAAAGTGGTAAATTGAAAACAATAACGATGCTCATCCACAGTTACAGTTCCAACAGAACACTTCAGAGTTTGATTTACAATTAGGAGCAGCTTGAAAATGAACCGTAATTTTACATTTTAAACTGCTCCTGCTCAATCCATCAAGTATTAAAATCTTGATGCTGATTGATGGCATTCTCTCATGCTGTTTCTCTTGATGAAGCACTACAGAAACTGAAACAGAAATATTCACCATGTTATGAGTTTGCACACCTCCTCCAGTACAGTTGGTGCCACTCTGCTCAGGTGTTTATTTGGTGATTTGAGAAATTTTGGTATCTTAACCAGGATACAAATATAGGATGCACATTCAGTGCCTTTCAAACTGATATTGGTACAGGTTTCCAGGAGCTGGAACAAGTGGGCTGTAAACAATCACTATCTGCAATCATCGTTTTTCCAGTCTGCCATGCCACTTCTCAAGAAACTGCAGTGCCAGAGATACCATTTGGTTTTCTTATGGAAATTTCTCTGTCAAGAAAGGGCTTGGAGATCCCTTGGAGTTTTTATCCCTGGTGAAGGTGAAGGGATAAGACCCAGCAGAACACTGGCTGGTCTAAGCAATTTCCCTAGTGACATTTCAGGTTTTCTCCTCCAGCTCAGTTTGTCTCAGGTTCTGAGGTTTCACATCCCATCCAAACTGCTGTAGCAGTGGGTTATACAAACCTTGTGTGTTTTATTCACAATGACCCTCTTGCTCTCACTATCATCATACCTTTCCATGGCCACACGACTGGAAGAGCCTAAACTGCCTTTTCTTCCTTTCTCACTTATTCTATTGATTAGTTTCCATCTGGGTGTGTAGAGCAGCAAAAAAAGAAACTAAAAATTAGAAAATATCCTGAAAATAGTACCTGCAACATCAGTTCAGACTATAAACAACACCATTTCCTTTAATTTGAAAAAAAACAGTGAACATAAACACCTTTTTTTACAGATATTTCTTTTAAATATGGATATCACAGACAATATTTCCAGCTTGGATATTTCAAAAAACATGCAAGCCAGTTCATAAACTTCTGGCCTGTGGGATGACTCAGACTAAAAACTTTCTTACATTAATATTTTCAGGAATTTGTAATGCATAAGAATAAAAGGCAGAGACACCCTGATTTAAATATCAAGAATACAAATTAAAAAAAAAAAAGAAAAAAGCACTCATAAATAAATATCACCATAGTTGCATGTTATTTCATACCTTCATTCTTTAATATTAAATAACATCTATGTGCAAGTCTTTCCTAAAAAAGACACAGTTATTTAAACTGGAAAAAACATATTATTTTTGCCATATGCAATATTATGTAAAGCTGAACTTCATGAGGAATATTTAATTATAAGATTTTATAGCTTTAATAAAGTTTTAAATGCATTTAATGATAGGCAAAAATGCCATTCCATCTTAAATATTATTTACTCATTTGAAGTGGCATTCCTAGACTATAAAAAAGAATTAAATTATAAAACCAAATTGGCAAATACTACACAGGCTATTATACAACCTGAAAAACTGATTTTATGCATTATCTTGTGACTGGATTAATTATTATAAAATAAACAATTAAACTGTCTATTAATAGCTCTGGGGGAAAAATGATTTTATTTTATTTTGAGCCTCTTCCGAATCTTCAAGAAATGCAAACGTCACCTTCAGTGGATGGATGATGAGATCCTTAGTGCTTTGAAACGGCTCTTGTAAAAAACGTTCAAAGGAATGATCCAGGTCTTAAAACGCTAATATGGAATGGCTGGGACTAAACAAGCAAGAAAACACCTTCAGGGCTAAAATCAGCTACACCCTTTTGTTTGAAGTGACAAGGCCTATCATTAAGAAGAAAAAATTTTGCTTCTCCAGCATAGCAGAGGCACCAACAATGCTTTGTCACATTTCTTCCCTCCTGTTATTACCTTTTCAAGTGTAATTGATTTCACACATTTCTGAGGAGTTTGTTTCCCCAATAACACGCCCAGCCCTGTGCACATCTGATGGAAGAATTCCACATCCCCAGTTACTGCCATGCTGCTTTATCTATAGCAAGTTTTTCCCCTCAGTACCATGATTCCTAACAGAAAGATTTCTTTGTGCTGTTTCAGGGTAGCTATACATCTATACATATATATTGTTTTCCTCCTCGAATTTATCACCATGTCTTAATCTTTCTGAAGGAAACAGAAAGGAAAATGGCTGTTAATTGCTGGGAGAAAAATCTGATTTGCTGCATGCACACAGAAGTTACAGAGTCCTGTAATGCCCCAGAACTTGCACTGTGAGACTTTTAAAGGGGCTTTACAGTTCTTCATGGACTCTGAGTAAGAGGCATGGGAGAAATATTGACAAGATATTCTCACAGCTATAAAAACGTTAGTAGCAACTTTAGAAAATCAGAAAACTTTGGCAAAAAGTTTCTCTAAAAGGGCAACATTCCATCTGCATAAAACATTTCTCAAAGCATTAACTTGACCCATTCAACTTTGAAAATTCTAAGCCCATTCGATTTTAAGTTACTCAGAAATTCTGGGTAGAAAGAATTAGAAGAAGAAGAAAGAGGAAGAGAGAAGGACAGAAAATATATAGAAAAGAATAAATATAGCTGTCATTTCTGGTTCCAGTGATGTTCAGCTGATAGAAATTCCAGGAGGAGATAGGGTCAAGATGTGTGATCTTTACTTTCTATTTCTAATATTCCATAAGTGTACTAAAAGAATTCTATTAAAAGAAAAAGAAAAGGTGGAGGGTGGGGGTGGGGGGAGAAATTAGAAAGTAATTTCAAAAATTAGACAAAAAATGGAATGAAAAAATAAGAAAGTAAAAATCCTCCAAAGAGAAAAAAATGCAATCAGAGCTGCACATGGGTGCAGATGATTGCCTGGAAGACCCTGGTGACAGAAGGGTGGACATTGTAGCATGAGCAACCCTTGCAAGGAATCAAAATGCTCCTGTGGAGTGTTGGACATGGCCTGAAATTCATGTGTGAAGAGCCTGACAGGACCTGATGCTAAATTTCACTTTATTTGTAGCATATTTGGATGTAGAATTAGGGTTAAAGCCATAAACCAGGGAATGACTGAGACAGGCAGCAACACACATGGGCTAAAAACACACCCTGTGCCAAAACACAACCACCAAAGGGATTTGGGTGTTCCAGGAATGCCCACATTTGTGTCTGCAGGTGCTTGCAGCCTGGGCTGTGTGTTCTAAGCCAGGCAGACATCTGCCAGCCAGGGAACAAGGGACAAAGGGTGATGCTGCCAGGGAGAATGTGGGACCTGCATCAATTCCCACTCACTGCCCACAGAAACAAGAGTGAAACAGCTGGATGGACCCCATGGGAGCAGAATGGAGCAAGAAATGTGACAAAAACCACAAGACGGGAGAAAGAAAAGCCGAGGCTGT
Source organism: Turdus rufiventris (assembly GCA_013186435.1). Classification (NCBI taxonomy): domain Eukaryota; kingdom Metazoa; phylum Chordata; class Aves; order Passeriformes; family Turdidae; genus Turdus; species Turdus rufiventris. Next base: position 400,658 of record PYHW01009938.1, on the reverse strand, counting down.
CAAGAATATGACAGAACCTGCAACTGGACTGAGAAAGCTCCAGAGAAATTACAAATCTAAATAGTACACAGCAAACAGAGCAAAGAAGGGGTTGTTAAATGCTTCCAAAATGCAGATGAGACCATGAAACCTCCAAGGAACAGCAGGTGTTTTTACAAAAAGCAGAAGAATTTCCTATCCTAAAAAAAATAAAATAAAATTCTAAATTAATACTATCCATGTAACTGATGAGAAAAAAAATGATTGATATGAAGGATTATGACTTTGAATTTGTTAAATATGCACTTTATCCCTACCCACACATCCCTCTAAGTCGAAAAATTATTCTTTAAATTATATACTGATGACACTTGGACTGAAAGACACACAGTCATCCTTGCTCCCCTGTCATGAGAAAAAAGACCTCCTGTATGACATGTACAGCCATATAATCAAGATATCTATCAAGAACTTTAATAAAGTAAAATATTAAATGCCATTTTGAAATCAAGAAATGAGTGTTTCTGCTTGTCTACCCATTTCTCAACCTGCTGTGTCATTGACTCTTTTCCCCTCTAGCCTCTCTTTTCTTTCATTCCTTTTCTTAGCTGATTAATTTCACAGAAAATAAGGATTTTTTCCCCATAAAAAAACAAACAAACAAACAAACAAACAAACAAAACCCTCAAGTAACCATTTTCTGCTCTTTACACTTTGTTAAACGCCATAATCCTATTCCCTGTGTCAACCACTTTGTCACCACAATGACTTTGTCTGATATTCTTCCTTTACAAGTAATAGTTCAAATCTGAAGATCTTTTGGAAAACATTACCTCTCATAATGGAATGTATGACTTCATTACCTCATCTCTCCCAGTTACATTATCCTGCCATAAGAAACAAAGTGACTTTTGAACTTTGAGACTTTTCCAGCCCTACAGGAGCTGATGATCAGGGTTTTTTTGCTTTATCTTTCTTTGCATTGAATCAGAATAGATTTAGCATCATCTTGACCTGGAGATTGAATTGAACCATTAGTCAAAATTGAATGCTTCAAGAAAATATGTAAAATAGTGTAGTGATATATAATGTAATGGACTCCTTCAAAAGCTCTTCCACATAATTGTGCAGATGTTAAGGAGGTTATTTACTGTGCCTCAGATTTTCATTCTATTTGTTCTTTATGAAAGCTTCCAGATAAAGTCAAACAAATTGTAGGGAAATTTTTTTTAAACAAAATTTGCAGCCAGTATTGCCAATGACAGTTCAGCATACTTAAGAGAATGAGGTAGCTCATTTTCTTTCTAAAATCCATTGATTTCCAAGAATTACTTTTTGTCTCAATTAATATTGATAAAAACATACCTTCTCCGTACACATATTTGTACTTTCATAGACTTTTCAAGCAGCACTTTAAAAAATTTTACTAAGAAAAAAGCATCAAGTATGTTGCATTCTGTATAAGATACCAATTTACATGCCTGACCTATGATTAAGGATTTCATTAGTGTCTCACTCATGGTAGGAAGCATTTTTTGGATACAGAATGCATGATTTACTTCAGGACAAGAAATCCAATTTGAAACACTTTTCACAACTCCTAGTGACTTGGCAGAGAGAAGAATGTTCCATAGATTACCTTATGATAGGCTTAGTTCTCTGATTATTCAGTGGTGGGATTTTAGTTGTTTTGAAGTGGAGATTTTGGGCGTTTTTGCTTGTTTTTTTGGTTTGTTTTTTGGGTTTTTATGCTGGCAGCTGTAATCAGTGAAAATGTTTCTTGTACAAATCACAAAAACCATTAACCTAAACTGCCAGTTCCTGGTAAAACTTACACAAAGATTTCTCTTCAAATTTGATCAATAAAATTGAAACAGAAGTGTAAGAGACTGGACTAGCTTTTCCTTGTCATGAGGATATACCATTGGAATTAAAGCCTCTTGCTTTTAGGTACATTATTTTTGACTCTGATTCTTCTCTAATTCAAAGTCAACTGTGTTTTCTGGCAGGCAAAAAGAGGTTTTTCCTTCTGAAGTGGCTTATACCTATAATAAGAGATAGTTCATTTGGTTTGAAAATCCATGTCCTGATAATAGACTGTGCAAATAATGCAATTTTTTTGAGCTACAGAAGTTAAAGAGATGGACTCTTGAAGTCCTTCTGGACTATTACAGTTTGAGTCTTGTGTCCAGTTTCTCACCTCCTCCTCTCAGCAAAGAAGAATTTGGCTCTTCACCTCAACATAACCAATACTCCCCCTCCACCAGGATCTCTTTTTTCCCCTACATCTCCTGATATGAAAATGCTGCAAATACAGCAATAAAAACAAAAACAGCTGAAAAAACCCCACTAAAATAATGTTTGTAACAAAGACTATTACATTTGGTATTACAAAGAAAGCCTATTGTACTTACCAGGTGATAAATAACTAGAAATACCTACAAAGCCACCTCATATTTTTATGTGTCCTGTTGGAAATTGTTGGCATTTCCCCAAAGCTTTCTGGCATTTTAACAGCAGACACCTTTTCATATCCATTTGCATGTTCTAAATCAAACCAAGGGCTGAAGGTGTATTCAAAATATCTCTTTTCAGCTGTTTGAAATTACTACTCTAAGCTAAAATCAATGTTCTATCAACAACCTGTTTTTTAAAAGTAATTTCAAAATATAATTTCAGCTATTAACTTCAGCCTGTCCTTTATTCATTCTCTGTGCCCTGTTCTTTCCATAAATCTGCCACCCATTCTATCTCAAAAGCTGAAAATTAACTGAGAGGCTATTGCATAAAACCAGTAATAACAGTATAGTTTACATGTAGCAGTGATTACCTATTGCCTCCTCACCGTCAAATTGGACTGGAGTTTGTTTCTTGTCAATGCTTGCTCCTTCTGAAAACCTGCATCTCCAGCTGCGAAATCACAAATAACCAATCTTCCCCTTCTCTACCTCCTGAATTTTCCAGGACTTTCAGATGTGAAAATTAAATATTGTGTGTCTTCAGACTCTCATTAAGGATTTTTTTTTTTTTTTAGTTACTGGTTGTGGAGAGTTTAATATAAATATAAGTATGGAGGGGAGAGGAAGAGAGGAGATAAAGTGTGGGAAGAGATCAGCTCTAATATTCAATATTTGCAGGTAATATTCAAATCTTCAATACCTAAATTAACATAAAACACCTCTGAAAATACATTGAAAAATACAATGATCTCATTTTTCACACATCCTTACCTTCCCTTATGCATTCATTCAGAGCTGGTGGTCAAAGATATCTGCTGCAATCACCTGTAAGGATGTTCTCCCATGTACTGTCCTCATATCCATCACTCCCAAAAAACACATCCTCTTACTTCTCATCCCCCTTAAATTGCTAATTATTTTTTTTAAAAAAGGTCCATGACAGATAATTTATCTGTGAAAGCTGCTGCATTTTAACACACAAAAATCAGCCTCTAAGACCAGGCAATGACATATCTGTAGCTACCTTTATAAAAAGAAGTCTTCTAGCACCTAGCTTAGAAATGCTACAAGATTTCTGATACTTTAGCTTTAATTTTTTTTTTTTTAATTTCTTAATACGCAAAACATATTGATTGTAATAGTGTATGGTATTTCTTAACTGGCAAAATTATATTTGATTTGGGAAAGTGCTTTCAGGATGTGATCCTCAAATAACAAATCCATAAGGGCCTTATCCTGTCTCTGCATTTATAAAAGAAAGGTGCCCACATATTTTCTACCTGATTTTAGTACTTTTTTTAGCAATTAAAACTGCCTACAAAGTAAGCAAACTCCCGGTAAATTTTCATCATCCCTCATTTTAGCTGTTTTTTAAGATATCTTTGAAGAATTAATAGGAACTGGTGTCAGTAACAGAAACCAGTAGGCTGTATAAATAAAATTCAATTTTACTTCCTAGAGCTGAAAATTAAAATAAAACCTGTTCCTTTCAAAGAACTTTTTTTTTTTTTACTGTGCTAAGATRTAACTTCCAGAGCCACTTCTGTGAATCCTGTTTTATCCAAAAAGGAGTAAATAATTTTTAATAGTGCTAGAAGGATCCTGACAGCAAGTAACAGCGTGGTGCGATGATGAAATCCTGACTTTGTCTTACACTGTTCCATCAGAACACCTGCCCACGCAGGTACAGGGGCAGCCCAGTTGCATTTCCAGCTCCATCTCCACATGTTGGTACATAATCAACATCCAGCCCCTGGAGCTCCAATGCAACATTAATTTTGCAACATCATTGCAGCTGATAAACATAACGTGAGAAAAAATGCAATAGTTATTAGCACATGTTAATTGCTATCTGAAATCAGTATGTATTTTCCTGTTTATAACAATCAAGGTGCAATAATTTAATATATTTTTAATGGTTGAATGGTGTTTAGGAGAAACACATGTCATTTTTCTTTACCACTTTACTTATTTCACACACTAAAATTAAATTTAAAATGAAACCTCAAGAATAATTGACTTTAAAATAGCAGGCACCCTAAAAGAATCTTTTACCGAGAAGAAATTTTGAATTGTGACTTGAGTAGGACTTGAGTAGGAAGGAGTTACTATTCCAATAGCAAGAGAATATCCATGAGGCACTAAGGAAATTAATAAGGATTATAACAGTTCTCACTCTTTCTTCACACCACTTCAAAAATCTGCAAATAAAAATGAGGATAAGATATTTGCTGTTAGGGATCTGGAATTGAAATGGACAGAAGAGGCATCAGTACCACACCGTTAACATTAATTCTTGCACAGCAGCTACGATCTTGGTTTTTTGAATGGGGTACACCTCCAGGCAGATTTTACAAAGAATTCTGAAGCTATAATCACAATTAGCCCAGGTTCAACAGCCTGAATCATGACCAGGGACATCAGATCATAGATCAATATCTCTGATAAAAAGAACAAAAGCAGAATTAGGCAGGTTGCATACAGGCAAAGACATAATGAGCAGCAATATTTTCTTTGCCTGAGTTTGAAGAGGAAAATAAATGAAGAACTATGATACAACAGCCCTGTGTTGATAATATTGTTATATTCTTCTGGGAGAAAAATATTTTAAAAAATAACCTAGGACTGTGGTGTTTAATGCCTAGTAACTGTGAACCTCACTGAGCTAATTCCATGTCCAGACTCTACAGCTACAGACTCACATATTTAGCTTTAACCACATGAACAGTATCAAAGATTTCAGTGGGATGAAACATGTACCAAACATACCATATTCATCTGAAAGGAATAAGTGCACTGTAAGCCTGAATAAATAATGCTTAGTGAAAGGCTGGGTTTGAGACAAACTTAATCAAAGAGTCTTAGAAAGGTTTGGATTGGGAGGGACCTCAAACTTCATCTTGGTTTCAATTTCCCCTCATGGGCAGGGATGTCTCCCAGTAAATCAGGTGGCTCAGGGCTCCTGTCTGATTCAGTGACTTCTCCCTGGGACACAGTTCTTGAGTATGAGGTATCATCTGCCTGCCAGACACCACACTTCCACTTCAAGTCCCCTCCTAGGCTGAGACCACGGGAGCTGTAGGCACTGCAAAGCCAAGAGAATTTCCTTTTTCACCCCAAAGAAATATGACAGCATTCCACATTAAATAAGTGCTGTGGCTACCAATCTCCTTCGGTTTTGAGCTTGCCTTAAGCTGCTATTAGAGAATTATTTCCTTCTTGGACAATTTGCTGACATCTTGCTAGCATGGGTGAAGTCATCACTAAATTCCCTTCTCAAGGCTCACTGTAAACTTGATGGGAAAGTAAACACTTTGCACAATGGATTTTTAGCTTGTGCGTTCCTCTGGTTGCTTTTGCAACACAAGCAGCTTTGCTCAGCAGCAAATCCTATTCAAGTAGTTATTGTGATTGCCTGCACTAACATGAGACACTCATTTAAGAAGATTACAAAATAATGATGAAATTGCAGCATTACTACATTGTAAATCTCATCAGTGAGGATAGAGAGAAGCTCTCAGAAAGTAACAGATTGTTATTTCAAATTTCTCCATTTCTATTATCTGACTTCTCTGAACATAAGGAAACTAAAGACACTCATCTTTTAAACTTAATTAAATATTTCAGAGGTAGTTGAATGTAATGCTTATATTGTAGTTTAGAAGTTTAGCTTCACCCCAGAGTTAACAGATGAATAGCAGGTGATTAAAATGCTGTTCATTTTATCTGTAACTTGTTTCATAAACGTCTCTGTTGGCACTTTAAACCACCTTGTGAAAGCAGGGCAGCATCAGCTTCTGTACTGGGCATTTTTGTACCATGGGAAGTATTTAAAGTGCTTAAAGCTCTGAAACATCTATCTGCTGAAAAACTCAGTAAGATGTCCACTACTTTAAAAAGATATTGTTAACAAATATTCAGCTAAACAAAGTAAGAATTCAGACTGATTACTATAACCAGGCTGGGGAGGCACCAAGCCTGTAAAATTTAAATGTTGGATTACTTTTGCTGCTTATCTGGGAGGCTCAGTTTTAGGCAAAATTGAAGACTGCTGGAATTATCTAAAACTTCAGTCCCATCATAAAAACAAACCAGTTGGTCTTGTTGCAGGACACCTCACTCCCTGCAGATCATCTCATAGAAATATTTCACTTTTCTTCCCCCTAATTACACACCTTGAAGGGTTTGTACCTTTCTGTGCCATCCTGTGGTTCCTGTGCTCTGCAATAAAAGTGGGAATGCTGGCTGCCTCCAGGACAATGCAGTGCCTCATTAACAAATGAGGAACTGCTCTTCTCTTGGATGCATTGGCATTTTTTACATCTCTGGCATCCTAACAGAGTTGCGAGTTACTGAGAGTAGCCAGTGCTCTCACTTGGCCTGAACACCTTTCTTGAAGCAGTTTATGTAATCAACAGAGCAATTTGTGCCCATATTCACAAGTGGTTCACACAGCCAGGCTCTCAATCAAAGTATTATAAAGCACATTACCATATGTATAAGGCTTTATGTACAGATATTCTATATACATCCATACCTAGATATGTCTTCATTCAACATGCTTTCTGGAAAGGACAAACACATATCTTATAGAGAGAGTCAAATATAGTTATGTTTTAATATAACATGCTTTCTGTAAAGGACAAACCTGAGCAAGTGAAATATTTCTCCTGTTGAACCTGATAGTAAATAACCTCAAAAGTACATGAAGCTTGGGTAAAAATGAGAATAATTATTTTCACAATTAAATTTAGGTAAGGAGCATTTGGGGGTGACATTTCTGGTGAAGCTAGTGGGTAACAAACGATAGTTGACAATGAATTGCTATAATCCACTACCTTTGCCTCTGCTTTTGCTCTTAAAGCAAAGTAGGTACTCCAAGGACAGGAGTCTGCTAGAAAAACTGCAATTCTTACATGCAGACAGAAGAATAAAATGGAAAAAAAAAAAAAAAAAAGGGAAAAATCTAGTTCTCATTTATCAGGAATACTCTAGCCACAAATAGAGCTCCACCTGCTCAGGTGAGCTATCTTGAAAGGATTTTTCTATCATACAATTAGCTGGGAGCTGGGTTGCACCTCTCTTGTGGGTAGCTGGCAGGAGCATATCTTCTTTGTACTCCCACTGCACTGCAGGTATCTCTGCCCCGAGACATTCTGGGCTTGAAAAACACACAGCTGTTATTAGCAACTGTTGACTCAAGTTGTCAAACATTTTAGGAAATATTGTGGTTACAGAACGCATTTCCATAGCCCTCCCTGCTGCTTGCCCATATAGAATGTCATCTTATTTCCGCCCAGAAAGGAAAGAGTAGTTTTGATATGAACATCAGAGTTAGAAGGGACCTTAAAGACCACCTTGATGCAACTCCTCTGCCATGGGGAGGGACATTTTCCACCAAACCAGGTGCTCCCAGCCCCACCCAACCTGGTCTTGGACATTTCCAGGGATGGGGCATCCACAGCTGCTCTGGGCAACCGCTGCCAGAGCCTCTCCATCCTCACACCAAAAAAAAATTCTTCCCAATACCTAATCTGAACATATCATCTCTCCTCTTAAAGCCATTCTCCCTCTTTCTATTCCATTCCCCTTGTCCTGTAATGGACATGAGACACTTGCAGGGATCAGCAGGAAACCCTGCTAAGAATTTGCTTTTATTGTAAGGCACAAACACTTTTCAAATTCTTGGTCTGGTGATTGTATTGTAACCATTCTAGTTTTCAAGTAATTTGGGAAATCTTTGTTGCTTGAAAATATGCCTTTATTACAGCTTTTATAGCTTAATGTTAAACCATCTGAATTTCTTTGGAAAAAAAAAATAACAAACAGCTTAGTGTCATAGCTAGAGTATACTGTATTTAAAAGGAGCATTTCCGCCTAAATGTAAATGTTTTAATTTTGAAAAAACAAAGTAAAAGAAAACATTATTGTGCTTTCAGATTTCAAATAGTTTTTGGCAGATGACGTATGTTCCGCAAAAGCATACTTTGGGGACTTGGGCCTTGACAGAAGCAAAGTACTAAAAGGATGAGCAACCAAGTGATATATTCAATCTCTGTTTTCAGTAATGCTATCATTTGTAGCATTTACAACCAAAACAACAACAAATGAGTATTCACAAAGCAACAGCTGTCCTTCTCCTCAAACTACACTTAAAGATTATCTCTGTCATGATGTTTACAAAAACTTGACAATGCTTAGGCAGATGATATTCTCTAATTGCTTATTACGTATACCAAAGATGAGAATAATTTCATCCCTAAAAAAAGTTTCTTCTATCTCCTTTTGATATTTTTCTTGGTGAATAGGGGAATATTTTCCCCTATGTTCCAAACATAAGGCAATAATGATAGAGACCGCAGATGTCATCAATATTAAAGAAAAAGGAAAGAAAACCATATTTATTTTCCCACTAGAGCCTAAATTCTCAGTTGCAGACTATTATGTACATCAAATGAGTGCTGTATTTATGCCAGGTAATAATTTACTCCAAATGTATGAAATTATGTCTAATCATTTCTCTTAGGTAACTATATCATATGAAAAAATCTGATGTGTGAAATCAGATTTAAATGTCAAGCTGGAAAAAATCCACCAAACATATCTCTGCAGGTATCACAGGAATGCTAACATTAAACTGCAGACAGGAACACAATTACCA
>PYHW01009938.1:361715-391511 GCA_013186435.1 Turdus rufiventris | reverse complement strand
AAAAAAAACCAAACCAAGCCCAAACCAACAAAGTATATCCAGAGGTAATTTTTAGGATGCATCACAAGAGATTTTCAGGCAAATAAAAAATTCTTTAGGAGTACTGCTGAGATTCAACAATATCAAAACAGGTAGTTTTTGTGAGCTGCCTTAAAATTCCTTAGCTATTGCTGTTTCTGGCACAAGTAATAGGAGAAAAAAAAAAAAAACAAACAAAAAAAACCAAAAAAAACCTTGATATCAAGACTAGTATGATTTCAGCTCCAGGGGTACAGGCAGCAAGATTCATCTGTCACCTTGCCTCCACCTAGCACAGATCTGTGTGATAGGTGATCTCAAAATATCTTATCACACTGGATTTCTTAACACACAAACCAGGGAGGAAATGTGGAGGTGAAAAAAGCTGTCCTAAAATTCCAGCGCTTCAAGAACCCTTTGAATACTAGAGTATCAGCTTCTAACTCTGCTGAAATTTTGAATTCCTCTCTCTGGGACAGTGATTTCTAACTCCCAAGAAAACAGCTCAATCCTCAGGCTGTGGGCATTTCTAAGAAAACTGAGTTTCTCCAGTTCTGAATGTTTGGGGACAGGGAAGAAGGGAAAATAAATGGAAATACATTCTCCATTCATCTAAAAACAATCCAATGATCAGATGATTCATATCAGTCAAGTTCAAGAGCTATATAGAATATTCTAAAGATAAAAACCTCCTCTGAATATGTATATAAAAGCTTGAATGATTTTTTGAGTACTTCAACAACTCCAGCAGTAACCCAAGAAGCACAGGGCTGGAATTGTTCAAACAGTAGCTAATATTCAAATAACCCATCAAAACTGTATTTCCAACAGACTGGCATCATGAAAAGAATTTTGGATAAAGGGGAACAGATGAAGAGAAATAGCAAAAAGAACTCAGAGGAGCTGTCAAAGTCCCTCAGGACAGTTTTAGACAGAATTAGGACACCATTTGCAGGGAAAGTTGTTGTTATGGACACTGAAGGCTCAGCCCCAGCTCTGCGTGAAGAAAGCAGTCAGAGAGGAACCTGACTGTTCAGCTCCAATCAGAATTACATTTACATTTATTTAGTCTCATAACCTGTGGATTCCAAATTCTAAAGGAGCAGCTCAGCCTCACACTGGACTTTAATACTGGATACACATCCAGGTGAAAGGGAAAATCCCTGGGGTGCCCTCTCTCTGGGAAATCTAAGTAAAACTGGGGTATGGAGGCACATTCAGGATACTGATACATCTCTCAGAGATGCAGGAGTTAAGGAGCAACACTCCAAATTAAATGCTGGCAGGCAGCATTGGGTAGCTGCAATACAGGTAAGGAGATACCATCTAGGAGGTGTTAAGTGATACTTTGGAAAAGTATTCCCCTCTAGAAAGAGGCAGTGGCACACAGCAGGTTCACAGCCTTAGCACGGTGTGTTAGGGCTTATCTCAGCATCCCTGCCTGCTGAATCCCGACTGTAAATCACGGCACCACCTGCACCTGACTTTCCCATGTCTTTGGTGAATGCTGTAGGCACTCTCTTTTCCTCCCCTCCACGGTCTTCATAGCCCAAAGCTTGGCATTATTAATCTTTGATTAGAGATTAAAAACAGCTTTAGAAAAAGGCAGATGGCTCCCAGAACAACACAGACTGCGGTGTTAGGATATTCTTAGTGAAAGCAGAAAATTTTAAATTCTGCACCAAATAAGACTGACATTTATAAAAATTCCACTGGGACATTAGGCCACAGATGCAGATGATTCTTTTTGCCATGTAAGAGCAATAATCTGGCATGGAGTCCAAGGGGCACTTTCTTCTTAAGAACCTTCAATCCAGCTGGGCACAGTATTCTGAGAAGTTGGACCCTGACTTCTCCCCCCAGCATTTCCTAATGGTTAGTCTTAGACATTTCCCTTCCCTGCTATTTCCCCTGCTTTGCCTCTGAATCACATTCTTAGCAGCTCCCTGTGCACAGTGAGAGGTTACTCAGCAACTTGAGTTATCTAAATTTCGATGGACAATGCAGAGTTAGGGGACACAGTGACTTCAGTAGCCAGAGTTCTTTTCCAGTATTCAGTCTCTGATTTATTATGTAGTGATACAACAAATGTTTTGAACCATTTGCAGAGTGGCTAAACAGTCAGTTTATCAAATTACTGTATTTCCAGACTGGGGAATATACCCTGGCTTTCTGATGGAGTAGAAATTGGAGGAGGAGAGTAAATATTTCCCTTAGTAAGTACTAAGAGACTGAAGAGATATAAATTCACACTGAAATACAGAACACTAATTAAAGACAACCAATTAAAGCCTTTTAACATCTCCATTTCTTATCTCTATCTCAACTCTTATCTTATAAAGCCTTTGAATTGACAAGACCATTCTAAAGGCAGTTATTGGAGTCCAAGTGATTGTAAAGTCTCTGAGAGGCACACACAGGGGCTTTGGAAATAAGGATAAAATTTAGAAATTGTTGCTACCTCTGGATGCTCAGCCACAAGACTCCACATTACTCTAGGTGATCTAGACACTGGCAGCAAGAGTCACCTCGGTTCAGAACTCTGCAAAATTGCCATTTTCCTTCCAGAGCAGGGAGTCTTGCAGTGCAGCATTCTGCAGGGCACAGAGCTGCACAGACCCTTGGTCTTTCAGTAGCAGCTAACACCTTGGGCCAGCCAGCCTAGGGTACTCATACAGATTTGATAAAATGGAGTGATGGTGCAAAGCCTACTTTCAACAAAAGAAAGACCTTCAGTAATTTAGGCCAGTACTTACTCTATTAATTTTTAACAGAGGTTCACTGGCTAAGGGCCAGGTAGATGCCTACAGCAAGCACATGCTCAAAATTTAACTGCACCCAAACCCTTCTTTTCTTTAAGTCTGTCTCTGAAATTACTGTGCAAAGCATGGCACAGTAATGAGTTGAACTACAACAATTATTTTCCTGAAACCAGAACTGGCAACACGCTCTACATTACTGGCTTGCAAAAATGCCTCTTCTTCAGGTGGTTTAATGCACCATTCAACAAGTCATCACAGGCTGCTGGAAATTATTTGTGCATATTTCAGGAAGCAGCTGTTGGGAAGCCTCACAGGTCTAGATGTAAATCACATGGCTACGGACTTCCTGGGATAAATAAGCACAGGTCATGGCAAGAAACTTCTTGTATTAAAGAAAGGAAATGTTAAAATAATGCTCTTGATTTGGAGCATTTTCTTCCACTGATGAGCTGGAAGTTAATAGACCAGCTCCAGCTAAAGACACTGACTGGAAATCATGGTGGTCAGTTTATTCTTTTTTTAAACCTGCAGCCTCAGGATGTGGTAAAAATGCTTTATTCAGAATTAATTTTAACTAAAACAAGATAAAGGGGAAGATCGTTTCATGTATAAATAAAAATGTTGAAAGCAGCAATTCACCTGACTGATCCAAATCCCAATTAGATGGGCTTATTTTGAATTTGAGAGCTGGATTTGGGTTCAAGCACAAAGGCTTTAAAACACTTTCAAACTCATGCAAAGTTAGTCATCTCAAGAAACAAGTTTTACCTGTTCTCCAAAGCCTTCTGGCTTTCTGGCTGAAACTCTAAACTTGGCCACTCCGAAAAAAAAAAGAAATGTGTCATGGAATTGAGCCAAAAAACTTAGTGCAGGTTCAGGAATTTAAATATATTAAGGCTGAAATGCCATGCAATACTGGTCATGAAATTCTAGCAATATTTCACTATCTGCTTGTTTACAGCAATAAAAAAATAGTTACGAGTTTCCCAGAATAAATAATTTAAGTATTAAGAAAACTAATGAGCCAGAATGCTGTTGAAAAGGAAGTATGTGTGTTTCAGATTTTATGTGTACGCAAAAAGTTTTAAAATTGCATTTACAAACTATAAATAGGTTTTTAATAACTCAAATTTTTATGGACACCTCTCTACCACCCTATTCCATTTCTGCCTCTGGTATTGCCTGTCTTCTGAGCACACCACCTATACCTCTTCTCAGCTTAGCTTTAAAGAACGTTAAAATAAACCAAATTCTTCTGTGTAAAGACACAATACAGTGTTTCAGATTGACACTGGAACTCACTGAAACTGTTGAATGCAGCTGCATAGATCCACCTTTAATTAAGATTGCTGCGAGTGCAGCTATTCCCAAGCTGTCCAAAAAATGACCTGCTGAGGAAATCAAGCAACCAGGGTCAGAGATTCTAACTGGAAATTATTTTGTGCATTAGGAAGACATGAGCCAAGATGAATGCAGCAGAGAGGTGGCTGAGAGAAAAAAGCATTACCCAGGCAAACTCAGGTAGGACAGGGCTGCAGGGGATTCCTCCCTGGGAAAGGTGGGAGTAGCAAGAGCTGCAGCTGTGACCAAGCATCTCCTCTCCTCCTGTGCTCAGGCAGACAGCTTTTTGTACGTGTCTGAGGGTGAATAAGGGAGCACCAAAGGTTAATCTGCTATCACAGCGTGATGCACAGTGCCTTGGCTGCTGCTCACCTCTGCAGGCTGGGTGGTGACAAGGAAGAGCCTGTCAACAGCCTGGGCACTTTTAGTTATTCATATCCCCTTCCCTTGAGTATATAGATACTGAAGAAAATGCAAGAACATTTTTAGTCATCTTCACACCACATACATATATAAAAATACACACACAGACACACACACTCTGTCTCTCTGGAAGCCATAAAAACAGATAAGCCTTTCTCAGCACTGCTCCAGAGCCTTCTGGAATTACAGTGGTCCTACACACAGACAGGACCTCTCCTCGCTGTGGAGACCAGCACACAGGCACACCACCAGCCAAGCAAGATACAAGCAGGAAACAAACCTGGGGCCCTGCTCCAGAATGCCAAAACCAACCAAAATACGAGCTGCACCAAGGGACGTTTTGATCAGACATCACAAAAAACTTCTTCACGGAAAGGGTTGTCAAGCACTGGCGAGGGCTGCCCAGGGAAGGGGTGGATTCACCATTCCTGGAAATGTTAAAAAAATGTTTAGATGTGGCACTTGAGGACACCCTTTACTGGTGGTGCTGGTTTGACAGCTGGACTTGACTTGGTGTTTTCCAATCCTAACAATTCTGTGCTTCTCAGAACTAAAGGAAAAAAATAAAGCCATTCAGGCACTGGAAAAAAAATATATAAACAGGTGTTTCAAATACTTTAATCTAAGGAATGGAAACTTTTGATGGACATCAGGTTGTGTGTCCCTGAAATGAAATATGGATCTCTAGCTTTTATAAAGTAAAGTATTTCAAAGAAGGCACAGAGGAGAAAAGACATCTTAAATATAATACCTTTCCTCAGGATGAATCTTTCTCAGTATCAGTTCATGACACTGCAGACTTTGATGCTGCTTTGACAAATATTTTCTCTAAGGTGAACTTTAAGTTCCTTTAGTTTAGTTTTACCATTTTATTTTTTCCACTTTTAGTTTATGTAGGAACTGCACTGAAATGATAACCTCTATTCCCTCCAAACAGACGGAATGGAGAATAAAGACCATTTATTTCTATTAAACTCTACCACTTCATATTAAGGTTATCCAGGCCACTAGCTCATGACAAAATATCTTGTTCAATGTAATTTCAATTTCAACCAGCAAGAAAAGCAGAAGATACACTTGAAAGAGCAATGAAAGTTTTATATTTTTTAATTTCCTTAAAGAAAAAGGAAAAAAAGTTATTTGTGCTTCTGATAAACTAATGAAAAAATTACCCTGATATTTTTCTTTTTTTCTTCCAATTCTGAAATGGCCTGCAATTTTCAAGATGTTGTTTGAAAATTTTGTCTCAAGTTCTTGCCTTATATTTTTTGGGGAAAGGCAAGTTATCTCCTCATTCCACATTGCTTTGCAATCTCAAAATAGTCATCTAACATGAGAACACAGTCAGAGCTGTAACAAGCAGAGCTGCCAAGATAACAGCAAGAAATACCATCCTTTGCTTTCACCTTAGTCTAAAATGTAAAGTACAGCATTTTAAAATGTTTCATTTTGAGCTATTATTTGAAGTCTAGATTGAAAAAAGGGTAAAACAGGCTCTGCTACCTGAAAAGCCTCAGCTGAGTCTCAATTCAGATATTTTTTTCTCTTTTAATGCATCAGGGTAGAGAAGAAATTATTTCCCTGCTCTTTAACTCAGTCACTCCATTTTCCCTTGCACAATTTTTATGGACTGCCATCTCTAGCTCTTCCCATTTTTTCCTTCCATTCATCTGCTGTCATTTCTTGAAGCATAATGCAATGGCAACTTACCCAGTGGCACCAGGTAATGGTTTATTTCTTTACTCTTGCTCTGTTTAACAATACTTTTCTATGCGTATGTTGAGCCTTTTCTGTAAGAGGACTGCAACTTTTCAAGTCTCCATTTGAGCTCTGAAATTTTATTCAAAAAGTCCCCTAAAAACTTTTTAAGTGTAATTGTACCTTCCACTATTTTAACATTTTCCAAGAATCAAAAGCACATGTTTTCAGTTTTGCTGGAAAACTTTTTCCTTTATAATATAAGACTATGATTTCCAATCCCTGCATTTCAGGAATTTACAGTCATGGAGTTATACCTACATGAAAAGCTGTCAGCAGTCAAGGCTCAAAGTTATTCATTTACACCTCAAACAGCAGCTGATGCATAGGAAGGAAAGATCTCTCTGTTCTGGACTCAAAATGCTTTGAGCATTCTTGAAGCACTAGTGTAGAGCAGAAACAGAATGAAACAGGGAAACAAATTTTTTAAAAAACACCTTTGGGGCATTTCTCCAAAGTAGTCTAATAGATGTGGCCTGGTAGAAGGTGCCCCTGCCCATCAGGGTGCCTTCCAACTCAAACCACCCTATGATTCTACAGTATGTTCCGATTCTTCATAAGTGGTGTCTAAGTGGAGGTTTGCATCTTTTTCTCTAAATTCTCAAAGATAGGCAGAAGAATGCAAGCACAGCTAAGAAAAGTAAAAAGTCAAAAAGTAAAAGCAAACTACTCTTTCCAGCACCACATAAGAAAGTCCTGATTCAGAATAGAATAATTTCACAAAAAAACTGTTTGCAGATTAATTTCTTTGCCAAACCCCCGTTTGGCACAGGACCGTGGGGAAGCATTTCAGCTCCAGAGTCACAGTTTGTGAATTCAATTTGAGAGAAAGAATTTGGTATCTACCCATTCTCCAAGGAAAGTAAGATTATAACTAAAACTTTTAGAGCACTGTACTCCTCAGTGCAGCATCATCAGTGCACCCAGGGGGCATTAGCAAGGCAGCAATCTGGTATTTGAACACTAAGAACCAAGCAGAAAGCCACGAAGTTAAGGCTGCTGAGGACAGAACTGATATCCCAGACCACTTGCAGAGCAGTTTTCACAGTAATATGGCTTAAAATAAATGAACAAACTTTAGCATCCACTTTTGTTTCTGTTGCAGAAGATAGATGAAACTTGACACTGATTTTCTTAAACATGATTAAATTTTTACAAACTAGTTTATTTGATGAAAGGGCATATTTTTATGCAATTATGTTCAAACTGTCTTTTTGGTATGTAAACCTTACCAGTTGTTTCATTTGAGGAAAGAAACAGATGTAGGGATAAAGAGCAACTAGTAAATCTTGAATTTATTCCTTATGAGATTAATAAATGGAATTCAATGCTACTGTCGGCGTAACTGGGACAGGCAGGACAAAGGAAGCTTAAAAGCTAAAAGAACACTTGAATATTTTCAAAATAATGCACAAGATCCTGTATTTCAAGTGGGAAAAAAAAAAAAAAGAAAAAAAAAGGAAGGAAGAAGACTTCTTAGTTAATATTAAGATGATCAAAATTAAAGATTGTAAGAAAAATATTTCTGTTTCCAACATGGGAATATGTTTGACTCTGTGTTTCAGATCAGGGTGGATTTTTTCCTTACTCCTTCTCCCCAAACTCAGGAAAAACACTGTGCTAGGAAATTAATGATTATCCTTCATGGGCCCATTGAAGTGAACAGTATTGTGTCCCAGCACAGAGGAAAGCAGAGCCAAGTCTTTTATTGGCTCAGCAGCTCAGCTGGGAGATGGATTTCCTTGCAGAACTTGTTTAGACTGCCCATCTCCACACGATTAGACAGGAGGCTGCTGGTGGCAAATTGAAATATCCAAACGCCTATTGAAACGAAGGGAGGAGCAGAAGAGAGAGAGACAGCATCCACCAGGCAATGGCAGATGATGGAGAAGTAAATGATGCTGTAATTCCAGCACCTGTACATCCCCAGGGATCCCACAGACACCAACTCCAGCCTTATCCCTTCTTGTAAACTCTCTGATCCAGTTCCCTGCCCATCTCCCACATCCCAGTTCAGTGCCTAGCACTGGATGACATGCCGGAGATTTCCCTTTCCATGGACTTGGAAAAGCTGTGCTTTTGGACTCTGCTGAGTTTGAGCCAGCAAGGAACTCAGCCCTGTGCACAGCACACTGTACTTCAATATAAAACAAGAACTAAGATTTAAGCCTGCAATGTTTTGGCTTCTGCATCAGCCACATGAAAACAGAAATACCTCATATATATAAACTCACATATATATATATGAATATATATAGATATATTACTGAAGTTAATAATGCCCTGATTGTCGAATCTCACTCTTACTCACCCCTTCTTGAATTTTTAAATGCCTTTTGAATGACTCCTGTCCTCAAGCTAACAATCAGTGCTCCTCCAAAATCACAAGTCTTAAGTACTCTGCTCCCCAAACCTTGTCCTTTCTCCTCTGAGAAATATTTTATCATTGGGTTGCTTTAAAGTCAAATTGGTAACATTTATGAAACAGGAAGGACATTGAAAGAAACACAAAGCCAGAAAAATATTTTAATTAAATAATGTAACTACTTTTAAAATTTCAATTAATGGCTGTATGATTTCTTTATATTTTGCTTAAATGTAATTTTATTTGGAACAGAGAAACATTCAGATCATCCTAACCTAGAAGGAAAGATTAACTCACAGTCCTAAAGTATCTATCACATGTAGTTATGAACTTTTACTCTCATCTTGGATCTGTGATGAACTAGGTCCAAATAATTATCCTAAGCCAACCAAGTGAGAATGAATGGTAGGCTCATTTACATCAAAAACATGCCAGGTCTTCCTTACACTGATTCCCTTTTTTTACAAGCAGCATTTTAAAGGCAGAACCCTGAATCTACTCTAAAAATAATTTTAACAACATTGATGCAATTATGAAGCAACTGGTAATCAAAATGTATTCTGCAATGTTGACCAAGTTTTTTCATTCGTATGGACAGCTAGAGAATTTTTCTGTAAAATGCTCAAAGCTTTGGAAAACAGCAAAATAAATTTTCACCTCAAGAATATTAGTTAATGTCACATCAAACCTTTATATGCAGTGAAAGTTTAAGGTAACTGTAGCCAGAGAACAACCTCTGTTACTCATAGGCATAAAAAATGGTGACCTGACACATTTAAAAGCTGAAACTATCACCTTATCCATAAGAAACTCACAACAGGAACAGGAGCAATATAAAAATTCAAATCTCCTCACAATCATTATGACTAATTCTGATGAAGGATTATCTTGTGCTTACATTTGTAGAAGTCTGTGATATGCAGATTTTCACCCCCCCAAAAAACTAAACTGTAAATATTGCATTTGCAGCTGCTCCTGTTAGATGTCTAGCTATAAATTTATTTAGGAATGGGAGCATGATAGATACACCCACTTCCATGGGTATAAGCAATGATACATAATGACTAACACCAGCTTAATTTGTTCTTTGAAGAGCTCATTGAACCCTTACATATCAGTTTCCTCATTTGCAAATGTATGTTTCTACAGTTATTGGCATTCAGAAAAGTCTGTTACTCTTTCAAGTGCATCATTTCTTAAAGAATCTGCGTGCACGTGATACAATCATTGGGGAAAGGATGGGTAGAAGAGAAGGAAATTCAGGGTTACGATGGTGCTTCTCCCTAAGGACTTCTGCAGTTTAAATATTTTATGATGCATTTTTTTCTACTTTAATCTAACTTTTTAGCAATTTTATTTTAAATTAAATCAAATGAAATTAAATAAAATTTCACTAATGTTATCATTTAAATTTTAAATTACATTTATTTTTGATAAAGAGGGCAAAACAGCGAAGAGGGGCACTTAGAAACATCAATATGCAGCATCCTCTCTCCCTCGATTCAAGATCATAATCAGCTACATTTCCATGACAGGAAGGATAAATTCAGAGCTACCCAAGAAGACTCTGGAAATAAACAGTTGCTTATGTGCCTTCTGTCAACACACAGTTCAAATCACTGCCAAGCCCTCCTCCTTTCCATCATGGACTAATGGCCCCTGGGCAGCTGCCAGGGAAGAACAAAGGATGTGCCCATGTCACTGTCTGGAGCATGTGGCAGCAATTCCACACCACTGCACTAGTGTCTGCTGGCTCTGATGCTGAAGCAGACCCGGCGCTGCAGACAAAATCCAGCACTGGCAAGACCTCAGATAAGTATATTAAGCTCGTGTGCTAGCCCATGCTTCTGGAGCTGCTCTTGCTCAGTCTGCAGGAAAACTGGCCCAGGAACTGTAGATCACCTCTGAAAAGTCTCTTGCTGCATGAACTTTGAGTACACTGAGCAATTAAAAAAAATCCTCTTTTAAAGGTTGCAGTGACCCTTTGATTCTGAAACTTCCTTGCATACAAATGGAAAATTTTCCCACCTTTCTCCACCAGCTGTCTTACCCCAACCCTTCCTCTAATGAAATTTCCTCTTTTTTTATCTCTTCTCGGTTCTGTGGCAGTTGACACCATAAAAGATAGATGCAGAACCCTGCAGAACACCACACTAACCTTTCATGCTGATAGAGGAGACCTTTAAAAGGTTTGGCTGCAGCCTGTAGACTACCAATAGTGATTTGTGCTATCACCTTTACAGATGCATAATGAATTTCAATATCTGGACATCTACACAGGACATATCTTGTTTGGTTGTCAAAAGGGGCACCAGGAGCCTCCTTTGACCCCCATTGTACAGATCCTCCACCTGAGGAATCCACAAGGACCTACAGAAACCATATTCCATCACAAGGACAGGAAAGCTGGGGGGTTTTTCCTCTTAAATTATTGCAGCAATGCCAAAGGCAAACTGAAAGGTCTTTAAAATACTTCTGACACACCAAGTAACTTCAAGAAAATCATGTCTTCGACCTCATTGAATGCATTTTACATTACTTTCACCACCTTAGTGTCGCGTACTCAGGTAATTTAAGCACTTTTGATTTCCTTCCTGTTCTATTTCATTCTGCAGCATCTCCTCAGCTTTGGTGGCATGCAGTTGAAACACATCTCTTGAGCTGTGCTTAGGAGTCCTTTAAGATGAAATCAGCAAAGAGGCAAGGTTTGTTATTTTTACACACATTTTAAGCACATTTCTGCATTACAGGCTGTTGAAGTGAATTTCAACGTTGATCCAAGCAACATCATTCCAAAGTTAATATGATAACATATGGAAGTAGAAAATTATTCTGTTTGAGAGGACTACAGGTCTCAGAGTGAACTGGTGAGAAGGTCATGCAGCATCACAACTTGCAATGCAGCTCCTGTAGTTAAGTTTCGCTTTTGCATACAATAAGGAGCCAATGCCAGTCGTGAAGTTCAAAGGATTGACACTGCAGACAGGAGGAGGTGAAGAGTTTATCTCCATTGCTTTCCTAATATTATGTATACACAGGAGAAGAGACAGGAGTCCTCTGTAAAAAATTAGCATACTATAACACAGTTTGAGGATGGAATTTTTAGATATTAGATCAAAGACACTGATCTACATCTTTCTTATAACAGCATTAAAAAAAAAAATCCATTTAAGATCCTGCCAGTACATACTACCAAGTTAAGTTGTTAAGTTTCCTGTAGTAATCAGTATATTAATCTGATATTGAGCATTTCAGTATCAATACTAGAAATCTGCATTTGCAGTGTTTTAGTTATATAAATGAAAGACAAGCTTATCAAATATCTTTCAAGGGAAAAAAAATAGTTTTTAACATAACAACCTGGGTAGGTTTAACAGTAGTGTCTTTTCATTGTCCCTTCATTTGGTACAATAATTTAATATTTTCTCACCATCTTTCCCTAATAACAAAAATCTCTTTGCTATAATTACAGGTTTATTGTGTTCTTAAACCATGAAAAAAGCTGAATTTAATTGAATTTCACATTGCATAGTGATTTTCAGCCTTACCATTTCAAACTAAACCCAAGTAGACAGTAAATCCAACGTTTATGGCATCTGGGATTCATCAGAGAAATACGTGCCATTAAAAGAGATCTGCATCACTTTATCCTGGTATGGCTCAGAAATATCGCACATGAAGCACAAAATTGAGCTCCATTCCTCTGCTGCCAATTCCCTCTGACTGGGATGGGGAAAAAATGGAAGTAGCAGCATCTACAAGAGTGTGCCTCTGCCACTTTTATCTCTGAATCACCACTTTCTTCCTTCAGTTCAACTACTCAAGTTATAGCAGAATAATTCTGTACACTTTGTGCAATACTGGAAAGATTTTCTGTCTCTCATTTGCATGTCTTTTGGCCACTTTTTTAAGCTCATAAAGTTAGAACAGTATCATAGTTTCGAGCTTCTCAGCAGCAAGGAAAAAAAAGCATAATATGGTCTCTTTTGGGAGAGCAAGGAAGTAGAGGGAATAGAAGCAGCAAAATGTACAATAATTGCTTTAGGGCTTTATCTTTCTGGCTTTGCTGTGGAAAGCCCTCATACAAACAAAATGATTAGCTCATGTTACAGATCATTCCTAAAAAAAACCCCAGAACTTCTCCAGCAACAGCTCACTTGAGATAGGGCTGCTTTTGGAGACGTTTATTGTTCATGCATCACAAGTCCCCCACAAGCAGGAAAAGCGAAAAAAAGAAAGTACATGCAAGCACTTCTTGTCCTTTCACAGGAAAACTGAACTGATGGTTTGCACTGAGCTCCACAGCTCAACTACAGGACACCCACAGCTGCAGCAACAACAGAAAGATGTGTTGCAAGCTGGTTACAGCTGTGGGAAAATCCATCTAGCAGAGGCTGAAATTTCATTCTTGCACAGCAAAGGAAGGCAAAGGAAAAACTCCAGTCAATTCTCACTTCTAAGCTGATATAGAGGCAACAGTTCTTACCAGATGCATATTTAGAACAGATGTTCAAGACAAAGCTTGTATATCAGCATAGATAACAGCTCAATTTTATCTTCAATTTTAAAGCATCTAGAGTTTGACTTTGTGTGTTAGTGACAAGAGATGCAGTACCACTAGCTGTAGAGCAGAAAAGGCTGGAATATTTCTCATTAAAATGTCAAATAGAAATTGTTCAAATGGCATTTGGTGTGCATTTTATTGGGACTATGAAAACACAGGTTACTTGCAGGATTAACCATCGCGAAAACAATTGGGTTTTTTTACTGCTGGCTGGCATATTTCTGTACTCCATTTCTACATACCTATATAGTTACCTCCTGAAATTCAAATTTGTATGATCCTTAAATCAAGTTTTTGCTGCTTAGATTTTTCCACAGTAAGAACATATTTCCTTTTAATATAGGGTGGAGCAATGTGTTCTGCCTAGTCTTTTCTAAGACTGTGACCAGTGCATTTTCTGAAGAGATTGATCTGCTAAGAGTGTTTTTAGGTGTTGGATCAGTGCAGCCTTGTGAACCTTAGGAGTACAACTCACATCCAAGGGAAGTGAGCACATCACCTCCACAACTCCTGTATTCCACTCTGTGCAGTAAAAGAACCTGAAGAAATGACAGCAACTGGTTATGCTGCAAAATTTCATTTTGTCTCATTTAAATATGACTACAGAAATTAAATACTTCCAAAGCTGCTTCATCACAAGTCCCTTCTTTATTTGGTGGCTCAGGAACTCTGAGGCATATAAGTTCCCTCTGTGAATCCAAGAGAAACAACTTTCCACTGCCACCTCCTCAAAACAAAACAGCAGAAGCCAGAAAGACACCCCAGAGGAAATCCCTACTTGGAACCACTTCCTTTGCAAGCAGTACTTTTTGTGGGCTGCTGGCCCTTTTCCAGACCTGCATAACAGAGCATGAGGTGTTTGGTAAATAAATCTTGCATACTTTGAAGTACACTCCCTTTATTGTGACTAGTGCTTTGAAACCACATTGTAATTAAATATTTTAAAAGATATCTTGCAAAATTTTAAAATTTATTTTATTACAGTATACTTACAAGCATTAGAATTTACAAAAGAAATGTAAACTATTCTGCATATGTTACAATGACAGAGAAATTATTTTGCTCACTGAGAAACAAATGAAGAACACTTTTGCTTCTTTCCTTTTAAACTTTTTTCTCTGAACAAGCAGTATCACAACAGAAGCATTTAATGGCACTATTAACTCAACCACCTAAAACCAGAACCTATATTAATTACTTTCATTATGCTTAATTGAACACAATCATCTAACCTAACAATTCCTTGTAGACTAATTAATAAAACAGCATGCCTTTTGGATCAGAAATGCATTAATTGATTTCTTTTGAAAGTAAGATATTTAGGGGACAGAATTCATAACTTCCACCATTACTATGTTTGGAAAGACTTAACTTTTGCAATCACAATGACTCTTAAGGGCAATGGATCTCTTTGGTGGAATTGAAATTTTGTGCAAATTTTCATAGGGGATTTTCTGTCTCCTTATATGAAGAGAAAGATAAAACTCAACAAGGTCATTTCATGAAAACACTGCAAGGAATTACAAAAAAACTCCAAAAACTCTTCTCTGTATTATAAGTAACCTACAATGCTACATTTTCATGTAATGGTGTTCCAGTATACAATGTCATCTCCTTAAGAAGGTAAAGAATAAAGCATTTATTTTATAAAACTGATCAGATTAACCATCCCAAAAAATATATATATTTGCTTTTTCTTCCAGTTGGAAGCTCATATTTTCTCATGACTTGATCTGAGCTGTCTCTCATCTCTTCCTCTGCTAAACATGGGCCAGACCTAATTTCTCCACCTTGCTCTTGAGAAACCTGGTTAATGTCAATAGAAACTTCACCCATGATTTCCTTTTGTGAAGGACACACCTGAACAAAAGCAAGGAAGACTTTCATCCCGGTATTGTACAGTCAGGATTATCTTCTGCTACAGGAAACCAATATAAAAATGACCCTCAGCCTGGGAAGTCATCCTAAAAACTAAACAATGGACATCTTTAAGGCAGAATAATTGTCTAACACTGTAATTAAAACTATTATAATGTCTAATAACTAAAGAAGCAATAGGCCAGAGGGAAAAAGCTCTAACCACTTTGTCATTTGGTAGTTATGTAGGTTTGTAACCTAAAACATGCATTTCATTTCATATTGAATAAATAATTTCAGTAATATTAATAAGTAATCCTTGAAGAACAAAATGAAGGAGCCAGACCTATACTTCATAATCAGGACATTTCCCTGGGAAGGAAGAGCAATGTGTGTTTGGCCCAATTAATCTTTGATGCTGCTCTGCTGTTCATAACAAAATTAAATTCAAGAGCTAGGAAATACCACAGACTAACTCAGCAAAATAGTTTAGAAGGTAAAAAAAATTAAAAACAAACAAACAATGGAGAACTCCCTTCCCAAAGAAACTGGCACCTTGATTTCACATCCTGCAAAACATGCTAACCAGTGAGGTACATTTGGTGCAATAAGCAGGGGAAAGGGTGGAAAAAAAGAAGGGGAGCACATTCCTGCATTCTTAAATCTTTCAGTCCACTAAAGAAGCAAAACAAAGTGAGAAAAAAACCAGACTCCACATCAATATCCAGAAAAAAACTCTGTTTTGTCAGTCACAAGGTGAAAGTGTGTCCCTCAGAGGAACAACACGACATGAACTGACCCAGCGCTGCAGGCAGAGATGCCCAGTTCTCCACCTCCATCATAGTGGAAGTTTAGATCCAGTCCCAGAGCTCCCACTGGAAAATGACTGCTAAACTGTCATCCCTTGAAATTATTCAGCAACTTTGTGAGCAGGGTTTGGTGCTAAGTGGCTTGTTTGAGGGATAATATTTTCTGCACGTAGTGATCAAACATGCTTTTGTTTTGTGCACTATATGATGCACGTTCTTTCCCTGGAAAGTTTGACAAGCTGCACGTTTGAAAGGATAAACAAATCTACCTGGTTTCATAAAAACTTAGTAGAAAATGGCAAGGTCAAGTCATGGCAGAGGCAGGAATAATGTTCAGTGGTTGTGAGTGACCACTGTAAAAGTTGCATTTTATTCACATCCAGATAACTAAAACTTTTGGTATTAGAGTAATTTTTTTTAAATTTACCTGTTCCAACATCTTTTAAGTTGCAACAAAGTTTTTATTGAACACGTTTTATTGTTACATTAAGCTACATCGTACTTGAGGAAGAAAAAAAAATCTTCTCATGAATCTCCCTCCCTTCTTTTCTTTATCTCCCTCAACCTGTTCCGTTAAAAAATCTTTTCAGGCCTCTCTCTCTGCAACCTTTGCCTCTTTGAACAGGTAAATGGTGAGGATCATCTTCCCAAACTTCACCTAGGCTGTCCACAATAATCTTTGAACTGTGTACTAAATACCTGCTCTTAAATACAGTAGAAACAGATAAAATACAACACAGCTTTGATTCCCTCATCCAAATTTACAGAGAGCATGCTCGTGTGACCAGCCACACTCGCCTCTTGTGAATCCATCTACATAAACTTGATTCCCACTCCTCAACACAGTGTTTGTGACTTCCTGACCAAGACACTATTTGAGTATCCTACTCCTTGAGCTAAAAATCTTGCAGAGACAGCATATCAGTTTTCAGGCTATACCAGATCCAAATTACCTGCTCTAAACTCTGATCCCTAATTTGGATTCTAATCCCATTTTCTTAGTCTCTAATTAGCAATATTACTTTAGTGCCTTATTAATAACTAATGCCACAACCTAAAGTATCATCATTCCAATAAAATAATCTGGGAAATCCAAAAACACAAACAGTATAAAACATTTCCTAGTATACCATAGCATGCAATTTTCAATTTCATAGGCATCAACAGATCAAGTTTCACTACCCTGTTATTAAGCAAGCGATTATAGTAATTAATGAATTAAGCAACATTTATTAAAAAAAAAATAGTTTAGAAGTAATATACATGAATCACTGGTTCCAGAGCTCCCAGCCTTTCCCAGGAAGCACGCTGCAAGTCACACCCAGCCCCAGGTCTGTTCTGTCTTGCCTCTGCATCCCAAGCCCTCGGGGCTGTTATCTTTTGACATTCACTCGTAACTGCACAACATCGCAGGATCTGCAGCCTGGCACACCATGAATATTACAAATGCTTTACTGCAAGGGATTTCAATGTAATTTTGGTTTTGTTAAAAGCAGTAAATCCTGTTAACAAACCTCACCTGATGCGCTGAGTCTCAGTGGTGCAACAGGATTTCTTTATAAAGACTTTTTAGAGGAATCCAAGGCTGGAGGGACATTCCTGTCCCAAAAATCTTGAATATCTTTGCAATTCCAACAGTTCTATGTCAATGGGAATTACTTATTTTCAAGGAAAGAACCATCTTCCTTCAAAAGAAGTTAGAACAGAAGAAAACAGATTTGAAAATTTTAATTTATTTAGAAATGTCTGTGGAAATCAAAGCTACCAGATAGATTTGAGAACAGCGTGGGTTGCATTTGTGGTGGAGATGAACAGAATTGGGATATGTTGAAACTAGCTTGGTTGGTTCCAAATGTAAACATAAGATATGCTTATTGTATGCACTCTGAAACTCAAGAAAAATTTCACTTAGTGCTGAGAAGCTGAGGCTGGAAAAAAACTACTTTCCTAGCATTGTTCCTCAGAAGTCCAGAGGAAAATTTTTAATATGACCCAAATCACAGTTGATTCCTGCCCCCACACTCCCCCTTCCCCAAACAAACAAAACACTCCCAAGGCTTGACTTGCCTTATTTAAGAGCCCTGTTTAGAAGACAATTGCTGTAAGAGTTTGGCATCATTAATTTTTCCGGAGCAGTCTGTCAGCATGTGAGCCAGTACAAATGTGGAACTCATGCATGTGTGTTACACAGCACAGAGCTTGCCTTTAGCAGTTCTCCATTTCTGACAAGTAGGAAAATAATTATCAAACTACTTGATGCACCAGCCTGAGGCTATAGCAACTAGCTAACCCAATTTAAATTTTGCTGGTTTTGCCAATATGTAATTGGTTAGTATTTTAATTTTTAAATTGCCAGTTTTTTTTTAGTTCTATAAGAATTCCCTTTATGTAACAATATATTGTCAAAGAAACAAAAAATAATCATTGGGAGTTCCAGATTATTTTTCTCTCTAGGGAAAAAAAATAAAAGGTCCAGAATCATAAAATAGTTTGGGTTGCAAGGGACCTTAAAGATCTTTTAGTTCCAGCCCCACTGCCATAGGCAGGTACACTTTCCACTAGATCAGGTTGCTTCAAATCCAAATCCTATTCAATTAGCCCTTGAATATTTCCAGGGGTGAAGCTTTTATGCATAACCTGTGCCAGTGTCTCACTACACTCACAGCAAGGAATTTTTTCATTACATGTGAAAAAACATTATTCTTAAATGAACTTTAATTAAAGAAAAAAAAAAAAAAAAAGACTGTGGATTCAAAAATGTGCTCTGAACCCATATTTAATTTTTGTCTATCATCTCTCGCCAGTTGTGCAACCACATTTGGTTGTTTCTTAGAAACTAGACCATAGCTTTACAGTTCATTGCTGTCTCTCTGAACCTATTGCAGATGTACTATGTCCTTTTCAAACCAGCAGGAACCAGTGCTACACATGGCATCCAATGAAATGCAGACAAACCTGGGATTATTAGATGATGCACTCTTTTGTTGTTTGTTTGTTTCCCAACAACCCCTAACACTCTGCTTTCTTTTTTTGTTTATTGCTGGGCTGAGGTTTCCATGAAATTATTTATCAGAAACTCTGAGATTCACTCCTTGGTGATAATGAGGCTTCAACCTCACCAATGGAATAAACATGCAGAGCAAGGACAGCAGCAGGGCAGCAGGAGAGAAACCTTTAAAGATACTTTGAGAACTGTGTCCCAGGACTGGCTTCTTGGCTTAGGAAAGCCAAGAATGAATGCATCTTTCATCCATGAATGAAAGCATCTTTTTAACAGCTGGCAGTGAAAAAATACAAGGGTAATGAAGCAAGTTAACAAAGGTAAATAAGAAACAACATCAAGAATGACTAGTGAAGGGTAGAATGGTTCAGAAACCACTGAAAGCTAAAGGTTCCTGTGTTTCCCGCATCCCAAGCTACAGTTCTCCTATGCAAGCAGAGCTGACGCCATGCCTCCAACACACTCCCTTGTGCACTGGGCTGCAATTCAAGCCAGCAAGGCTCCCAAATTCTGGATAGTGATAGCGGGCGAGTTGCTTCACCTGAGCTTTGAAGGTGTCTCTCAGCAGGACTTGTGATCTCAGCACACCATCATGCTAAATGCAATGTCATAGCTGCCTGTTCAGCTCTCCAGAGGCAAGAAATGTGCTGAAGCCTGGTAGGAGAAACCACAGAGACAGACCAGGAGGATATGTACCCCCTTTTTTTTTAAATGGGGACTGCTTGTT
This sequence comes from Turdus rufiventris, assembly GCA_013186435.1. NCBI lineage: Eukaryota > Metazoa > Chordata > Aves > Passeriformes > Turdidae > Turdus > Turdus rufiventris. The sequence goes on along the minus strand of PYHW01009938.1, from coordinate 371,886 downwards.
AGTGGACTGAGCAACTCCAGATGCTATCGCCTGCTTGCTTTTTGCCTTTGGGCGAATAAACTAGCATCTCTCCTGGATTAAATTAACTATAAAGACAGGGATGAGATAAAGACTGACACATCTCCTTCAATGGTGGCTTAGCTACCAGAGAACTGCCTAGCATGAGAGTAGCAGCACACATACCAGAACAATCTACTTATTATGTTGTTAACACTCCAGAAAATCTTACTTGGTGATAAACCAAGTGCAGGAAAATTGGCAAACTCTTTCTGTTGGAAAAGATTACTTACATCCACAGGAGCAAGCATCGTGCAGTGTGTTGAACAGTCAAATAACACCACCAAGAGAATGGCACACATTTGATACTTGTAATGCTTTCTTCTGTGAAAGGCAGATAATCTTCTTCCAGTCCTTTCCAGGGGCACAGAGTAACTGTGAAGGAGTACTGCTGAAGAAATTACAGAGCTGAAAGCATTAAGAGACTACCCTTGTTCTTTTGGTGGCACACAATGCAAGACTGTTCTCGGGTCAGAGTCTATTCTGGTGCAACATCATTCATCTTTACAGTAGATACTGCTGAGTCAGGAGGATGATGTATGAAGAGAGACTTCATAAATCCACTGAGCAACAAACAGAATCAATAAAGCTTTTGGGAGAATGCTGCAATGGAAGACTGTAATTTTTTTTTCCTATAAACAAAAGACAGGCAGTCTTACCATCAGATCAACTACCTGCATCTAAATCTGATGGATTAAAGTTGACAACAGTGACTAAATACTCTGTTCAAATGTTATCTGTGCAAGAACTGGCTTGATTTGTCACTTTTTAAAGTCTGGAAACCACTGAAGCTGGTTGATAAATGGTTGTCCACCACAAAAGATCATTACTTCATTTCTAGGCTTGCCCCAGTAAGTGCCAACTTTTTCTAAATCTCTGAAGCACTTTATCAAAATTTAAAGTATGCTAATTAATTCAGGACTTTCAAAATTACCATTTTATCTTAATTCACTACATGAGACACTTGTCAGGTGTTTGGAAGAAAAATTGACACAAACAAATCCTGAGGGGTGGAGGAGTGGGCAACATGAGCAGGAGGGAGCTCAAGAAGACTTGAAGACTATCTTACCAATGAATCCTCAGCTGAATATTTCCAGAAAATGGCATAGGTGCATCCAAAACTTGACACAAAAACAATCATGTAAGACATGAGCTTTATCTGATGAATTCATTTTTCTTGGACTTTTGAGAGAAGATGACAGACAAGATTATCCTCCTTTCTGGTGATTGACAGATTCTAGGATAAACAATATAGGAAGCTGGAAACCCTTACCTGTAAATAGACTAGGATTCTTATTTAAAAAAGAAGAATCTAAAGCAGTGTGCAGGTCTTGATATTGTATTTCATGATCATTTAACCAGGTGGAAATCCATGCTCAATTAATGGAATTACAAACCCTCTTGTGTTAAGGAAGCACAAAACATGAGGCAGTTTCATGTTTTCTGGAGCATGGGGTGATTTAGCTCACACACTTTGCTGTTGCTTTGTCACTGAACCAGTAAGAAAACTGGTTATTTCCACCATGACAAACGATCAAGCACAGATACTGATTCAGTACCACATCACACTTGGTAAGGTTGACAGCTTCAGAAGGGGGAAAATCTGTAACTGCTTATTTGGCCAGATTGTCATGAAATGATGTGGGCATTTGCTGCACAGCGGGGGATGGCTTTTACTAGACAGGAGCTCAGCAGACAGGAAAGCTGTGTTTTGAAACTTGCAGACCTTGAGTTTCAATCCTGTTTTCTAGTGCGGGTCATATTCAGACAGACCTCTCTTTGTAACTTGTTCCACACTGTTGGAACTGCTACTGCAAGTCTATTTGCTCACATGCATTATTAATATCAGCTTCTTGTGTCATCGCCCTTCTAACCTTCAGTCCAGCTATTTGAATTTCATTAGGCTGTAACTAGAGCCAGTTGAAATTTGGGGCTGAAAACAGACAAATTGCAAAAACTCTCTTACCTCATTATTAAAGATTTATATTACAGCATAAAAGATAAAGTTTACAAACTTCATGATTTTAAATGGGGAAGAAAATGTTCTTTTCTGGTGAGGACAAAATGTAGCACTCCTCAAATACCATTTTCTTCTTAATATTATTTCAGAAGTCTGCAAAACAGTCCATTCCCAGGAAAGGTTGCAAAGAAATGCAGTTTTCCCAAAGAAAAAGCATTCCTTTGGGTCCTCTTCCAAAAGCAAGAATCCACAGTACATAAGGATTTTTAAGAAATACAAGAGAGGAAGTATGTATGGATTTCCAGTCTAGGAAACTACTCCTTGTACTCCTCCCACAAAGCCTGAGACATAAGAGATCAGAGATACTCTACCATGTGCAGTAGCAGAGCATACAGCATCTCCTCCAAATTAGAAAAACTATGACTATTGTTTTGTGAAGGTTTTTTATATTTTAAAACAGTGAGCCATTGCTCAAAAAAGAAAAAAAAAAACCCTTCATAAGCTAGGTTTACCTTAAGGTAATCATTTGAGAAAATTTTTTCACGTTAAATTGTTTTGTGCACAGGTTGGGTGGTTCCATACCCACTGCCACACAACCAACCAAAGTTCACAAAAGATTTTTTCTCTTTCCATAATTTCACCATCTGAAAGATCCTTTTTTATGACAGTGGAGAATTATAACAATAAAGTTTTTGAAAAACATCTCTGAATATTACAAAAGCAGGAGTTGTTAGTCTTTCTGACAATCCTAAATTCTCTTTATATATAGTTATAATGATTACTACAGTAATTTTCCCATCATTTTCTTAGTGGCTGTTGCCTTTCCCTTTTCTTTCATCCCATTCATATACTCTCTGGTGCACTAGCTGCCCTTGACATTTCCTTATTAGGTTTACAAATAATCATTAATTTGTTTTTGTGTTCTGCCTCCTGTTTCAGTGATGTATAGGCATGTCATTACCTTTCTAAAGTGTATTCATTATTTTTCCTCCAAAACAGCTCACTACTTCTCACACAGGGTTCAAGGCAATTTGCATTGTACACACATCATGGTGTACACTGATCATTGCACCTTCACCAAAGTGTGTGCTGTCTGTTCTTCAGCTTTCATAATTAATGAACTTGTGATCTGAAGTCTTTCACTGCTTGATTGTTCTTTCCCTTGGTCTGCTTGAAAGGCATAGCACTGTAGGGAGCAGAATATTAAACCCTGACTCAGGCTGGTTTTGCTACTCCTCGTTTTGTCCCAGGCCTTTTGGTTGTACCATTTCCTTGGTGCTCCCACCACTGAGGAAGCAAGATATCCATAAATATGGGTTTGTGCAGGGTGGGGGATGTGAGTTAGAGTGATCACCAGACTTGAGGCTCTGGTGTGCCAAGAAGCTAGCTTGGGATGGCTTGCTCAAAGTCTCAGCAATCTGCTCTGGCTGGCGTGATCGACATTCACTGGCAAGTAATCTGAATTTGAAGCCCCCAAAGGAAAAAAATTATTCTTTTCGTTTTTTTGGTTTTTTTTTTTTTCCCTAACAGTTTTGGAAACCCAGGTTATATAGTACTGTTTTTCCTACCATTTTAAACTTGGTAAAAATACACTTTTAATTAGAAAGTTAAAACCACACCAAACCAATTCAAAGTTTCACTCACATTTCTGATATTTTGATGCTATATTTTCAAAGTCATCAGAATTTTGATAGCCAAATAAAGAGATAGCGATGTTTTCCTTAAGATTTCTATCATGAAGAGAAACTGAGAGACCAAGATAGAAGGCACATCATACTCTCAGTGATTTTAAACAGCAGAAGTCAGATGACCTTCAGAAATACACATCAAAAAGAAAATAATTAGAGCAAGATTAATCTGATTTATAGTGGAGAACCAGTATTCATCCAGATCTCTCATATTCTGCCTTGAAGAAAACAGTAACAAAAATCAGTTGTCATGTGGATTATATTTTTTTCTCATGCACACTCAGCTAATACTGAATAAGTGATGTGCTTTTTAATGTCATAAACAAAGTCAGACTTCCTATTCAACGAAAAGAGTTACCTGTCCTACACTCCTAGCTGTGCATTTATTTACCTGATCCATGCTGAACATCTCATTTCTCTTCATATTACTTTTCAAGACAGCATCCTTTATTTTGCTCTGGACCTTATGTCACCACCTGCATATGTGCAAACCAAGTGTAAAACACAATCATGTCAGGAGTGATGGCATTTCCCACCCACTCTGTGAAAGGAATTATGCTGTGTTTAAGGCTGTTGGGCAATCTGTTCCACAGTGTCTTGTAGCAGCCTTTTCCAACACAATCCAATTAAAGTAAGCCCTGTGTTGTCATCCACGTGATGGTCTGAAACTATAATGTCAAAATTAGGCACCTTAGAGTTGAATGAGATTTATTTTTGTGTGTGCTTCAGTTGTTAGCAGAGTTGAGATGAATTACCTGCTGTTTTCATTTCTTCCCAAGCGTTGAAAAAGGTTAGTTATTGCAGTTTCTTGGAAGTAATATCTTACAGTGACAGATTCCTTTTCCCCTCTCGTATATTGTATTTGTACAAACGACAAGAACATGCAGCAGCATGTAGGATATTCTCAATATTTTACTAGGGAATTCTATTTCCAATATGTTTGTTAGCATTTTCCTAATAGGTCTCCCTGTTCAGGACTCCATAACTCTACTGAAATTTGAGTCTCAGCTGGAACTTCACAAACAGATTCTCCACTCAACAAATCTTTCTCAAGTGATCTTCAAAAAAAATTAGATGGGAAAGCATATGCATAGCTTATTACAGGAATGATATTACAACTGAAAACAAACAATGCTTATTTTTTTAGTTCATACACCAACAGTAACTCCATAAGCTGTAGAATTGGAAATTTTTTCTTAAGAAGAAATAAAAACTACAAAGAAAGAATATTTCACCCTTACTGAAAGAGGAAATTATTAGTGTAAGCTTTAAGAGAAGAGTAGAAGACTTTTTTGAAAGGTAAATTATCACATTTCCATTCCTTTCCTTGAGTTAACCAGGTCATGACTATCTGTACCTATGCTAATACTGGGAATGTCTGAAATAAATTACGTGCTAGTAAGATGCAATCAAGAATTATGTAAGTATATTCAAAGAAAGTTTGAAGTGAGTTTAGAAGTCAAAATCAGCCTGCAAAAGATTCATAAGCAGAGAAAAATAGGTTTTACTATAGATCCAAGAAAGTGATTTACAAATCCAAATACAGTAGTGCCATGCATTAACAGAATTAAAACCTGTTGTTCGATAGGAGTTACACAAAAAAGGAAATAGCAGTCAACATAACAAACTTCAGGCTGCTTTAATCCAGTAAAACTTGAGTATCACAATGCAGCCAGTGTCAAAAACCAAATGACTGAGCTGCCCCACAGCATTTCCATGGAATCAAAATCTATTAACTGCCTGCACATCAATATTCCTTTGCAACAACCACTTTAAATCTCAAGGCTAGAGACACACTCTCAAATGAAGTACATCATCAAGTACCAAATAATTTAAAAGGTCATGAAGAAAGTTATGCTTGAGTAGTGCTGTAACAAATAAGCAAACCAAACAAGCAATAGCTCAACCCTTTCCAGTTTCTGCCTCACTTAGCACCATCCCTCCCTTCTTCACACTGGGGTTTGAAAGCTCAGATAATAAAAGCTGTCATGTGTTTATTAAGGTCATGATCACACAACACCTGAATGATCTTCAAATCCTTACTACAACTCCTGAACCACATAAACCAGCCACACCTGACATTTTAAGAGCATCAATAGTGCATTTTTTATAATAAATGTATAACTTTGACAGTGGCAGTTGCACCCTTCCTAAATGCTTTAGAGTGGGGAAAAAAGTGGAATTCAAACCTCTTCCATATTAACTTACTTGCATCACATTTTACTGAAGATGACCTCAAAGATGATACCCGTATCAGAATTCTCAAAGCATAACCTATAGCAGCATTGAGAATCTAATGGAGACAGCCTTTCATGCATGACTAACATTAATCAACTTATAAATCTTGATGTAGAAGTTTAGCTTAAGAAAAATACAGTAATTTAATCAGTGTTGTACACTGTAGTTCTATTTTGCTCATCACTACCCATAACACTGTGTCATTAAGCTCATTTAATTCCACATAAAGCAGTCAAGCAGTGAACGCTAAAGCCTTCCTCAGACATCATTTAACCCAGCAAGCCTCAGGCACCACTGGAAAAAGCCTGCAGTTCAAGAACAGGGATAAATCCAGTCATAGCATGAGTTTGGAAATATTTTATGTCTCAATGACCAAATGCAACAAAACTGTATTAGTAACAAAATCCTGACATTGATAATACGAATTATTCATAGCAAGACATACTGCATAAGAGGACTGTGATGTTCTGAGGTATGTGTAATTTGTTAAATACATAAATCCAAGATAAATACTGGCTAATTTACTCCTCCATTACCCTCTTTAAGTTCCAGTGGAATTCTTATTGCAAAATGTGGATGCTGCACTTGACTACTCCACCCCGACACGGGAATTTCTCTCAATCACTCTTTCCTTCTGAAGTGATCAAAGAGGAATCTTTCAGCCTCAGCAGGATGTATAAACAATGTTTACTGCTCTGTACAAGTCAATCTGACACAAGTCAATCTTCTATCTTCAGTCAGAAACAGTGCAATAGGGAGATCAAAAAACAAAACCCTTACACATCTACAGGTTGGTTTTTTTTAGATTTCCACAACCCCTGAGGGTTTATCTCTCAAATTGTGAAATGAAAACTGCGCAGCATCCGCCCTTTGTAGTAAGAAAACTGATGAGGAAATCCTTATTTTCCTTGTATGCAAGAGTTACAGATGACCATTCTCACACAGCAACAAAATCCCATTAAAACCAAACCCTCCATCATCCGGCAGCGCAATTCTCTGAAAGTAGACCATCAATTGCCACTGAGCAGTGACACTGGAGAAATTCTTTCCTGTGGAGACCTGAGTCATTGGCATTAGGCATTTGCCTGCTGAGCAGTTATTTGTGAACACAGCAAGGGATAAACATGCTAACCATGTGAACAGAAGGGGAGGGAGGAACTAACAAAAAAGCTAAAAAAAAAAAAAAAAAAAAAGGAAACAGTATAAAATTTTGTAAATATCTGAAACAAGAAGTAGAAATAATCCTCACCCCAGCACTCATAAAACACAAAAGGTTTTGTAACAAGCTCCTTCTAGGGACTTCTCTGAGCATTGAGAGGTACTTCAGAATTTATACCTCTCTTTCCACAGACTTTTTGACCCAGCAATTTCTGTTTGTTGTTTTCTTACAACTTCAAGCACCAGGCTATAAAACCCTGAATGAGCTGTTCAGACCACCAACTAAACTGAACAATTTCATATCAAGTGAACTCAATTATTCTGTTTTAATTAACCACAAAAAGATCTAACCCCTTAGAAATTACCAGTTCTTTCATCTTCCGAGCAAGTAACAAACATCAATAAATTGTAAAATGCCAGTTAAAGCTGGAACTTCCCAGATGTTTTATTATTTCAATGTGTGGATGCCTGTAGGAATAATCAGCATTCCTTCAAGAACTTCCCCCCACCCACACCATTTCATTAATAGCAAAGTCATTGATGCAGTAAACAAAATGGACCACAGTGACACACACCAAAAAAAAAAAAAAAAAAAAAAAAAAAATAATCAAAAACTCTGTGGATCAAGTGATATCAAAGGAGTGTTGTCAGGGGAGTAAGGAAAATGACAACATGGGAGGAAATTATTTGGGATAAAAATAAGTGGATTTTTTTGAATTTCAGAAAAGTTTAGAGAAGGAAGGTGCTACAAAAGCCTAAACACTGGTTTGTCAAACCCTTTTTTTCTGTCTTTTTCCCTTTTGTAGTAATTTTTTTCAATGCTGTCTGAGTTGTGACTGCATAGACTGTGCAGCCTGACCAATCCAGCAGAAGCTGTGGGCGTGTTTGCATTAGCTGGCAGACTTCAGATTTTACACTAAATTATATGTAAAATTATGTAATGGCCTCTTTTAGTTATGGAATGTAAAGTATAGTTCCACGGAGAACCTACCATCAAGAATTATAATCCACTGTTTCTTTTGTGAGAGAAATCTAATTATATGTTCAAATCTCCAAACATCTGAACCGCAATTTAAAAGAAAAATGGGTGAATTGAAAGCAAAGCTAATAAGAATAAAACAGTTGTGAGTGCCTGTATTTTGGCTTGGCAATGTCTGTTTTACTTAAATCATGCACATTTAAAAAAACCTCTTTCCACAGATTAAGGTTTTCCTTGCTCAACCATAAGGAATGGTCCACTATGGCAATATCTAGTCTTTCCTAAAAGGAATCTTAAAAAATATTCTATCAGCCTCCAACTTAATTGAAATTTGTACAGTCAGTGAAAGGTAGAGGGAGGAGATAGACACAATACTGAAGATGTCATTTTTTTCAGTTCAATGCAATCAATGTGAGCCATCATTCAAAATGTATAAAGAGTCTTCATGGTCTCAAAAGACAAATATTGAACTTTTGGGGAGATTAATACCATTCACAAAACTATACTCTTATCAGATAATAGAAGTGTCTTCAAATTCACTCCCCTCTGAAAAGAAAAAAACAAAAACCAAAAAAAACAACAACAAAAAAAAACCCCGCAATTGCTATTTGCCATTGATGAAAAATGAGGATAAATTAATTCTTATTCCTAGGATAAATTCACCTCTACTTAGTGATTATATTTATTTGAACTAGCTATGAACAAACACACCTATGGAAAACCACTGAAAAATGTAGATTCAAACTCTAAATCCACTGTCAAAATTAAAAACCTTCCAAATAAAAAATGTCCTACACTGTGGTATTTGCAGATATCTGCATTTTGTTTTCATGGTCTCTGTGTCAACCTCAGCTTTCATGAACTCTGCAAATTAATTCTGAATTATTGTTGAAACAACTCCACCGCAATTTAGAGCTTAGCAAGTCTCTTAAACAGCTTTCAGATATGCATAACTAATCTATAATTTTATATTCTGTATCTGTGATCTTGTTATGAGGACACACAACTGCACTGCAGAGAAATCACGATTCAGATGATCACAACTCCTCCCACCTCTCTCCCATTATGAGAAGGATAAAAGACTATTTCTCCTGCAAACCTTTCTTGAAATGTTTGGGGTTTCTTTTTATTTCTATTTTTTATTTTTCAAAACTCAGCCTTTTAAGGCATTTTATCTGAAAAAAAATCCTGTAAGACTTCAGTGAGTTTCTAGTTTTCTTTGTACAGGAATATACTCGATGATATTAGCCGCAGATTAAAAAGAAAAATACAGAAATTATTCTATTTTTTAAAAGATGTACTTATAAGCTTCTCCCCCTCTTTACCACTTTTCATAGAACAGTTTCATCTCATTACATGCCTAATAAGGAAGGACTAATGTGATGCTTTTCAGTAATTCCTGCTGTTCCTTTTATTTTTTCAAGAGAATTTGACAGCACAAGTTCCTTCCTTATGTGGCTTAATGACAGACTAGTCTAATGAAGTGGGAATGAAGATCCTGTCCTTTTTGCCAAGACCAAACCTGTTCATACAATGCTTCCTGGTGAGCAAGTAGGGACTGAAAGATTTTAGGCCCAGAGAGCCTTGCAGAGAAAATGCTCTTTGCAAATTAATTCTGGTTCCCTTATAGCTTGAAAGGACTGAAATACAAGGGAAGCAGTTTGAATTTTACTCCTGAAAAAATACATTTGCTACTTCTACGTTATATGACAACACAGCAGTTACACAACTAATTTAGGGACATAACTGGTCATCATCCAGCCATGAAATGAGTTGAGAATTAAGAGCTGTTTCAAAGGACAAGTTTTTTATTGGAAGATGCTAACAAGTTGCTTGCACTAAAGGCATTACTAAGAATGCAACTGACTTTGAGAGAAGGAATGCAGAAGTGCAGGAAGAAAAATAATGTAATGTGCTGATAAATCACATATGCGGTACCTGGGTCTTAGAGTCATTCTAGGTGAGTTTTCCCCATTAGGAATTGCATATCTACTCTTTCTAAACTCAGTACAAAACCCCCCAAACAGGATAATCTAATGAAGACTTGATTAGTAACTTGCTGATCTTTCAAGGGCAGGGAATTTCAGTCAT
>PYHW01009938.1:331191-361665 GCA_013186435.1 Turdus rufiventris | reverse complement strand
AAAAAAAAAAACCACACAAAAAAAAAAACCTCCAACATACTTATATGAACCTTAAGCTATCAATTAGTGGAAGACACAAACAAAATCTAGTACAAATATACCCCCAGCAAGATTAGATGGACCAGAAAGCTAAACCACAAGGTGCATAGCAGTAACTCAGCAACAGAAATCACCACATTAAACTGAGCACATCAAACAGGTTGTATATTGGGATTCTGGGAAAAAAAAAAAAAAAAAAACCAACAGCTGTGAAACTCCTTAAACTAAAATCCACGTTTTCTACTTCTTAAAAAAAAATTATATCAAATTTAGCATATTAAATATCTTCTTCCTTTAGTAAGGCTTCTCAAAACATTCTCAATATCTAGTTGAATAATCACATCAGCCTACACAAAGAATGTTAGAAACTCTACTGCATCATTCAAACTATTTTCATGTAAATTGTGTGAGCAAGCAAGGTGCTCAAAGAGTTAAGTCAAACAAATTTAAAATGTATAAGTTGAGCTTTAAAGCACTCACATCAGAAAGAAATGGGCTCAACAAGATTTAAACACGTCAGGTTTAGGGTCTGTGCAGCAGAGTGTTTTTAAGTTGCAGTTATTTCCAAGTCAAAATCACCTCCATCTACATTTATTTCAGAAAAAGGGAAATATGTTTTGATTACTTGTTTTAACTCCAGCTGTAATCCTAAGCAACACATTTTCTGACTTCTTGAGAGGGCAGCTATTTACAGGAAAGCGAGAGATTTTGCTTCTGCAATGCATGTTTTCAGTTTGTGTACATTCATGACCTGCTTTTTTATGCCCATTTGAAACACTACAAACTGCTTCAAAAGTATTACAGATTCATGCAAAAACCCAAGCATTAATGCAAGATGATTTCTCCAAAGAGAACTCTGTAAAAGCAGACCATTTACTTAAAACCAAAACCTGTAAATCTTCTATCTGTCTACTCCTTTCTGATGGAGTTAATAATAGAGCATGGATACAGAAAGCACATACACAGTTTAACACACAATAAAAATGCATTTTTCTTAATGATAAATTTTAGTAGCTCCTCATTTCAGCTCAATGAACGTTCCACCTGCTCATCTGATCCTGTAGTGATTATTTTCTGAGATTTTGCTGTCTTTGAAGAAGCTGAATCATTTCAAAACCTGGGAGGCAACAATATTGCCCAACTTGCCACAAAGTTTGAAATTTGTGAGCAACATCTGCAGTAGCGCTATATAATGGATTACAGAAGAAAGGTTCATTAGATCTCTATCATGTGAAGTCCTAATATTGAATCAGTAAGCACCTAGCTGGGAAGCAAAAACTATACAGTAATTAATGCACTATAGTATGCATGCATTGATTTTTACATGGACTATATTTTAGCAGTAATAACGTCTGGCACCAGACTACAAATCAATAGGAGCCACTATTATGCTGTTGGTTAAAAAAAAAGAAAAAAAAAAGCGGTAACAATCTTTTGTTTAACTGGTATAATCAGAGTTCCACACCTCAATTTTGCTAATGTAGTACCTGACATTATTTTAAAATTATTTTCATTCCAAACTTATTGGAAAAACACATAAATACCCAGTCTTTGTACTCATTTGGATCTTTTCATAAGTAACACACTGTCAAATTAAGAAAAAAGCAAAACATAAACATCAAATGGAAAAGAGACCAAGTCTCCTTCACGTGAATATTCATGGAGATTTGTGTTTGCCATCACAGTATGAGCACCATRTTATGCTTTGCTTCCCTTCACTGTTTTCTCTTAAAATTGTTCAGCAAGTTTCAGACAAATATGTACACACAAGGTGGGAAATAAACTGTACGAGTTTCCTGAAACAGTGATATTAAGAGTACATTAAGAATCAAAGAAAAAGAAAAATTAACTCCGAAAGCTCAGTATCTTGTTGAACTCTTGGGAGATCTCAAGGGAATAGGATGTGTAGCATCAGAGCATAAATTCCATCTTCACCAGCTGTTTGGTGCAGCATTGCACAAGAGATTTTCCATTTCTCCCACAATATGGAGGGAGAAGTTAAGGACAGCTCCAAAAACATCTTTACTAGAGAAAGTGGTAGGCAAAGGATTCAGGATGGAGACTACAGGGGCCAGACAAGAAAGGTTGTGTGTCTGAACCTGTGCAGTCATTTTATGAGCTTTCTTTCACAGACTTTAAAAAAAAAAAAAAACATTAAAGAAAAAATTAATAGCACAAAGTTTGTAAATTGTTACTTCACAGAACCTCATAAAAAATGAGAGATGGAAAGAAAATCTTACTGTAGTGAGAGCTGTAAGGTGTATAGAAATCCAAGGACAATTATGGTACATGTGAAGGTTATCTTACCCTCAGTAAGAAATTATTTTACTTAAGACTTGAAGTCAGAACAACCTTCAGAACAGTACAGCCAATATTATGGCATGCTAAAAATCATCATGGCAGACAAAAGAATACTCAATTAAGATTCACATTACTGATAACACAGCCCATTTTTAAAAGGAAAGCCTAATAAAAGAAAAATAATATTAATTAATTTAAGGAAAAGGAAAAAAAAAATCAGTCTATGTAATGTTTCTTTCTCCCTAGCACCTACAGTTCTTTAACTACCAAGGCAATACCAATCCTGTTTCCACTGACTTTTCCTATTAGCAATATACAGCCAAGAAGCATTGGCATGGGTAACTTAAAATTCATTGCCATCAGCACACAGAATGAAGCTGATGGAAGCAACGCATTTTCCACTTTTTATACTGTGGTTAGCATTCCAGCATTTTTAGGATAAACAAAATAAATGGCACTATTATGTGTGTTTATAGTATGAGGAAAATAATGTAAAACTTAAATTAGCATAATAACCTTTAAGAGGAATATGTTTGCAACCTCTCTAAATGCTGCTGCTAATACACGGGAGGAAAAGCATTATTTATTCTAGAATGTCTTTAGATTAGCCAGCTGGCTCTCTCACATACCAAAAGGTTAGAGTTTAAAGGCTAGTATGGACCCAAGCTCCTGTTTTGCTCTGCAGGTGTTACAAACACACAGTTCTGGGGGAAAGAAAAAACAAAAAGGACAAGAGCTCCTGTGATCATACCTTATAATTCTTTTCTAAAATACACTGCCCATTTCAGAAATATTCAGCCAATATTGCCACAGGGTTGTGATTTAACTATTTTACCTTATAACAAAAGACTTAAGCCTAGCAAGTAGCAGCTTGTTAAATCTAAATTAGGAAATATTCCTAATTTGAAATTTTACCTTAGAGTCAGGATTGAAAGCATTCAGCAACACCCAGCATTTGATTTGCTATTTTTAGCCAGGAAAGTGTGTGATCTAGTGCAGCACCATTTGCTTTTTTAAATCGATTGCACTGTCTTTTTGCTGGAAATAAATATACTATCCTAACACCATTTACATAAAAAATCTGGAACCCACACAGTGTCAAGCTGAAATGCAGAACAGCAAATCTGTGTTTGAGTGACCTTTACGTATAGTGTGCCCACAAAAACCTACTAACAAAATAAAGTTTTTCAGGGCTGTCAAGTTTCACCAACACAAGGTTGAAAAGGATAAATCAAGATACAGCAGAAAGAGTAGTCTGTGGTGAGGAAAATAAAACAAAACAGCACTCTTTAGAAGACAGGTTAGTTAAAGAGAATCCAGCATTACACTCATTCTGATCTGCTGGGTTTAGTATTCAAGTGGTTGAGACACTGATGATTTACATTTCAAAGAAAAGAACGAAGCTTGCTGATGATGATCCACAGAGTGTGGGTGAGACTGCCTAATTCTGCATGACCCATATCCATGGAGGCAATGCAAGCACCTTCAGAGCCCACCCTTCCCAGCACTGCTCAGGAAATTTGAGCCTTATTCTCTCACCCCAAACACCCACATTAACCAATATAAAACTTGACCCAAGCATAAAGGTAAACTGTTACAAGATCACAAGGTTTCTGGTATACCGCTTTGTGGGAGTGTAGATAAATCCAGGAAATAGATACAAACAATGGCAGGTTGTTCACTTGCAGATGAATAAATGAAGCAGTGAAGTGCTTCAACTAGCCCCCATTTTTTTATTTCATTGATTTTTTTTTCCTGCAGGTGCTATTAATACAATGAAACTGACAGTGTCATTGTTGATATCTGTCCATGTTCTTTTGAATTTGAATGTATCTACAACACCAGATGTCAACACATCCCCTAACACTGTGAATCACTAAATTTGTAAGAGGAAGATTTTTGGCCTAGTTGCCAAATTTCACTATCTTCACTATCTTGAACCCTTTTTAGGGTCACTCCCTGCCTTAAGATTTTTCTAATGGGCTCAAATTGCTGTTGAGTAAAGAAGTGTTATATACAAAAATAACATTTGGCCATTCTCTTGTTAAATTGGAAGTTTGTTGCAAATTTGAGATAGAAATTTGCTTTGGTTGAGTTTCCTGACAGGTTTCTCCCTTGTTCACTGATCAAAAGCAGATTACAAGAAATTAGGTCTGAAAGGGTTTTTTAGGAGAATAAACACATGTGAGATATTCTCTTTAGAGCCATGGTTGCTTCTGTCAGATATCATTGAAGAGTTTGGGTTGGAAGGGGCCTTAAAGATCATCTTGTCCCAAACCCTCTGCCATGGGCAGGCACACCTCATACACCTGTATGGGGGAAAAAGGAGGGTATTAATTTATTTTCCCTCCTTGAAAGGCATCAATTTATAATCAACAATTCTTATCAGGAAAAAAAAAAGAAAAAACAACTAAACAACTTTTCTATACTCATAGAAATAATATATAATTAGATATGAAGAAATAAGTAAACTAAAAGGACAACCAAGCTTCATTTCCTCCTTGGAAACTTAATGCTTTCAAAAGAACATCTTTGGGGTTTTTCCTGCCACTGACAGCAAAAGACTTCTGCAACTTCACAGTCCTATTAAAGTAAATTGGGCACAACAGTTATATCTGCTTTCTCCACTGCAATTTTAAGTTCTAGTCCTAAAACAGAGTGCAAGTGGGGTGTCTTATCTTCTTCAATTCAGGAAGTCCCTCATAGTCAAAAATAGCCTTCGTGAACTTCATATCAACTTGATAGATAAAACAAGAGCATTTACATTCATCCTGACTCTTTTTCCAAACTCACTGCAGCTAAAAAAACCGCACTTGTGTCTGTCTGAAGAATTAGACTTGTGCCTTTCTGGAGGATTGCTTGAATGCAGTATTTGGTCATTAAAGGTTAAAAAAAAAAAAAAAATTAACGGTTAACTTCTAAACATTTTGATTCTTTGCAAGGACAACAGAAACAATGTTCACTTCCCCACACACACACCTCTCCTCTTTTTTTTCACAAGAACATCTTATTTTCTTCCGCAGTCTGAAAATGACCTTTCATTTCAACAGCTCTGTGGACTCCACTATTTGCCGAAACAAACAATTTCTTCCTGGCACAATAGCAGCTATTTTAATATTCTCTTCAGACTTTCTCTTCGTTGCAATCCTAATAAATGCACTCAGGTTTACAATGAAGAGAGATCCTACCAGACAAATGGCAGCAAGGTTACAAGCACGAGCTGATGACCTTCTGAAAGCTTGTTTTCCAAGCTGCCTGATGGGGTGAACATTCCAGTGATGTTATTCATTGAAATAGGAACTCCAAATATTCCCCTTTTCCGAGCAAAGTCATTTTACCTTGACAACATATCATCACTGGCTCTCTTCTGTACATCTCCTAGGACAGGAAAGAAAGGTGAACAATTTATCACTCATGAATCCTTGATTTTAACGCAGATATTAACTGAAATTCAATTTTTATTGAACACGTATTTTGAATATTATATACACATTCATATGCAGCAGCATCAAGGCACAAAGGCTAAATGTATCTGTCATCTGATCTGAACTGGGATAGAGATATAGCATTTTTTAACTACAGTATAAAACACTGGTGACTTGTACTTCACATATTCCTGATTTTTCTAAAACCTTCAAGCCATTTAACCATTAGAAAGCAAACAGCTTACAGGATTTCCAGTTTAATAATTCATTTCACTTCTGCTTACAAGAGTTAAAAAAGTGTTAGGTCATCCAGGTTCAGTTTTTGTGAATATCAAACGTGTAGATTTGTCTTCTTTCTTTCCAGGAAGAGCATTTATAGGTTGGATTGCACCCCACAAAGGTGTGCTTCCATGTCCTAATCTTCTTGTAGCAGAGAGATTTCACCTCTAAGATACTCCCTGTGTGACAGAGAGGGCCCCACCACTGTTATGTCCCACACTGAGAAAGCTGAGCCCATCATTTCAGATGAATGTGGGGTTTTCATTTGGGTAATACCGCAACCCAAACTCAAAAACTGCCTCATGGAACTTATTGTCTTTCTCTTTTCTGCCTGAAAAGCAGGCAGGGTCAGTCCTTACCTTACTTCCTGAAAGGGCACTTTCAATTTGCTGGGAAAGAGTCAGAAATTCAGCTTGCTTCAGCAGAGAGAATTACAGGGTACAATCCCAAGCAAATTAATAACACACCAGGGCTACGGAAATAAGGTCACAGTGTCTTTGGCAGGTTTTTGAATAGGACACTCACAGTCGGTCTAGATTCTTGTGCTAATACCCTCTTTGAAGGTACACTTTTTTCCACTGCAGTTAGTTAAAGTGGGTGAGAGAGGTGTGGAGAGCAAGCCTTATGTTTCTTTACCCACTTTAAGCTAGAGGAGTTTGGTTTTATGGTGTTCTTTTGATACCGCTCCTTCCAGAGCCTTGAATGAAACTCAGCCTCAAGCTGAGTCAGAGTTTGGTGCTTTGCTGAGGTGAGCTGCTCTGGGGCAGCCTGTCCCACAGTGGGGCAGGGATGGGGGTACACAGGGGAACATCAATTCCAGACCAGCCCACCCAGAGTGGCTGAAGCAGTGGGGAAATCTGCACCACATCCCCTTCCTGTGGTCAGTGCCTGCTGTGGATCCCCCATCTCTGGTAGTGTTCAAGGACATGTTAGATTTCTGGTCTAGTGCAAGATGTTCCTGCCCATGGCAGGGGGTTGGAACTATGAGATATTTAAGGCCTCTTTCAATCCAAGCCATTCTACAGTATGATTCTATGATTACAGCAGCAGTATCTCCATCTATACAGATGTGCATTGTTTTCTATATCCCTTTACTGTGCACATCAGCTATCATCCAAGTGAGCTGCCAAGCTTATTCTGCAGCGTAGGGGACTACAAAATAACAGAACAACAGGACACTGACCTACTTTGTCTTTCTCAAAATTATTCCAAAGATTTTACAGACCTGTTCCATATTCAGGTCTGTACTTATGTATGTCCTTCTGTTATATTCTGGTAAGTAATTGTACACATTCTAAATAGTGCCTTACAATACCATGCATTCATATAATTAGTATTTTTTTCAAAAAAACCCCACCATTTTTCCCCCTGCAGTGTTAAAATAATCTTTTGTTGCAATCTTTTAAACTAACCAGCTGCTTCCTGCCAAGATCTACAGTTCAGTTGTTACCACTATAAAGGTATTTCTTCAAAACATTAAAATTTATTGTAGCTTTATTCGTTGACCCAGCTTTAGTGTTAAAACTACCTTTGTCATTGTGCACTGCCCCTACCAACGTGCTGTTCTCACTGCATCAGTTCTAAACCATGCAGTGCTTTGCCTGCAGTTACACTTTGTATGGAGGAGCCTGTAACTGGGAAATGGCAATAAATTATATCCCAGCAATTCCAACAATGCAGAGAAACTCCTGAGATCATTCATGTCAAAAAGTTCAGTGTCAGTTTTTCAGAGGGTAAAACAAAACAGGAAGTTAGCAAGAAAAGGTCCTGCAAAGTAAGCAATAGGGCATACATGCAAAGATGCTTGTCAGGCAAACAGGATTAGGTGAGGTGCCTTAGAGCTGAACTCTTCCCATCCAGATATATTCTCCAAATCACAGTCACTAAAAGATGCTTGGATTTATAAATCCACTAACATTTTTAAAAGGTAGGTTTTTTCCTCTGTTAAAGCTAAGAAGGTTTATTTGCCCAAAACAAAACCATTTAAGACACTTATCTGGATATGACTTTATAAAACAAAACATTTAACTTCAAAATTAAACTAGAGGAATGTAGTATAGTTGCAAGCAAGCAACTCTTACCGAGTGGGTTCAGATCAGAATGTTGTGCAGTGTATTTGACAGAAAAGCTAGTGTAGTAACAAGAAGCAAACCCAAGATTTAGTAGTGGAAGAATTCAAACACTGCCAAAAGACTCACACAATAAGTGCTCTCTGCAACAGAGCTTTTAGGATTCTTCCTAATGCCTAACTGTACTCTTACATTTATGGCCAGGCACCTGATTGTTTCAGGGGCTCCTCAAATTTACATTTAAGAGATATACTTAGGCTACTCTTAATAAAAACCAAACATGTATTTTAAAGGAGCAGAGAAATAACTAAAGATACGAGAAAAAAACCCCATCACCCTCAAATGCTTGGTACAAAAGGGCTGCAATCATACAGCACAACTATTCTAATCTGCATGATTAGGAGGTTTTTACAGATCCAAGTACTCTTTCCATTTATAACTCAAGTGCTGTCTGCATCACACTTAATGCCCTTTTCTACTTGGCCCCCACCCACCAAACTTCTGAACTAAAATACAGGCACACCTTACTGGTGTGAACTCATATAATTTACCAGGATTAGTCATTCTGATGCATATTCTGTTCTGCAGTGCATCTGTATTAGGCAAATGGATTTATATAAATGCAAATGTCTAAGTTGAGACACTACAAACTGAAAGGAAGAGACAAACATTGCAATGAGTAGAACAACAAAACATCTAAAAGTGAGGCATTAAATACAGGAGGACTGAAGCTAGAAGTCAAATTAGCTCAAGGGCTTAACTACACCCCCAGAATGAAGTGGTAGTCATTGTAAGAAACACAAAGCAGACTCTGACAAGTCTAATTAAGGAATTAACAAGTGGAATTCCAGTAGAATTCTTTTACAATAGACCTTCAAACCATTCCTGCTCATCAGGCTCTAAATTGTTTCACTGTGGGGCACAAGGGCTATTGAACTAAGTAGCAGATGTTTTGTTCAGTTCATCTCACATCGCATCAGAATCCCTGGAAGTTTTGCACTGCATCCAAACGTTCCCCTTGCCCCATCCCACCAAAAAGTAAACCAAATCATAATATCCAAGTGAAGAAATCAGGAAACAGTTCACGCTACTGTTTAACAAACTTTTCAACCTAATAAAACAGGTTTCAGGCTTTACCTTTCCCTCCCTTATCTTGCCCAGGCACGCATCAGGGAAGAACAACCTTCGCACATTCACAAATTCCCATATCCGTAACTCCCGAAACAGAGGTCTGCAAGGAAGGCGGTTTCATTTTTAGGTTTCCATGCACCTATCAAGTATTTTCTGAGCCCTGTAAAGAGCGCTAAAGTAAGACAGGTCATCCAAAGTTTATTAAAGCATCTGTGCCTTGCAGCATGGAGTTCACATATTGTGAATGCAACATTACTCAGCCAATTTAACAAGATTAGCCAGCCTGCTTTTTCCACTTTCTGTCGTTTCTTCATCCATAACAAGCCAGCTTGTAGCTAAGGGCAGCCAAGCTCTTTTACAGCTTTATTCTCTCACAGCTAGAAAAGTACAGCATTTACAATTGGGAGCTATCATGTCAGAAGCACAGTAGCAGTAGCTTCTCACGGGTCATTCAAAGTGCGCTGCACAAACCAAAACCAGGAAAATAGAAAGGAGACTAGAAAGAAAGCAGGCTAATTAACAGTTCTAAATTTTAGTTAAACTCTGTTCAACCTTCTGCTTCTGAGATCCAGCTAGACAGCTAATAAGCCTCGTGGAATCCCAGCTCTTAATTAACACACAATTATTTCCCCAGAAGGATTAGAAGTTTTCCCCAAATGTTCGAGAAGTCAGTTTTTACAGCTCCGGTTAGATTACTGACTATGTTTAGGAGCAAGGGTTACTGTTCCATACTCTGTTGGCAATGGACTACTTTTTTAAAGGCAATCACACCGTGAGAGAATGCCTGCCTTTTCATTGCACAAGGCTTGTCTCTGTAAACACGTAACGTTCTCAGGCAATAATTCAGTCACTCGACATGAAAAGAAAACAGCCAATAATGTAAGTGTGTCAATGATACATTAGCTGTTTGAAAGCACAATAATATGTGAGCATGCACCTTTCTGAAAGGCCAATCCAACATTTTATAGGCCAAGGTGTGAGACTCTGTGCTCCCTAGCAAGAAGATGATCATCATCAGAAAAATGTTAATCAAAGCAAAACCAGTTTCACCACCTTGCTCACTAACTTCCACCAGTGTGAGCAAGGTACCTTCCCAAGGCATCCCAGCTGACTATTAGTCCTTTTTGGGCTTCTGGCTAAACACACAGTTCATTTAAAAGCCCTGCCTCGGTAAAGTGTGAGATTTAAATCACAGAGCTGAAGCACTTGCTCTTAATAGGACAGTCAATCATCAGACCTTTATCTTGCTTTAAATCACCCACAGCATCTCCAAACAAAAGCTGGCTATGATACTCTTATGATCCTACAGCTTTCTTTCTCAAGGTTCAAGGGTGAAAATCTCTATACACACTAGCTTTCTTCTGCTTCTTCTGGATGCACCTCTGTGCTGAAAATTAATACGTATTTTCAACATATCACTTGAGGAATTTGGGTGCACTGTGCTAAAAAGGTTTAGCAAACTGAAAAATCTGGCTGTCTTTACACTTCAAAACTCTACAAAGCACAGTCACTGTCCATCATTTTAGCTGAACACAAACCTGTTAGTCCTTCCCACCACTATTTGCAAACCAGCTGCAACTGGCACACAGGACCACACAGCTGATGGGTGTTCATGAATGGGATCTGGCCTGGCTGAAGTCCCCTCAGATAGGAAAGATGGGTCTGAGCACTGCTGCTGCTAGTAGTCTTTTACAGATCATGGCTTTCTTCTTCCCATGCTGGTGGCTCACACTACCAGAGGACAGGGAAGGGAAGAAAAGGGCTTCTAATACCTCCTGGTCCCCTCAGCCTCTCAGCAGAAAGAGTGCCCAAAGTAATGAAAAAAAAAAAGAAAAATGACACACATAACCAGTTAATCACCTAGTTTGCAATCAAAATGCAATGTGACTTCAAACACCTAAGCCTGCCCTCACAACTCTGTGTCACCTCTGTCCCTGTCAAGCCAGCTGCTAATGCCACCAAAGACTGCTGGCTACAGACCAGCCACTGTGCATAGGCTGCCAGACAGCAGCAGAGTCAGGAAATTATGTGTTGGGAGGCCTGGGAACCTGGAGAGGAAGTCAAAATGATTTTCTGCCTGCTCATTGCCCGGATAAGTCCTGTAATAAAGTCCACAGAGTGAAGATCTGCCTCCCAAACCATCAACCTGGTTCCTGCTCCCAAGAGACCTGCCGATGTGCTGAGGCTGCACTCAATCTCACTGGCTATGGCATTAAGGAAGATGATATTCAGCAGTAACAGTCCCAGTGGAGACCCCAGGGTCTGGCAAGGTCTGGCACAGTTGCATATGCTGCTGCTAGTGCTCTTTTGCCTTTCCAGGTCATGGCTTTCTTCTTCATGCCGTAGTTTACCTTGCCAAAAAAAGGAGTTTCACACTTTCAAAAGTCTCTCTCTTCCTGAAATGAATAAGGAGGCCACTGAATGCTTCCTGAGGATCAGCCTAAACTAAGGAGTGTCTTCAATACAGCATATTTCTCCTTGCAAGTGTAGCTTTCCAGGTAGCATCAAGCCCACTGTTTGCTTTTGCCAGATCGACTCTGCCCTAACAGTCCCATGACCAGCCACAGGAATAACCTCTGGTTATCCCTACAGAGTGGATGCAGAGAAGAATCCATGCCCTTTACTCTGGACTTTCTCAGCCCCATGGCCTGCTTGGCAGGGCAGGTACCTCCAGCCCATCTGCTCTTTGACCATGGATCTGTGGGGAGCTCTCCCAGCCCCTTGGCTGCAAAGAAAGGCAATGAACACATCAGCATGGTCACTCCGGTGGAGCTCAGCAACCTTTATTTGGAACATTCCCTTAGCTAAGGCAGTCCTTGCCCCCTGTTCCTGGCAGCTCTCCTGCTGGAAAGGATGAGTGCTGTGACAATAGGGCTGGCAGTCCCTGGGCCTTCTCGTCAGAGTTCCAACAGATCCGTCTGCACGCTCTTGCTGCAGCAAACAGGAGAAAGGGCCTCAGGTCTGTGGCTGGGCAGGAGAGCTCCCAGTTCCCCTAAGCCTGGCTCAGGCTGGCAGGTCCTGGCCCTGTGCTGAGGCCATCCCGCTCCTCTGCAGGCCCTGCTGTGGGCCCTCACTTACTCCTCCAGAATTTTCCTCAAGAGCTGGAGCTCTGCCGGCTGCTCTGATCGCTCCCTCTCCCTCAGCTGCTGGGCGTAGGCCTTCCTCAGGACGTGGGCAGGGCGATAGGGATCCTCGAACACGTAGGGGCAGGAGGTCTGCAAAGGCACACGAGGCTCTCCTCAAGCCGCGGCTCCTCTCGCAGCTTTGCCCAAAGCTGCTCCTGGCACGGACAGCACAGAGCAAATAGCCCACGCCACGGCCAACGTGCTCAGCAGAAAGGCAAAAACTCCTTTTCCTGGGGGCTGCCTACCTGCCCATGCCGAGTGATCGCCCGGTTGCCAAAGTATTTGCGCCACACTTCTTCTTCCAGCTCACGGCGCTTGGACCCCAGCAGCAGCTGGAGCTCTCTCTCCTCCTTCTCGGTGTAGAGGGGCTGCGTTCTCTGCGGGCCATGCACACACCAGCATCAGCCACACTGAGCTGTGGCAGGGCAGTGGGGCTGGCACCATGCTCAGAGCCCAAGCTCTGACACAGGACTGGCAAAACCCTAGCAGGTACCCACCAGTTCTGAGGGTTGGGGAGCGCTTGCAGAGACCTTCCGCCCCTGCTGAACTGGAGATGTGCGGCGCTTCAGCACCAGCTGGGTCTTCTCCGGGATTACGGGAAGATACCTGAAGAGGACAGCCAGCAGTGTGAGTTTGTATGTTTGGGATCACAGCCTGTCCTCTGGCACCACCCAGCATGTCTCCAGGGCTGGCTGGCATCAGCACATGCACCCCAGACAAGGGAAGCATCACTCATCACCCCAAGTGATAATGAGGGTGACACTGAGGGGATGCCCACACCACTCCTGTACAGGGCTCACCCGATTTGGCCACCTTCCTTGTCTCTAGCCTGATCAGCTTCCATGGACTGCTGACTGGCCTGAGAAACCCTGCGCCGAGCCAGGAACACCGGATCCAGCACACTTACTGCAAGTAGGAGGCAAGAGAAGAGCGCAGAGATCCTGTGGGACAGCACGGGTGCAGAGCTGTGCAGCCACGCTACAGGAGGTTCACTGACAATCCTCGCCACTCCCAGGAGGCACAGTTCCAACCAGACCCCTTTCTTTTGTCCACACTGGATCTGCTCCAGAGCCGAATTCCCACCAAGCCACCCATTGCCACAGGACATGGCTTTTCTCATCTCCCTCTTATACCTTGCCAGCAGAAGGAACCCAACGGTGGGAAGAACTGGGAGGTACTGAGGAATTCCCGCTGGGGAAATTGGGCTGTAGGGGCTCCCCACAGCTCAAAGCCTCTTCCAGAAGAGGTTCCCCTACAGTGACCCCAGAGATCAAGAGCACACAGAGTCCCTGGCAGCACTCAGCTGGGACATACCTCTGCGGGAACCCCCTCCCCAGGGCGCCGACTCTCTTCTGGGCTTCAGGGAAACCAGCGGGGCCAATGGCTGGTGTGGGGTCTCAACCACAAGGCTGGAAACAAGAAGGCATCAGCTGGGTAAAGCTGGGGAAACAGGATCTCTTGGAGCTTGGCACTTATAAGCTGCTGGCACATCTTTGAGGGGCACTGCCTACTCCTTGGAGGACAGAAGGCACAAGCTGTCCTTGCTGCCTGCACAGACCCTCTCGCCTCTCTCGGGGCCACTTTCTCTGCAATCTCCAAAGCCATGGAGGAGTGAGAAGTGGAGAGGGAAGCTTTCCTGTGAAGTGGCTGCCCTTACCCAAGTTTGGCTGGAAATAGTCTTGGCAGGAGGGTGACCCCAAAAGAGTGGCTGAGCACATGCTCCACAAGCTGAGGGTTGTAGCAGCCGTCCTGCTCACCTTGGCAGAATGAGAACCTCATCTTGACTGATCCGACTAAAATCGTTTTGGCCCGGAAAGGCAACAAGGCTCATCATTTTGGGGTCCTGGAAGGGAACAGCACATCAGCAGAAGTCCAGAACATGTGCTGCTTGCTCAGAATGTCGGCAAACCACTTTGGTGCTCAAAGACACAAAGGCTGCTCGTCAGAAAGCCTCACACACCTTCTCCCTTGATGTCATGAGCCCCTCAAAGGGACTCCTGAGACTTGGGCTAGCTCACTGGGAGTGTGCCCAGGCTGGGTGGTGAGGCAGGTGACCACAGCCCAGACAAAAAGTAGGAACCTTCCCAGATGGAAAGCTTTAACAGCACATTGCCATAAAGCTGTGAGGGGGAACCCCACAGAAATGACAAGCTCACCTCGAGAAGGGCTTTCAGCATGTTTCCTGTTGTATCCAGCTCCAGCAGGCAGCTATCCAAGAAGGTCATGCTGACCACTTTATTCCGCACAGCAAGGATACCAATGCCCCTGAACGAGAATTCCACCTCCTTGTTGTCTCGGAGGGCCCCAGCAAACCAAATCAGGGTCTCCTGTACACACTGCTCCACGATTTCGTGGCGAAAGTGGGTGCTTGCAGCGACCTCCTCAATGTCTGGCTGAACAGTAGGTGTGTCATCTAGCAAACAAGCACAACGTCACAGGGTCTCTCTCACCACAGTTCAGCCAGTTCAGAACTGGAGGTCATCAGTGTCCAGCTCTCAGGCAACGCTGCCAGAGAGTGCCCCCCTTTCAGCTCCATCCATATCTCCAGAACGGACACAGTGGACAGGAAAAGCCAAGCAAAGCTTTGTCTTCAGCTGGAGCACAGGGGAGCTGGCTCCTCAGGGAGGAGCAGGGTGCTGGGCTACCACATTTGTGCTGCCACATCCGTGCCCATACCCAGCACTTTGCACATTGATGGAGTCTTTAGAGGTGCTGGCACCAAATGCAAGGCCTGTGCAAGAAAAGGGTCCCATCTTCTTACCAGGAATTCTGGTCTCTTCACTCTCAAGGTTGTAAAACATCTTCAGAGTCTTGCTCAGAATGAACATAGGTCTCTCAATGGGCAAAACCTTGTCCTCTGCCACACTGGCCAGTGCTGGCACAACCGCAAAACTCCCAACTCCAATATCCACTGCCTGAAAACACAAGCAAGAGGAAGGGCTGACAGGGTTGCCCAAAGGTAAGGAGGCTGCCAGATGACTGGCATGGCCCTGGGGGTGACACTTTGGGCCCTGCTAAGGAACCCCAGAGGGGCAGGGCAAGACTCACCCTCTTCTTCAAGAGCTGTTTGTAGATGTGCCGAGACATTCCAGACCAGATTTTGCAGATTTCTGGAAAGCAAAGGAAAGCTTTGAAGTCAGGTCACCATCTCCCATGCCCCTACCCATGCAGGTGACAGTGGAGTGCTCTCAAGGCACTCTCACTGACTGGGGCTGTGTTCTTGACTGCCCCCAGACTCAAAGCCTGCCCTGTGACCAAGACAAGCCTGGAGAGGAAAGGCAGGTTGTAGTTTTGCAAAGGTGATTTCCACTTTTAGACACTGCCAGAGCCTGGAGACCTGGACTACTGTAGATTCCCAGATGGATATAATGTGTGTGTCTAAAACACCCGTAGCCATATGGTTGCTGTTGGTATTAACACACTGCAGGAAAGGACAAAAGGGGGTGGCGAAGGGGGCCATGTGGAAGTAGAGCAGCACTTTTCTGGGACAAACATCCTTGTTCTAGATCCTGGAGATAAGCAGACCACAGTGCAGCACAAGAGGAGGAATGAGGCCAAGAAATGAGCATGGACTGTAGGGGGGATCAAGACCACCTCAGTCCCCCAAAACCCTCTGACCCGTTTCCTGAAAGGTGTGAAAGAACAGACAGCACATCATAACTAATTTGTGTAGAAAGCAATAAACTTATCTATAAAAGGTGCCCTACCAAACCTCATCCTAGCCCCCAGGACTTATATCCATGTTCTTATATAGCAGTAAATCAGGAACTAGCATATTAATTTCCATGCCAGTTGTGTAATTTTTTTTAATAAAACTTGGTGAGTTTTTGTGGACTTTCTGATTTTTGTTGTTCCCTGCTGTTGCTTATATCATAAGAGAAAAACCCTTGTAACACTGTTAAAACAGTAAAATAAAAAGCAAGTCTTTATTTGGAAGCTTTCAGATGTCCCGGTGGTCATGGACACACCTGGCATCAGATTTCTACAATTTTATAAGTTTAACAAATCATCATATCTAACAAACTTCGTCCAATTAGAAGAGCAGCTGGTTAGGTAATTTTTCCTTGGATACTGCCCCATTGGAGTTGGTCCAGGGCTTCTTTGCTCCACTTCTTTTTGTGTCTTCTCAGATTCTGATTGGAAACAAAATATACTTCTATATTCTCTTTTTGAAAATAAGACTAAACAGTATTTAGGGGATCTGTTATATGGTTATTTTATTACTCTAAAATCTAAGAGAAAAAGTAGGAAAAATACTGAGAGCTGTATAACTATGTAATAGTAATCTATAGACCAATATATGAAAAATATATGAAAAGCAAGTGACCTTTAGACATCACTTCTACCACAAGCATCTATGGATCCTGGGTGCTCCCATCGCCTTAAGGGTGGGATATCACAGCTCCCAAAGGCACCCTCGAGCTCCAAGGCACAGCACAGGGCTCTCCTTGCAGCAGAAGGGTCCCACCCATGGCCCCAGCCTCGGGCTTTCCACGTTCCTCTCCATGGAATGCTGACTCTGGCAGAGCTCCTGCCAAGGTCCCCTGGGGCCTCACCTATGGTGCTGAGCTCCTTGAGGGTTGGGAGCTCCTCTGGCTCCACACTGTTATAGAGCAGGTACTTCTGCATCTTTGCCTCTCTGCCCTGCAACAGCTGGGGTAAAGATGCTTTTCCTGCTATGAAAACCCTCAGCTCCTCTCTTCCCCCTCAACACTTCTCCAGAGTTGCCACAGCCTCCTTTCACCTCCTGGCAGCAGGAAATGCTGTGACAGCAGTTGCTGCAGGTGTCCCTCTGTGACATGGTGCCATGGACACAGGCTGCATGGAACCTGCCACCACACAGCCTCACCCACATCTGGCTGCAGCATCAGCAGGGCAGCCCAGCTGGGCACCCCAGGCTGCTGCACTGATGGTCCTGCCCACACAGAAACTCTTGGAACCTGGGGTGGAATGTGCACTAGTGCTGAAAGGCTTTGAGCACTCAGAACAGGGCTGGGGAGGTCCACCTCGGGTCAGAAGAGAAATTACTCTGCTCAAAGGACAGCATTCATCACCTTCTATTCCATAGGGCCACTGGGATGCATTTCTTTTACTGCACCAGGATCTACAGAGGACTGCTACTGCACAAAAGACACAGTGTGCCTTGCAGCTGAATCCTTCAGTGCACAGTCACCCTCCTAGAAGACTCCCTTGGGCATGAATATTGACTTCCCAAACTCCCACTGAATTTGCAGATATTCTTTACACCTAGCTATATGCACCCCAGTTAATCATCCCAGACAGGGACTGATAACCATATGCAGATTATATGGAAAATCACCTTCTCTGAGACAGGAATGTTGTTTGGCCATCAGCTTGTCATTTTCTCCTTCTCACTCTGGTGACATTATCCCAACTCACAGTTCAGGTAGACAAGGCACAGCTAGAACCCTGCTGGACCATTTTCACTTAGCCATAAGGCAGGCCCCACCAACATTTGTCCCCACATTGCTTCCCATGTGAATGCTGAGTGCCAGGCTCATGGCTCAGGTGATTGCCCACCAACACTGGTTGTTGTTGTCAAGTAGAATATAAACAGCTGCCATGAGCTGATGGCTGCTCCAGATTCTTTTTTTTTTTTTTTTTTTTTAATATATATATATATATATATAGGCAAACTAACCTTAACTTCTGGTTCTTTATTTTTAAACTTTGACCAGTTCATTTATTTAATTATTTATGCCTTTAAAATACTGTTCATGAAAAGTTCTCAAGTTTCCATAATACCTTGGGGGTGCCTTCTCATTAACATTTCTTAAACTTTCCATAAAGGTGTGATTTATGGCCTTATTTGACAACTACTCATAGGACAGATCTTGAATTTACTGAGATAATCTCTATGAATAAATGTTATTCATGTACATTAGTGGTTTCCAAGTCAGGCAATTAACTCACAATATTTGCAGGCTCCTTCTTCATTTTTTTTCACAACATAGTCAGGCACAGTATTAATGTCCAGTACTGAGTCTAATAAAATTTCCATTGCTTTCTTGGGTTAATAATGAACACAGCAGGGACAAAATCAGTATCACTGTATTAACTATCATTAAATAAGATACCTAAGCATTAGCATCATAGCAATTGAAAAGTTTGATGTACATAAAAAATTTGTATTTGTCTATTTATGTCATTCAAATTCTAATCTTTAACATTAAGCCTTGGATTTTGAAATTAGCAACGTGCAAATACATTGCGCGTGGTCAATTAAACTGAACTTCACTATTTCACAGAACAGCAGGAACTATGAAAACCAGAACTAAACTTGTTTCAGTTGGTTTCAAACAGGTGTTTTAGATTTTTTTTTTATCAATGAATTATCTCAATCAATTGATTTTAAGTATGAAATTCCCTGAAGAATTTGATCCTACAGCATATATATAAAAAAATAAATAAAAGCATGAGTCCATAGGTGGCAGAGGGTAAGAAACCCAAACTTAGATGACGCCTGTTGCATGGGTTTTCCCTGCACTCTTTTCTGTTAAAAGATTGATGATGGGAGGAGAGGCTCCACTCAATGAGCACTGATAACTTCAAAATGCACAAGTCTGCATGGCTCTGGTCTCAGAAATTTTATTTATAGATGACCCCTTCTTGGGAAGACCTGTTACCTGCTCATACTGCTGCAACAGACTGCAGCCACTCTGGTGCTAAGAGTAATCCGACTGTTCCTAATGTGAACCACACACCCACACCATAATTAATATTAGTTGGCATTTACTAGCAGTTTGGGCTAATAGGTGAAAGTGAAAAGTGTGGTCTCTTAAGGCAAACCTCTTCAGAAAAAAACAGAGGTAACACAGCAGAGAAATACAATGAGACTTTGCTTGCAGTTTCATAATATGTGTGTTTTACAGATTGGAAGTATGGGTGAAATACACAGAGCAATAAAATAAAACTTCTAAGGACTAAATCTAGACCATCCTGTATGCTAAACATATTTTAACATACGCAATTAAAATGAAATAGTTCCATAAGCATCACAATTTATCTTCTCACACAAATGAGAACAAAATTAGTTTTAAATGCCTCAGAAGCAAATGTTTTCCTCCTTCAGAGTCAAACAGGGCTGGGGTCTTTTTGAACAAAGGCAGTTACAGTGAATACCTGCAAGTATCTGTAAACACATTTCCCATTTCCATCTTTATTTTTTTCCTTCTTCCTCAAAGCAAGTAAAATCTTCCTTTTGCTGGAAGGCCTGTGGGGAATAGTCACAGGGGAGTTCTGAGAGACAATGAGGTCTTGAGCTTCCCCCAGGTCCTTGGCCAGCATCTTCTCCATGGTATTTCTGGTGGTGCTGTGCTGCTGGCACACCTTTCTTGGTTTCAGCAAGCCCTGCTGCACATGGAAATGCAGTTTCCATTGCTCAAAAGGCTCAATCCAGGTTTATGGCTCTGTCCAAGGGCTGACTCACTCCTCTCACTTCCACCCTGACTGACCTAGCCCCATTTTGTCTGGAAGAGTCAAGCTGCACTTTAGGTAAGTGCAGCTAAATTGGGGAGATGATAACTCTATTTCTGCATGTCCACTCAATTAATCTGTTCCTGGACTGTCAGTGATAATAATTCTCTAAGAATTACCGATTAAGTCATACACTTAAAATTATTTTCTAAAGCCTCCTATTGTCATCTGAGAACTTTGATGTCGACTCTTGCCATTACAGATCATTACTGTTCAGCATCATCACATCCAAAATATGGATTTTGGTTTTGCTTGTTCATTCACAGCACTATAAATGCAGTGAAGGAATTACTACTTCATATTCTGCTTCTTATTTGCTAGAACTTTCCGTACCTAATTTTCCCTCTGAGACTTTTGCAAACTTCTGTTTCTTTATTCTTTTATGGTATTTTCTGCATTTTTCTCTCATCTTCATTATTACTACTGAAATTATTCATTGTCTTTCCCTTTCCATTTTGTAAAAAATTAACCTTAAATCCCCTCCCTCCCCCAAACTCTTTAAGGTTTTCACTTCTGGTTTGTATCAGAAGGGCTAAAAGTCTAGTTTTCTGTTTTGTTAAATCCTAATTAAACTTCTGGCCCACATACAAATGATGCCTATTACCTCTGTGGCAGCTTGTTCTTTTGACTAATCTAGAAATACTAATTTTCTTATATATTTTGTACTAAAGGAAATTGTCTTTAGAGATGAGAAAACTTTGTTCCTCCAACACTTAATCAGTAAATAAATATCATGCAGATTTGTATTCTGGTTTCATACAGCCCTCCCTGCATCAATCCCAGATGAGGAGTTTCTGCTCTCTACCAATCAGAAGATTATATAAGACTTTTTGACCAAGACAGGACATATATATTCAGATTAAAAAAATAAACAAGTGAATAGACAAAATTGCAAAACAAAACAAATGAAAACAAAACAAACAAAAACAAACAAACAAACAAACAAGGGAAAACTAATCCTGATGTAAATCCAGCTAGTTAAATTGTATTTTTGCTATATAGCCACCATAGGCCAACCCCTGCAGTTTCCAGATGTTTATTACAGGATAGACCTGGACAAATCTTTTATAAAAGCTCTTTGAACAAAGACATTAAATTTTAAGTACCTTAAAACAATAGTAAACCATTACAAAGGGATGTATTTTAACTTTTTATATAGCAAAACAGCTGGAAAGGGAACAGAATAACAATGCTTAAGGACAAACACTTAGTAAATCCCCACCTTCTTCTCCTTTAGGCACAAAAGAGAATTCCATCAGCACCATTTGCACAATAGTCCTATTAAGCTTAACTTTTTCTAAAAGATTAAGGGCCTGATCAAAAGAACACTGAAATCACTGGAAATCTTGCTATTTTACTTGAACAACTTTGGATGTGGTCCATACTGACTCCATAAGAGTAACTGCTTATAAGAACTCAGATTAAATCTGGAGGAAAATAACTCTGGTTATAACCTCCATAAAAATCCAATAAAAAAGAACACATGCTTGCTTTCTGTTTACTTTACTTTCCATATATTTTAAAAAAGGACATTTCCAGCATTTTGCTCCACAATGTAATCAAATTAATTTGGTTTGAGGAAGCCAAATGAAGATTAAAAAAAAGACATAGAAGTTGTTTCCAATTCTGAGATTTATCATTATTTACAGTAAAAATAGCTATTATTTTATCCCTCAGTTTCATGCTGAAACAAAAAATTATTTGCAAAAGTTGGGGTGATAATGGCTTTTTTCCAGAAAATGCTCTCTGTATTGCCACTTCCAGAGTCCCACTTCTGCATTTTGTCCATGTCCCAATTACCTACAGGCTTTTCATCATCATTTCACATGTTCACAAAATGCAAGATCAGACTTCTGTAACTGAGAGTTTTACTCCCACTTGTACATGAGTGTGTGTTCATGTACCTATACTGTAGACTAAGGCCAAAAAATAATGAACATAACACAAAACATTAAAACCAGAACATTTTAACTAAAATGTATGCTAGATACTGATCATTCCTAATTTAAGGCAAGGCTTCTATTATTTTGCTGAGAGTAACAGAGAAAATACTTTTTTTTTTTTGTTCATGTAAGAGAAAATGAAAAACAAAACCCAAAAAATCATGATCAAAGAACGGTTGTCAGCTGGCTGACAAACACACACAGATTTGTAGGACAAACGAAGCCATGGCTACAAACAGGAGCTCAGCATCCACCTGCCTCTCCAAAAAAAAAACAAACCTGTGTCAAAAACTCCAGTGATTTAAGTGGGACTAGAACAGATGCCAAAATCACAATGCTTTTATAGCCAAAAAGGTTAAACCACTTAATAATTATTTATTTTTGTTTTTTACCACTCTCACAGACTGGAAGCTATTATTGCCTAATGCCACACTTGGCAACAAAATGGTACAAAGGAAACCTCTATTCTAATTTCAATAAATTTATGCTAGGCTTATTAGATTCTAAAGTATGATCAGCATCTTCTATACATGGATAGACAGATCATAGACATGCTAGCTCATCACCCAGAAATAACCGACTGGATCAGCTGCCTCAGATTCCAGATCATCAGACAGTCCCAGTCCTGGTAAATCAGATAAATCAAGCAACATGGAACATTTACTGATTTCTTTCACCTCAAGATGGAGAGCAGCTGCCATCCAGCACACAGAGGACAAGCAGTGCAACTGCCACTACAAAATTAACTTCTCTCTGTATTCTGAAGACATTTGAAGAAGTCAAATGTGTTTATACCAGGCTCTGTTTTGGCATGGCCAAAGCATTTTTAATGCAGCTCTGGAAGCTCTAACACTGCATTTTTCATACTGTCAAACCACACCAAGTTACTACAAATATCTCCCAAACTTCTGCTGTTAGGATGCCCAGTGCACACATTTCTGCTTCTATCTCATTTCAGTAGGGAGGCTTAAAGACAAACCTTCTCAGAGTAGGCTCATGTACAATAATGGAGTCCAATTCCTGTATGGAATCTTTTTTCTTATGACCCTAATTCCCCTTTTTCATAGGGGAGAAATATTATGCCTATTACACACATATACACTGAGGCAGTTCTTCCAAGTCACCACCACCAGCAAAGCAAGAGCACAATCCTATCTTCTAACATTGGTACTACATCAAATGACAATTTCTGCCATTCCCTAAAAGCACATAAGCTCTGGAAACCATTTTATTACAGCAATCACCTCTAGAAATTTGCAGTATCACTTTATTACCCAGAAAGCTCATTTTGGCAGGGAAAAAAAAATACAGTTATATGCATTTCTTTTCCCAACTTCGTTTTTTGTGATTTCTCAGATTAGAGTGCCAATCAAGTATTATTCTCCTTCTTCCCACCAAGACCACAACACAAGGTAGCAATTTATCACATGCTGAAAATTCTAAAAAGGGACATTAAAATTTACAATTTTGTATATTACAACTCTGTAGATAAAGGATGTCTGATGATGCTATATTTTTCTGAATTCTGGTCAAGGATTTTCAGTTAACATTCTCCAATACTATCCTGTAAGCCCATATAGCTACACTGTTAAATCAATGTATACAATTATTATTTGGATTTTCTATCTTGGCTTGCAATAGAACTGCATTTCTGAAGCTATTTATCAACACCTTGGTCATGCCATAAAGGCTATTTCTTCCTTCCTAATTGTGCTTTTGCTCCTTTCTGTGCTGAGCAAAATCCAGCAAAGGGTCAAATGTCTATATCCTTTCTTTCCAGCAAATTGAATGTTACAACCTCATTTCCTGGGCAGCTCCAGATTCTTGGAAACTACACAATGGTGGAAAATGGGGGACACAAGTGCTCCCCAGATCCCTAATGCCCAGCATTACAGCAGCCAGGGAGAGCTGCAGACAACTTCCTAATAGATCTTTCCAGGAGAAGCTTTTCCAATTAAAGCCTGCAGTTGAGCACAACCAGCAAAAGCACTAAGTTCTTCCAAAATATTCCCACTCTTCTCTTGACACTGCTTTTTTACAGGAAGCAGTGATCCTCTTTCACCAAGTTTCCCCCAATTACAGGGAAATCTGTGAGAAGCACAGAAAGCCAG
Organism: Turdus rufiventris; assembly: GCA_013186435.1. Lineage (NCBI taxonomy): Eukaryota > Metazoa > Chordata > Aves > Passeriformes > Turdidae > Turdus > Turdus rufiventris. The sequence continues at coordinate 337,745 of PYHW01009938.1, read as the reverse complement.
CAAACTCTTCAAATGCTTTTCAGAGCTAAGAAAATCCAAGCCTTCCTACGACATTTCTGACATCTTCCCACTCTACCCTAAATCGCATTTACATGGCTCATTCTTCTATTTAACACTTCCCACAACTTGAGTCCTTCCTGTCTTCACTTCCTTTCCCCTCCCTTTCCTGCAAATCTCTTTACTTTCGTGCTTAGTTCACACAGAGCCCATGTGATATTTTTTTCCCGAGTGATCATTTCTTTAAGTCATCTCTCTGCCTTTTGGAGACGGACACTCCCAGATTCCTGCACGGCAGCGCGCTGCATCGCTGCTTTTAATTGCACCAAGCGCATCTCCTCTTTCTGCCTGCACATCACACGGCTTGCTCGCAATCCAGCTGCTGCAGGATTTGCCGGACCTCTTCTCGAGCAGCAGCTGCTGCAGCCCGCAAAAGGCTGAAATCGGGGAAGTGATGCTGTGTCTCCCCTGCACCGCTCCTTGGTAGCCGGGAGGAGCTGAGCAGGGTGACCCTGCCAATCGTGGGGATGACATTTTGCTCTCTCGAGTGGCTGAGCTGATCAGCCTCTCCCGAGAGCTCAGAAGCGCTCTGAATTAGAACACTTTCGCTAGAGGGAGGATCGGGTTTGTGCTGGCCATTGCTCCTGCTGAACTTGGCTGCAGCGATGCTCCCCTCTCCTCCCACTTGAACACCTTGCAGAACTATCATTTCTCTCCAAGCTCAGCATCAAGGTTCATGTAATGACATGAAAGCATATGCATACGGTTGTACATGCTTGTGTTACTTCAAAAAGATTTGCATAGCAAAGCCTGCAGAATGAGAAAATACCAGTATTAAAGGAAGCAGGTGTGATTCAGCAGCTTGTTGTGGGCATGGGAGGAGACAGTCACATGTGGATGCAGACTTCTTCAGAGCATATTGTGCCAGCCCTCCACGTCCTCTGAAATCATAATCAACTCCGGAGCTCCTCTCACCACACCCAAGTGCTTCCCAAGTATCAATCCATTCGCAACAAAATACATTTGGCAACACTGTTATAGCCTTTCTGAAAACTAAATAACCGGGGCATGTGTTACACGTGTAACACACAAAGCACAGCGTATTCAGCATCCTTAGCTGCCGGATCTTCCCTTTCCTTCCTTCTGCACTGGATCTGTAACAGAACCCAAAGTGCTGCAGGTATGAACCAGCTCCGATTCGGCATCAGCACCACTGCTCGTGGTGTGCACTGATCAAACAACAAAAGATCTCGTCCCAGAATAAAATCCGGGTGCCTCTGGAGCGCCTCATTCCAATGCACAAGCTGCAGGACTGGCAGGCAGCAGGAGAGGGATCTTTAGTGACACATCACCGTGATTTATACACTCACTAGATGCAACAGCATCAGGAACTTTGAAATCCAACATTCCCTAAGTCTGGTTATGCAACTTGCATACTTTGCTGATCCCGTTTCCGAAGATTTGCTGAGTGAGGTGTATTGTCCCTGTGCCCTGTAGCTGTGAGATCCTGCTGAGCAGAGCAACCTTGCAGCTCCGGGAGGCAGCAGCAGCCAGGCTGGCTCAGCCTCAGGAGATCCCACTGCTGCACCGACTTCTGGGGAGGGAGAAAATCTTCTGCCTTGATTTTTAATTGAAAAACTGTAATTGTAGCAACACCAGGCCACAACTTGCATAATAAATAGAGTGTGGACCACTGAAATCTATAGCACGGACTACTCCTAGTTCACCTAATTAAGTAATAGCTCACAGTAAGGAGTTTTTCCATATGCATACGGAAAGCCCCTGCTAATGAAAAGGGAAAGGAAACTAACTTTTGCTGTTGTTAGGTTGCAGGAACTTAGGAAGGTGCTGGAAAGTCTGGTAGGGTGTTTAGCTTTGGGGTTATAGCCTGATTGGTTTTGCTGCAGTTACACTTTTATAGCCATTTCCCTCTCCTCAGCAATTGTGATCACCTTTTTTCAGCTATTCTGTTGTTCTACAGAGATACTTTTCCTTTTCCACTTTCTCCTGCTTCCTTACCACCATTGAGAGTAGGAAGTGTATGGATAAGAACGTACATGCTTCAGATCTACATCCAGCTCTGCAGAACTCTGGGAATAATTATTCTGAGAAAAACTGTGTTCATCCTCCACAGCAATTGTGTGGAACATATGAACTTGCCCAGTTTCTGTCACACAGTCCAGCCACTAAGCAGTTGTGAGAGGAGTTGTCTAGCACAAAGTTTTCAAAGACCAACTTATAAATTTCTGAGACTGTGGAAGTGTTTCAAGGAACAGCTTCTGTGGAAGAATTTTTGAGGACTTATCCCTTTGCCATTCTCAGAAAGATCCCTTGGTATCTGCCTGAGAATGGGAACGAGTACTCCTGAGACCTCCATCTGCTAAAATCACTATTCCAAAACGTGGAGGTGGTAAGATTTTGAATTGAAAATTGCAATGTTTTAGCATAGACAAAAAAGAGTGATCATTGCCTCCTCATAAGTGACTAAACTTTCCAGCTGGAACTTCCTCAATACTGAAATTGATGTGGGTAAGACTACGGAAAAGTTTTCCCTAGACAGATGCAATTTTAGGAGAAAAAGAAGTACCTGAGCTTGATCTTACCAAGGGAAGACTCAAAAAATACAGTCTTGGATACTGGTGGTACAAGTAGCTCCACCTAGAATAGGTACAAAAATATAGATGTGTGCACTCTTCCTAAGTGACTACATAATTATAATCATCTCTTTTGCCATCTTTTTCCTTTTCCTTCCTAGTTGGTGCTATTGTTATCTGCTGCATAGTTGGCATGATGACTCAGATGATAGAATTATGCTGGAAATTATATATACATGGAACACTGAGGCCCAAGAATGCAAATTCTTCTGGGCAAACAATCTAGAGTTTAGGGCTTTTTTGTATTTATTCTGTCAAGCACTAGAGTATTATAGCTAAGAATAGATGTTTTGTATTTGAACTACTGCTTTCAAGCTGAAACTCAAAACAAACGGTGTTTTAGTTCAAGGTTTGAACTTGCCGTTGGAAAGAAAATCAACAGTGTAATTTTCTTTATTGTGAGCAACTACATCTACCTATGGCTTTGAGTGTATTATAAAAAGCTTAACAGAGTCTCGAACAACTGGAGTTTTCCACTGTAGTTTTTGTCCTCATTTGCTCTGGTAATCATTCAAGCTTAGCAGCATTGGTTGAATTCAGATACAGGTCAACTGTATTTTGATGAAGTTGAAGGAAATAGGTGCAGCTGATTGAGAAATACCATTAAAAAAAGAAATTTATAGAGAAAAAAGATGCCTCTCCTGATCAATGTGATCATATTTTTCTTTTCATCTGATTCAGTACCAGGATTTCTATCTATGCAGTAAACTATCTTTCTGAAAATTTTAGCTAGATGGTGGTAAGTAATTTGCCTTATTGAAGAATCTTTTGTTAAAAAATATCTTCTGTGATGTTAGATACATATATCACCTTTTTGCTGCAAGTAAACAGATAAACCCAGTATTTTCGACTCATCATCTTGTATAAAGTAATTTTCATTTGTTTATAATGTATCTGCAGCACGACAATAAAAGCAGAGTTTAAAATTGTCAGATTTGTGACTAATTATTACATTGATAGTAATGGGACATGACACAAGCTTATAGGAATCAGGCCAAACGTTAGTGTAAAGTCATGCATACAGAAACAACTGCATTGAAGTGACCAGGACCTTAGCTGCTCTGGACACTGCAAAAGACCTGACTGATAGAAAATGTTCAAAGCTGAACTGTGGAAAAAATAGTTCTCTTCTACTTATTTCAATGCAGACTCAAATCAGCTAAAATCACAAGTCATTGAAACAGGCTGAGACTTTTTTTTTTTTTTTTTTTTTTTTTTTTTTTTTTTTTTGGTGATAAACATTATGATAGACTCTGAAAGCTGGAGAAGGCAGGATAATAGCAGTAGACTGTACCAATCTGCTGTTTCACACTGAACAGCTTCTTGCTGCTTGAGTAGTCTCCCTGAAATGTGTATTGAATGTTTGGGGGTGGGCAAAGAAAAGAAAGAAAAGGAAGCAGAAGCTGGCCTTAAGAAATTCCTGTAGGATGCATCCACTGTAATTCTGTCCTAGACTCCTGGCACCTTCTGTCCATCATTATCTGATCCCTGGTGGAGCACAGAGCATATAATGAAGTCATACTTGATTATCACTTATTGAAACAGCTGTCTAAGGTCATGAATGAGTTGTTTTCATCACCAGGAGCGCTCCCCTAAGTGTGAAAGTGATGATTAACGTCATATCTCTAGTCCTGCTTACATCTTCAGCCTTGTGGCAGATGCTTGTCTCTAGGGCTGTTTAAAAGCCATCAGAAAATGTCTTAATCACTGGTGACCCCTGCAAGAACTTTGGTGGCTTCTACATCGATCTGACATACAGAGTGCTCCTGAGGCAAGCATGAAGACAGGCTTTTTTTATTGATTAGCCAAATTGTCTAGCCTTCCTGTTTTGTCTCCTCATTGGCAATTAAGAGAGAAATCCATTGAGGGAGTGAACCTTCCCCTCTGATAGAAACAACCTTAACCGGGCCCCTTAGTTAATTTGTGAAATTGTTCTCTATCGACCTTGCTTTGAAGAAGGGTTTCATCCTATGGCCCCATCAGTAATACATATACATCTTCCTCTTAGGAAGCAGGCTCTTTCTAACCATAGTATCTTTTGTTTCCTATTTACAATCCTAATCCTATCATCAATTCCAGTAATCTTTCCTGCATCATAAGATGCCATTTTCTTGAGGGAAAACCTGAGTAGGTTTTGGGGTTTTTTTCTCTTTTTTTTTTGCCAAGATAATTAATTTAAAAAAGGAATAACAATCTAACAATCTAACCTTTGAGGGACAGGGGAGGCCAATTCTTGATGTGTTTTTAACATCCAGACAGTCAAGAGGCCACAATGTTCCCCAGCCTGAAACTAAGACTGAACCTAAAAGAGAACCCGCAGATCATTTTGGTGACTCGATTAGACAATGGGGATTAGATTTCTACAACCTAAAATATGATTGTGCAGGTTAGGGTAGTGATTGTTTCTTCCAGAACACAGCATTTGGATGTTCCTCACTCGATTGACTCCTTTTGTGTCAGAGCAATGGAAAAACTGCACTTGGCTAATGAGAAATGAAGCATTTCCTCACCTCTCCCCCAGTAATCACTTGCCTAACCCCTGACCCCAAATGAATGCATTAATCCTTTAAATCCATCTTCTCCATCTCTGTTTTATATTGCCTCATGGAAGGCCAGGACTTGCTTGTCCTTCTTAATGTGAAAGTGATATTTTAGACTTGGAACCATTTAGATAAATAATTGGGATTGTTCATAGCTTATGTCACTATGACTTCACTGCAACTGCGTGATGAAGGGCAAGAGAACTCGACTGGGGCAGAGGGGATGCCCTGGCCTTGGGCACAAGCCTTGGTCTTGGAGCATCCTCCAGATCTGGCAGCTCTTGCCCCTCTTATGCACATGCATTCCGTTTTGTGTGTTGATGATTCACTCTCCTACCGTGTATGAGTTAAGCGCAAAAATTTTGTCTTTAAAATAATCCTTGAGATTTGGTAAATGGAGGTGCCAGGGAAGCTCTGTGTGAGCAGAAGTTATGATTTAGCATCTGTTCTCCTTGTTAGAAAGTGCCCCGTTGCACTTGGGGTGCCAAGGAGGATTTTGGCAGGGGGGAAAGGTTTGACTCACCCAGGTGTCATCCCCATCAGCACGGAGGATTTACAAACCTGGCATCCTCTCTTTCCATCTCCAAATCACAGCACAGAGTGAAAAGCAGTGATACGAAAGATTAGTCTTCACTGGGCAAAGGAATTGCCAAATTAAATGATGACAGATGGCAAAACTAAAGGCCACGGTGTCAGGGGTCTGCCCATAACCCTGGGCTTTAGGAAGAGGTAAATACACAGATCTCAGCTGGTGCTGCAGGAGGTACGTGTCCGGCAGAAAGCCGGCGCTCACACCGTGCCGAATCGATACCTGCTATCGAAGGGAGCAGCGCACAGCGCTGGGGCCAGTCCAGTGTTATTAGAAAATGATATATTGCACATTAGGATGGATAATTCATGTCGCCTCCATCGGCTCAGACCGTCGCGAAAATCCATAAATCATTTTCTCGTTCATGTATCGCCTAAGTGCGATTTGTCACTCGGCATTAGCGGGAGGGCGGCCGCGGATCCCCGCCGCTTCCCAGCGCTGCCCGGAGACCCAAAATGGAGAGACCCGGCTGCGCTGGGGATGGCGGGGGCAGCCCGGATCCCCGGCGGGAGGCGGCTCCCCCCGCCTGTACACGTGTGTGGATATAAATATGTGTAAGTTCCCGGGGGCTGCTGCCCCCCGGATCACCGGGCATCTCTGCAGGAGCCTCGCGTGGTTGTCGCCCCCATCCCACCCCATCCTCCGAGGCTTCTCCGGACACGGACACGGGCGGGCTCGGTCTCCCAGGTTTCGCCCGCTGCTCCCGCATTCCTCGAAGGCAGGAGAGGCGCTCCGGGGGCTCCGGCGGCGGGGACAGAAGCCGGGCTAGAGCCG
>PYHW01009938.1:301834-329736 GCA_013186435.1 Turdus rufiventris | reverse complement strand
ATCTCTCCATCCAGCCGCGGCGGGCGGGGGAAGCGGGGCAGGGAGCGAGGAGGGGAACGAGGCAGGGATTGAGGGAGCGAGGAGGGATTATTGAGGGAGCGGGCAGGGATTGAAGGAGCGAGGAGGGAGCGGGCAGGGATCCCCGGGCGCTCGGCGGGAGCGCAGCGCTGTGCGCGCCGCGCGGCGCTGGCGGCTCGGCCCGGCTGTGACGTAGCGCCCCCGACGCGCGACGCAGCCAATGGGACACCGCCCCCGGGGGCGGTGCTGGGCGCTGATTGGTTGGCAGGAGGCGAGCGCTGCGCAAAAACAGCGCAGCCGAGCGCTGCGCGCTCAGAAACTGCTGCCGGAGAGCGGAGAGCCGGGAGCGGAGCCGGGACGGGAGCCCAGCAGCAGCAGCAGCAGCAGCAGCACACAGACACAGGGGCTAGACGCGAAAGCAGCAAGAGAGGAGGAAAAAAAATAATAAAAAATCCCCACCTCGATCGGCACCGCCGTAAAAGCAGAGTGATGATGATGAACGTACTCATAGCAATAAGAGAAGAGAATGAAAGACCTTTAACAGAAGAGAGAAAAATCTAAAATTCTTATATATATATTAAAAAAGGAAATCCTAGAGACATCAGGGAATGAAAGTTTTGGTTAGCCAAGCATCTTTCTGCCTTTTTCTTTTTTTTTTTTTTAATATGAAATCTTTTTGCGGGTGATTTTTTTTTTTTAATTTCGCGGTTTTCTGCCTTTTCCTTGCATCCAAAGAGGGCATGTCCACCGGCTGTTCCAGCAGCATCTACCCTCCAACTCCCACCAGGAAGACAAACCGAGGACAATCTTGAAATACAAAAATTTCCTCCTTGGGATTTGCTGCTGCTGCTGTCTCCGCCGCCACTGCTGCTGCCGCGGTGCAGTGCCAAGACTCTCGGAATAAATAAAAGAGGGCTACTGTGTGTCTCTAGCTACAGCCGGCTAATAGCTATTTTAGTTGACCGTATATTTCGAAGATCACAGATGAAGTGGGGACGCCTGTCTTCTTCGTTTGGTCAGCGTGTGAAACCATAATACCCGTAACAAAAAGGAGGGAGATGGGGGAGAAAAAAAATCCTAACATGAATCAGAAGAAATAGTACCTAGCATCCCCCCCAGCCCCCCAAACCAGCCTCTCCCCCGCTCCCTCCCCCGACCCCCTCTCTCTTTCTCGCTCTCTCCACACGCTTGCAGGCGCGGGCACGCGCGCGCGCGCACACAGGCACACACAGACGCGCGCACACACACACACATACACACGCTGTAGTGTGTATTTTCGGAGGAGGAGGTGGCGGTGGCTTTTGGAAGAGGAGGCAGCGGTGGTGTCGGGGAGGGGGGAATCTCTTTCCCCGTCTGGAGATGGTTGTGCTATTCCTCTTTGCCTTGCTCTGGATGGTGGAGGGGGCTTTTTGCCAGCTCCATTACACGGTGCAGGAAGAGCAGGAGCATGGCACGTTCGTGGGGAATATCGCCGAGGACCTGGGCTTGGACATTACAAAACTTTCGGCTCGGCGCTTCCAGACGGCGCCCAACTCCCGCAGCCCTTACCTGGAGCTTAACCTAGAAACCGGGGTACTCTACGTGAACGACAAGATCGACCGGGAGCAGATCTGCAAGCAGAGCCCCTCCTGCCTGCTTCACCTGGAGGTCTTCCTGGAGAACCCCCTGGAGCTGTTCCGGGTGGAGATCGAGGTGCTGGACATCAACGACAACCCTCCCTCCTTCCCGGAGCCCGACCTGACGGTGGAGATCTCGGAGAGCGCCACGCCGGGCACCCGCTTCCCGCTGGAGAGCGCCTTCGACCCCGACGTGGGCACCAACTCGCTGCGCACCTACGAGATCACCCCCAACAGCTACTTCTCCCTGGACGTGCAGACGCAGGGCGACGGGAACCGCTTCGCCGAGCTGGTGCTGGACCAGCCGCTGGACCGGGAGCAGCAGGCGGTGCACCGCTACGTGCTGACGGCGGTGGACGGCGGGCAGCCCCAGCAGCGCACCGGCACCGCCCTGCTCACCGTCAGGGTGCTGGACTCCAACGACAACGTCCCCGCCTTCGAGCAGCCCGTCTACACCGTGTCGCTGCCGGAGAACTCGCCGCCGGGCACGCTGGTGCTGCAGCTCAACGCCACGGACCCCGACGAGGGGCAGAACGGCGAGATCATCTATTCCTTCAGCAGCCACATTTCGGCCCGCGCCCGGGAGCTCTTCGGCATCGCGCCGCGCACCGGGCGCCTGGAGGTGAGCGGCGAGCTGGACTACGAGGAGAGCAGCGTGTACCAGGTGTACGTCCAAGCCAAGGACCTGGGGCCCAACGCCGTGCCCGCCCACTGCAAGGTGCTGGTGCGGGTGCTGGACGCCAACGACAACGCGCCCGAGATCAGCTTCTCCACCGTCAAGGAGGCGGTGAGCGAGGCTGCGGCGCCGGGAACCGTGGTGGCCCTTTTCAGCGTCTCGGACCGCGACTCGGAGGAGAACGGGCAGGTGCAGTGCGAGCTGCTGCAGGGCGACGCGCCCTTCCGCCTCAAGAGCTCCTTCAAGAACTACTACACCATCGTCACCGAGGGGCCGCTGGACCGCGAGCAGCCGGGCGGCGACGCCTACACGCTCACCGTGGTGGCCCGGGACCACGGCGAGCCGCCGCTCAGCACCAGCAAGTCCATCCAGGTGCGGGTGAGCGACGTGAACGACAACGCGCCGCGCTTCAGCCAGCCCGTGTACCAGGTGTACGTGAGCGAGAACAACGTGCCCGGCGCCTACATCTACGCCGTGAGCGCCACCGACCGCGACCAGGGCGCCAACGCCCGCCTCGCCTACTCCATCCTGGAGAGCCAGATCCAGGGCATGTCCGTCTTCACCTACGTCTCCATCAACTCCGAGAACGGCTTCCTCTACGCCCTCCGCTCCTTCGACTACGAGCAGCTCAAAGAGTTCAGCTTCCAGGTGGAGGCCCGCGACGCGGGCGAGGAGCCGCAGCCGCTGGCCGGCAACGCCACGGTGCACATCATCGTGGTGGACCAGAACGACAACGCGCCCGCCATCGTCAGCCCCGTGCCCGGCCGGAACGGCACCCCGGCCCGGGAGGCGCTGCCCCGCGGAGCCGAGCCGGGCTACCTGGTCAGCCGGGTGGCCGCGGTGGACGCCGACGAGGGGGAGAACGCCCGCCTCACCTACAGCATCGCGCGGGGCAACGAGGCCGGGCTGTTCCGCATGGACTGGCGCTCCGGGGAGCTGCGGACGGCGCGCAGGGTGCCGGCCAAGCGCGACCCGCAGCGCCCCTACGAGCTGGTGATCGAGGTGCGCGACCACGGGCAGCCGCCGCTCTCCTCCACCGCCGCCGTGCAGGTGGTGCTGGTGGACGGCGCGGGCGAGCGCTCCGGTGGCGGCGGCGGCCCGCCCGCGGGCACGGGGGGAGGTGGCGGCGGCTCCGGCGAGCATCGCCCCAGCCGCTCCGGGGGGGATAACTCGCTTGACCTCACCCTCATCCTCATCATCGCCCTGGGCTCCGTCTCCTTCATCTTTCTGCTGGCCATGATCGTCCTGGCGGTGCGCTGCCAGAAGGAGAAGAAGCTCAACATCTACACCTGCCTGGCCAGCGACTGCTGCCTGGGCTGCTGCTGCTGCTGCCCCTGCTGCAGCCGGCAGGCGCGGGCCCGCAAGAAGAAGCTCAGCAAGTCGGACATCATGCTGGTGCAGAGCTCCAACGTGCCGAGCAACCCGGCGCAGGTGCCGGTGGAGGAGTCGGGCAGCTTCGGCTCCCACCACCACAACCAGAACTACTGCTACCAAGTCTGCCTCACCCCCGAGTCCGCCAAGACCGACCTGATGTTCCTCAAGCCCTGTAGCCCCTCTCGCAGCACCGACGCCGAGCACAACCCCTGCGGGGCCATCGTCACCGGCTACGCCGACCAGCAGCCCGACATCATCTCCAATGGCAGCATTTTGTCCAGCGAGGTAAGGAGCGGCACCCCCAGCATCCCACACGCCCCCAGCCCCCGCGGACTGCATCCCCAAGTCATCCCCAAGCATTCTTCCCGAGGCTCCCGCTCCTCCTCTCCCGTCGGGAAAGGGGGTCCGCATTCCCAATCCTGCTTCTTTCCCCTTTATTCCGCCCGCTGACCCCTCTTTGCCCTCTCCTGTTTGGGAGGCTTTAGCCACAGGCGATTGCGGGGCAGACACGCACACGCACACACGCACGCACCGCTACTTCCCCCCCGCTCGGGTTTAGCAGCTGTTGCAGCCAAGCGTGTCCCCCTGAGCCCCCCGGTGCCTCTGAAGGAATCTGAGCCCGGCTGGGCAGCATCGGGGCGCAGAGATCCCCCCGAGGCAGCCGTGGCTGTGAGTGGATCGCCGGTGGGCTGAGAGATGGGGGGGTTACAGCTCCGTGCGGAATCTCTCTGCTTGACAAGGCTCAAGTGACGTGGGGTGTGATCACAGGATGCTCTGAAGCAACGCTCTAAACCCGTGTCTTCTTCCTTGCTGAAATCTTTGCATGTGCAAGTAAGGCTTAGGGGGAAACCCCCTTTGGGACGGTGACTGTCACTGTAGTCAGGAGGAACTTTAATTAATTTGTGAATTAGGGGTTATTAATTGACTTTTCTTTACTCTGTCTGCACAGCTCTTTATAACCCCGAAGTTTGCAAAGAAAAGCAGCAAGAAAGAGTTTCTGTAAAATTATGTGCTGAGACTTACTGTTCCCTGCAATCTTGCCTGTGTTGTGTTACCTGGTGTGCAGAGAATTTTTATCAAAGCATACAACATGCCACATTACTCCCCCATTAATCATTTTGTGCTGGGCTAGTTCATATATATTGGGAGCACCTCTCTGCTGTGCACTAGTGAAAACATCACATTCTCTCTTAGCACACTGAAACCTGAATGTTGGCCAGTCTGACAAGGGCAGTTTGAATGTTGTGTTCTAAGGCATTAAGTTTTGCAGTGAAATTTCTAATACTGATTTGTAGTACTCAAAATGTCTATAAAACTCTTGGTTTCTTCTGCCTTTTTGATGACTTGAGGGTATCTCAATGTAGTTTTTTGTTTTGTTTTTTTTTTCCTTATGGTGCATTACCAGTGCCATCTAAGCAGTCCACAACTCTAAAAATAGTTATGCTAATTTTTTTGTGGGAGTCCTTGTGATGCTCAACAGTGTGCACTGTGAGAAAACGTCAGAGTCTTGTCTCAAAAAACTCCAGAAAAAAATCCCTCGTGCCTTCCCATCTGTGTGACTAAGAGCTGTTTTTTCCCCCCCTTACATTCTAGAAACAGATTTTGCAGGCCTGCTTGCAGCTAAGCATTACCATTTATAGTGAAAATGGTGAGCTGCTCCCTCGTTTATTTTCTGCTGCTGGTTACAGAAATATCAAGAGTTAAAATATCTGCCATTATTCTTTTCTCCTAGACAAAACATCAGCGTGCTGAGCTCAGTTATCTAGTTGACAGACCCCGACGAGTTAACAGGTAGGAGCTCCTCAGCCTTGCTTTCCTCGTGCATGCTTTAGCGAGTCTGAATGGGTGCAGAATATGTTTACTGCAGATGTAACAGGGCAGTAAAGCAGTGGGAAGTAGAATATATGTAGATGCACTAAATAAATTTGATAAAAAGAACAAAATCTCGGTTTGTATTCGTCTGATACGTGCTTCAAATACTTAAGAACGTGCTTCTCTAGGGTCTCCCAGAAAACATTGTCTCGCTGAGTTAAAGTTCAGCTAACCAGCTTAAGTAAATGCTACCAAATTACTTATCAGACTACACGAAACCCGGGAGGAGTAATAACCCTTGCTGTCCCTTCCAGCCAGGTCTGAAAATTCCTGGTTTTGATTATGGTGGAAGCCGTGCAGCAGGCAGGAGTGGGAGGGGGGGAATGCAGCGCCGTGTTTGGCCATGTGATGGCGGAAGAATGTTTTATGAGCTCCTCTTTCATGTTTATTCTAATGTAAAGATGTTTGTGTGTCCAGCTCTGCATTCCAGGAAGCAGACATAGTAAGCTCTAAGGACAGTGGTCATGGAGACAGTGAGCAAGGAGACAGTGATCATGATGCCACTAATCGAGGTCAATCCTCTGGTAAGTCTGATAAGAGAATGGGAATATTGGATCTTTAAGTAGGGAGACTAGAAGGAGCAGTCACTTTGAGGGATATAATACAGGAGAGGCATAAATAAGTTGAGCATATTTATTGTATGGGAGGCTGGGTTTACATCACCTTGCTGCCACAGTTGCCTGGACAAGGAGGCAATTTTGAACCTCTTTTGGTCATGGGCAGAGTTTATTTTATTAATTTGGTAGGAATTGGTGTGCATCATTCACTGTAGCAAAACTTCCTGCACATTAAAACAAAGTTATTGGTACATTTTATCGTGTGTTTTCTCCTATGGCAGATTTAGAGAATTTCAAAGCGTTAAGCAGTTCTGTTTAGTAGGCACTTCAGCTGGCACAGCAATGAGAAGTGAAGGAGGAGTTCCCAAGGGAAAGAATGAGCCCAATGATTGAATGACAGCCAGACTGTGAGACTTTTTTTTACCAAGGATCAGTGGAGACACATTGGGTGCTCTGAATGTGTAATACCCTCGAATTTTTTTGGAGGATTGTCTGTTAATTAATTGCAATGGAGGCACCATATAGTGCAAGTGGTCTCCATGTTAATAAGATATTATTAAATACATTTTCTTGACAGAGGACAGAAAAGCTTTAAAAGAGGATGAATCACTGAGGAAATACACACATTGCAGTGTTATGCCCATATGTAGGGCTTACTGTCTTAGTTCTCATACTGTCAGTTCCCTTCTGAAAGGAACATTTGTTCAGAGCCTGTGCATTAGAATTCACGCTCACCCTCGCGCTGCATTTTAGCCACAAATGCTGTGCTTTCTTCCCCACCACAGCCTCCACAGGTCTGGTGCATCTTTGTGCCACACAGTGCTGTCTTTGCCCTTGTTTCCTTTGTGCTCTGTCACGTATAAAGATTTGCTACAGCAGTGTCACACAAAACACTGTCAGCTCTCCTCTTTGTTTTTTGCCCTGACCCCCACCTGAGGGGATCCAGGGCAGGGGACCCAGTGCTGTCACAGCAGTGCTGCCTCACCCTCCTGCTCTGCTCATGTCCCCTCTTTTCCTGCTGCTACAGCCACTGTGCCCTTAACGATGGGAAATCCAGGCAGCAGGGGAAGAGGAGACTGCCACAGGGCCTCTTTCTATTGCTGCAAGTCATTAATATGCAGACCTAATGAGACTTGAGAAGAGCCAAGAGTCTCTGGAGCTCCCTGCTTCTTGCAGGGCTTCATGCTAAGTGAACAGAGTGTCTATTTTGTGTCTGGGAACCTGACAACAAACCAGGTCTTGCCAGAAGTTTACATCTGAACACAGAGCCTCTTTCATTTTTGGCCTATATATGGCGTATGATTTATTATTGTTCCAAAAAGCCATGTATTTAGCCACCCCCCACTCTTTCTTTTGCACTGTTTCTGATGCAGCAATCAGGGCTACTGAGTTATAAAAAGCTCTCTCTCCTCCTGCCCTCCCTGCATTCCTGTTTTTTTTTTTTTCCTTCTTTTACGCATTTTACTGCAGCAGTCATCTCCATGAACATTTCAATCAGCTTAGTCCCTCAACATAATGAACCATAATAACCAAACAGGAGAGAAAAGAATAAACATCTGCAGAAGGGGCTGGATTTGACTGATGGTGGGAATATAATCACATAGTTGCACATCAACTGAAAGCTATTTTCTTTTAGATGCATTCTGTGCTGTTATTGTTGTGCCTCTGTTCTTTATTCTTTCCCTCCATTTTAAAAGTAGACTGTGAATACTTGTCATAGTTGGCATTGATCCTTAGTGGGGCAAATTCTTCATTTTCATTCTATCAAATAGTGGAGAAAAACTATTCTCTACTTTTAAATTATTTCAAATAATTTCAGAATATGATATGATTTGTGAACTTCTGTATCTTCAGTGGTGTTCACATGATAAGTAATAAAAGCTCAAAATTAGGCTTGGTCTACTCACAATTAGTAGTTTGAACTGAAAACTCAGAATACACCAATTTCATACATTGGTGCTGGGATTTGAGAATAATTTGCATGTGCCATTTTTTTGATGCTAGTCCCAAATAAATATTTCAATACAAATCTCTGTATAAACTGCTTTAATCTTCTGCACACATATAATATACTTTTCCTGTAAGTTTTGGGCTGAATCATGCTGTCTTGATGCACAGATTGTGCCCTTTTGCCTCAGTGATGACAAGATATTTTGACATAAAACCTTCACTCTTGCTATTAGCTTTTGGTGATGAATTTTATGGGGGGAAAAAAAAAGGACCATAAATCTTGTTTGATCTTGAATGRCTAGAGGAAATATAGAGGGAATGCCTTCTCAATTGCTTTGGTCATTCTGATGCTCTATAATCAATGATTTCTAAATTACTGAAGGAAAACACACTGATTAATAACATGGCAGCAGTTTGGGCTGTTTTCCCCCAGGATGTTACTTGATACTGTGCAGCATCATATTTACTTTCAAAAGCATCTAAAACTATTTAGTAGGTAATTCACTCTGGCAGACAAAACTCATTCCTCACCAGTTTTAGTCAGCAGCGTGTTCTGCTGGCAAAACCTCTTTTTAGTGTTCAGCACAGGACTCCTGGTACTAGTGAACAGTCCTGTGGCACACAAGAATCTGTTCTGTAGTGGTCCATTGCTATCCAAACTGGGTGTCATGGTCAGTTACTAATTGGGAAGGAAAACATGTAGGACAAAAATCTGTCACACTGACACAGCTTTATGTTGCACAATTATTTAATGAAAATTCTGAATTATGCTGTTCTGTTCCCATTATAAAATGTTTTCTTGGGTTTTGAAATTAGATCATTTTTTACCTTTTCACAAAATACATTTTCTTAAAATCAATTTAATCAGGTGTTAAATGTGCTGAAATGACTGTAAAACTTTCATATTTTTCCCATTAAAGTACCACATGAATGCCTCATAATTATCCACATTCTCACCTTCCTTAACACTGACAAAGTACTAAAGTACTGTCATCTGCTTGTGGCAGAGAATGGCAAGGAGGGAGATGCTCAAGATCCGAATTTTTGGGGATTGAATAGTTTTCATTGACTGGGTTAGTAATCCAAGCTTTTTGAAAAAAATGACTTTACAAAGGTGAAGAAGTGCAGGAGTTTTTTGGCAAACAGAGGAGGGATTTCTCAAACCCCAGGTTCTAATGACCTGTGCTCTTCTCTGAAAACTGTTGAGAGAAAAGCTGCTACTTGTTATGGAACAAACACAACTCACACAACACTTCTACCTCTTACTAACACACTGCATTTCAGTTGTGTTCTGTTGGAGTAATTCCCAAGCATGAGGTTGGTTTATTTCCCATGGTTGATTAAATTCTTGGCCTCCCTTGTGAAACTGCCAGCTTGGGTGCCAATTAATACTCTGCATGTGAGTACATTTAAATTGTATGATTAGACACCTGTCCTGTAAGATTTGGACTTGTGCCATCAACTTATTTCATATGGCTGCTCACTAGCTACTTGGCTTTCTCAAGCACAGTCCTTCACAATATTACCCTTTTTTTATTATTTTTTTTTTTCCATGGAATTGGCACAATGTCTCAGAGGCACTTCAGGGAGGAATGCCCAGGATGAGAAGCCAAGTGGATGCACTGCTGTGCATCTCCTGTAAAATACATCAGCTTTTTTGGTCTGCTGAAACCTGAAATTAGGCTTCTCCTGGTGGATTTTATGAAGGGAGCTGGTAAGGGTCTAATGCAAAGGCACAGGGTGAAGCACTGGCTCACTCCTTTTCAGTATAGATTAGCTGAACACCGAGAGGGTTCATTACGGCAGAAGAGCTGCAATATTTCAGTGTCCATAAGGAGAAGAATAAGAGAAGTAAGAAGAAGAATTTTAGTGATAAATGGACAGAGAAAACCAGTATATCCTCTGAGCCTATGCAGACTGACAGCTAAATCCTGTTTTGAAGATCACTTGGGCAAAAAGTCTATCTCAGATAAAGTGAGAGTGAACATGAAAATGACTTAGAAAAGTGCTCTGACTGAAGTTTAGTACTATTTCTATTTTTTTTTCTGTTGAATTTTTCCTCTTATTCCTTGGTCTCTATGCTTAAAACTGTTCACATCTCAGTGGTCCAGAAAGGCCTTTGAAGCTGAGATTGGGAAGAGCTGAATATTGAAGATATTTGAGTCTTTATCCATGTTCTGATGCAGATGAAGTCAATTTTATCCAGGGCAGCACACCAATTATTTAGCAAGAAAGAGTGGTAATAACTCTGTTTCATAAAGTCCAATTCTTCAGTAGATAACTACAAAGTAGGTTAACACCATTATCCTTATTACAAAACATGAATCATGGGGAAATGAGCAACTTGCTCATTGATAATCTAACCAAATGGATATATTATGGATAGTTGTTCTGGGAAGGGAGCTCTGAAAAGGAGATCTGGTTCCCTACATCTAACAGGAAAAACAGAAATGACATTTATTTCCAAGTAAAAGGCAAGGTTCTGGAAAAAAATTGCACATGATAGGGAAAACCCCTTCCCAATAATGGTATTGCAAAAAATACCTTATCAACACTTAACTTGTTATTTTTTAAATTTTTTTTTTTGTTACATCTTTTACTCAGTAACACATATGAAAGTGTTCACTTGTTGCTCTGGGTGTATGGTTCTTCTCCCTTCATTAATTTGAGAAAGGACATGTTATTTAAAAATGGGTTTAGGCATAATTTTTTGCCTTGACAAAACAGCCTTTCAAACCAATTAAAACTCACAGAGAACTTTTGATTTTCTCTTTTTGAAATATGAAAAGGAAACAAATTAGGAAGATGTTTCCAAAATGCAGTGCTGCCAAGTATGTGATTCAAAGCACATGAGTCCAGGTAATTCAGATATCAAACTCAATAAACACCTTTCCTAGTTTTTGGCAGCTTTTGAGGGAGGAACAGGGGTTTATTTTCCAAAGTCAAGGTTGTGGGAGAGCTCATATTGCCCACTGGCCCCTCTGGTAAATAAGACTTGAGCAAATAGGAGTGAGCTGGTGGCCTTTGCCATGAGTTGTTCTATGTATGCATTTGGAATAGTGCAGTGCTTATCACTGTCAGAACTTCAATGATCTGTACTGCTTGCATCCACAAAGGGCATTTGAAATCTGTAATTCAGAGTCACCTTTAAAATCTCAGCTTATCTGTATGCAAGGTCTGACAGCATAACTAAGGGGAAAATACAAAGCATTTTTCTTGAATGTGGACTTGTAATTATGATGGATAGTTTAGTTCAGAAGGATCATATATATATATATATATATAATATATATATAACCAGATTTATGAGGGAGATGAGATGGAAGTGTTAAACTGCTGACCATTTTGTTGTAAATCAAGAATATGATTCTTGGGGTATAAAGGAGCTCTGTGCTGAGTGTCTTACTTCTTTACCATGCTATGTCCTTCCTTCTAGGAAAACAGCAAATTGCCCTCACCCTTCCTCAACCCTGTGTTAAATGTTTCTTCAATTAGAACCAGAAAATTCTGTACTATGACCCCCAGGAAAAAGGTGGGGGAAGAATAGCCAGCATTCATACCACAGCAGTGTAAATTGCATGGCTGCCCAGGGGTTTTGAAAATAAGCTGCTAATTTGAATTTCTTTTCAGTCAAAATACTAAACCCAAGGGCTTGGTTCTGCACCTGTTAAACTCTTAGGGACTGTTGTGACTGATTCAAGCTGGAACAATTCCTAACCCTCGCCTCTCTGAACATTTTGTTCCCATTCTAAACAAACATTTGCATTTAGCTATATGTTCCAGCAGTGTATATATAAATTCCAATGTATGTTTGGTTTTTTTTTTTTTTTTGCAAGTTCTCCTCTCAAAAAGGGAAGAAGTTTGCAATACAAGCTCACATTTTATATCCCCTACATTCACTACTTTATTTATTCCAAATCCTGATTTATAGTGGCTATAACATCCCTTTTATAATAAGCTGTTATATAATACTATTCAGTGCACTGCAGTAGACAAGCAGTATTCAAAAGGGAACAAAAAAAATATTTGGGTAGAGACATTTTGCAGTTTAGCAGCTGATGTGAGAACAAAATAGTAAAATGGAGGGTAATTTTCCAGGTGAAATAAAGATCCATGAAGGGGAGAAAAGGGCATATACTTGAATGCATATACTTAAAACAATATTTTTCTAATCTTTCCCTCTCCATAGACTAAAGAATACAATTTAATATTTACCCTTCAGTTTTTCCTTCTCCTGCTGTCTTTCAGGAAAGGTTGGATGAATATGGTCACTGATACATTATCAGCAAAATGGAACTGTAGTAATTTTCTTATTAAATGTAGGGCTGTTTGTTTTTTACATGTAGTTTTGCCAAGAAGTCTGCAAATTGAAATAACCATTTTGTGTTTATTGTCCCTTAAATCTTTGGAAAGACAAAAAATATTTATCTTCAGACATTTTGATACACAAGATACACACACACTCATGGTTTGATAGACATTGTTGGATACTAATTTCTTTCTGGGAAGTCTGCATCTAAATATTTCTTTTCAGTCTTTGATAGCAACTACCACTACAGAATTTTTATTTGCACTGTTTTTCTCCTTGCCTGATGATCTTCATGTGATTCCTTAAGCATGTCTGCAGTTCACATTTGCATTCTTCAACAGTTCACTGATCAGAAATTTATTTTCAGGCTTCTGCATGCCAATTATCAAGGCAAGCTTCTAATCGAAACTGGACCTGGCATTGTATATTGCTTAATTTAAAATTAAAAAGTCATTATAAAGTGAGATTAATCTGAGATAAAAAGCTTTTATTTCTCATTTCCTCATGATTTTTTTTTCTGTCTAAATGATTGCCTTTCCTACTCAAGAACTTGTTGATAGCTCATAAACACTGTTCCTTCCTGAAGAGATGGGGATTTTTTGTAGTGTAAGATATTACGTAAAGATTATGAATATAATTCAAACTGTAGTTCAAAACTGTGGTAGAATCCTTAATACTAATCCTCACACTGATGATCAAGCTAATCCAGTTCTTTACAATGCTGGCTGGTAAATGAACTACATTAAATGAATCTTATTACAGAATCCCAGAACTAGGTTGGAAAATACCTTTGAAATCGCTGAGTCCAACCTGTGCCCTTACACCACCTTGTCAACCACAGCATGGCACTGAGTGCCACATCCTTGAAGTTCAAAAAACCCCTCCAAGAGACAGTGACTCCACCACATCCCTGTTCCAATGCCCCATCACCCTTTCTGTGAGGAAATTCCTCCTAATGTCCAACCCAAACCTTCCCTGGCACAGCTTAAGACTGAATCCTCTTGTCCTATATTACAGCTGTTCGAAAAATGTTCCTATTTCTGTTACAAGTAGTGCCACTTTTTTGTAATCCTAATGAAATGCTTGTAAATGCAATGTTTATTACAGATTGGGTTCAGTTTTGACACACACCTAAGATGTTCAGTTCTCTTTATAAGTACAAGAAAAGGAGTTTTGTTTTTTTTTTTACTGTTCTGCTTTTCTGTGTGGTGTTGAAGATTGTATTGGTTTAACCCAAACAGCAGCTAAGCACCACAGTGACTTGCTCACTCTCCTAGGCCCAGTGGAATGGGAAGGAGAATCAGAAAACAGCAAAACTTGTGGGCTGAGATAAGAATAGTTTAATAATTGAAATAAACATAAGAATAACAGAACAGAGAAAGGGAGAGGAATGGAATTGAAGACAGAGGAGCAATGCACACTGCACTTGCTCCCCAGCCACTGACTGATGCTCAGCCCAGCCCTGAGCAGTGACTGACCCCTCCCTGCCAGCTCTCCCAGTCTACATGGTGCTCTCTGGTGTGGAACAGCCTTTTGGCCAGCTCACATCAGCTGTCCTGGCCATGCTCCCTCTCAGCTTTTGTGCATTTCCTCACTGGCAGAGCACGGGACGCTGAAATGTCCCTGATTTAGTGTAGGCATCACTCAGCATCTACCAAAACATTAATGTGTCACCAACATTATTCTCATATTAAATCCAAAACACAGCACTGTACCAGTTACTAGGAAGAAAATGAACTCTATCTCACCCAAAAGCAGGACAAACCAACTTGGAGATGCTGGTATTTATTTTCACTCTGTCCCTGTGATTTCATACACCATTCCTCTCAAAACAAGTATAATCCAACGATTTAGTGACTCATAGCCAGGAAATATTCCTTTGGAAGGCTGATCTGAAAGTAGTCAAAAGCAGCATAGCTTGTCATTTGAGATCTTAATAGCATTAAAGGATTTGTAAGCAAACAGTTTTGTGTTGGCATGGATAATTGTTTGCTTATATAGGGGGAGCATTAACAATTTTTTTGATAGTCACATCACACTGGACTACATCTGTCTTTGTGCTGCTAATTGCAGTATTTTATTATAGGGTTCTGTCCCACTTCTTGGAGGGCTTGATGATAGCAAGGACTGCTGCAGCAGCAATGAAAACTGTCCCTGAGAGAGTGATGTAACGATTGAATAAGCTCTCCTGATCACTTGAAAGCTCAGTTCCTACTTTGGAACATCTGCTTTTAATATCAATAGGCTCCATCTCTACAGTGATGTACGCAGATAGTTCCTTTATAGGACTCATTAATGCTTCATTTCATAAATGAAGTCTGTGATTTCTAAATCCAGGCTTTTAATTTCTTTGGGCAGAGACACATTTATGTAGAAGCAATTCCTTCATGTTCTTAAGCAGGTGTTTTCAACCTGTGAGCAGAATTGAACCTTGTATGAATGGGTTCTAGTGAGCTCTAGATCTGCAAGTGATTTTGTGAGACAGAACCACCAATACTCTTCTTCTTGTGGTGTCTTTGTGTGTGTGTGTGACATTCTGGTTTTAGTTATGCTTGGTACAGGGTGTCTTTGACTTCTGAAGAAGGACAGCTAGATTTTTTTTGGTGTTGCTGTTGAGGAGATGAAACTAGTGGAAGAAGTTCTTACAGCATTTCTCTTTCTGCTTCTCTTTCCTTGGCGTAATCTTTCTTATCTGCCAGCAGCCATCCACGATGCTGAAGCTTATATCTGTAGTTTCTTTTTCTTTCATGCTTGCAGGCATGGATCTCTTCTCCAACTGCACAGAGGAATGTAAAGCCCTGGGCCACTCGGATCGGTGCTGGATGCCTTCCTTTGTCCCGTCCGATGGACGCCAAGCTGCGGATTACCGCAGCAATCTGCACGTACCTGGCATGGACTCCGTTCCAGACACTGAGGTGTTTGAAACACCAGAAGCCCAGCCCGGGGCAGAAAGGTCCTTCTCCACCTTCGGCAAGGAGAAGGCCCTGCACAACAGTCTGGAGAGGAAGGAGTTCGATGGACTGCTGTCTAATACACGAGCGCCTTACAAACCACCATATTTGAGTAAGTACCGCTCAAAGAGCTGCGTGCCAGCGCTCTCTCTGCGGGAACAAAAACAGGCTCCTTCTGCTTTTCATGCTAGCAGTGGTGCAGGCACATTTCAGGAGTAAGGGGGGAAAATGGCTTGTCTTGGATTCAGCATTGTTCGGTGCTTTTTAAAAAAAAAACAACAAATTTTGATTGGTTTTAGTGTGACGTCATTGTCAACGATAAAAGTGTCAGCTATTATTAGTGGGGGAGTTGCTCAGTTTTGTTTTCTGATGCTGGATTGTTTTCAAAATTTTCTTGGGTAGATGGTTTAAACATTAACGTTGCCAGGCTAATGTTTTCGAAGATTAGAGTTAAATTGAGACAACAGTCCTAGAAGCTTCTTTTTATAATTGAGAAGTATCTTGTGGATAAACAGCATGTGTATTATTTTGAAGTAGATGTTTACACAGTTTGGAAGGAAGAAGAGCCTTCGGTCTGATCACCTTTGACTCTTGCAAGTGCTCCTCTGTGCCTTCTGTCTCATTCCAAAATCTTGCCTCTCTCTTTAGTCACCTTGTGACTATGGTTATGTGGCAGGAAAGAAAGAGTGTGATAGATCTCCAAAAGATCTTCATAATTCCTTTTGGAGTCTGAGCCAGCTGTAGAACCCTTGAACAGCACTTTGATCTAATATGTCTTTTCATTCTATTTGGTGTTCTGTGTTTTATTAGAGACTGTAATTTCCTTGACTTCAAGAATTTATCCAAATAAACCAAGGACATTTAAACTGCAATATCGACCCCTTTTTAAAGCAAGAGAGGTCTTTTAGGACAGCAGATTGAGGATAAAAGAGCAGAGAGTGTCTCTGAATGGCATTAATTTCTTTATTTTCCTAAAGCATTTAGTTGTTCTGAGGGTTGGTGTGCTGGCGGTCCTGATATGTGAAGATCTTTGTTACAGAACATTCTCAGCACAGACAACTCAGCTCTCCCTCCTTAATTGGCTGTCCTGGTATTTTCATTCATTTAGGAGAGGTCTTTTTATCACTTTACTCTTTAGATTCACTTCACTGACAACTTTAAATTTGACTACTAGTTCTGATATGTGAAAGCCATTCCTAAAAACCTGCCCTGAGACAATCAGCTTATTTTGTGTGGGCTAAAATGTCATGTGCCAATCATCCAGCCACATTCTAAAGACCAGTGTGAAATTTCAGTGCAGCTTAACAACTTTTAGTCTTTCCTGAACTATCTTCCATAATTTATTTCTTTGCAACTTTCTTCAGCACAAGGGCACAGTCTAGGAGTATTGATTTCATCACTGTCACATCAGTTAAAAATTTAACTTTAATTTAACAAGTTGGTAGCATCTTTGGATGGTCTAACCACAGCTGGGTTCTGGTGCAGTAAGGATGTTGCAGTGATGATTGTTATCTGGTGACACCACAGTGGAAGTTTTATTCTGATTTGTTCTAGGCCTGGGAGTTTAATTTCACATAGCAATGACATACTTGTTTTACAGATAGTTTAGGAATTCAAAGTTTTATTACTCTAACATAAGTAGTTTTGTTGAAAAATGTCTTTACATAGAGACATTGATCTGTATTTTGCACTTTTCTGGTACAAGAGCACAAACAATTGGAAGTAAAATATCAGAAGTAACCAATATAGATGAGTGTTATTACATAATCCACATTTGAGAATCCAGATTCAGTTTTGCTTTTATTCCTTGAACCTCAAAGCTTAAATTTATTCAAAACAAGAGTAATGCTCCTCTGGTTTATTTTATCTCTTTTGTTTGTTTGTTTGTTTGTTGGTTGGGGTTTTTTTGGTGTTTTAGATTATAATTGTATAGCAAAGAATAGGAGCAACAAAAAAAAAGTGAGCACTCATTGTAGAAATGAGTAAATAATTTATTAATGAGTAATAATGTATTAAATGAATATGGCAAGAAAAATACATAAGAGGAAGATGATTTAGGAAGGAACCTTAGTTGATTCACTGGTTAATTGAAATTAAAAATACAATTAAATTCAATTTCTTAACACAGAAGACAATGTCAAAATCAGTTTGTCAGCAGAATGAGTTTTTAAAAGAAATGATTAAAATGTATGAAACAGAACCCTCATATTAAGCAAAACCACCATAAAAAGTTGAAGTATGTATGAAAGTGGCCACATGAAAAATTACTAGCAAAGATTATAAAGTGTATTGCAGAATGCAAAAACTACAATTTAATAGGTGTCATAAAAAAATAAAGAAAGATTCTAAACCAAATGATCAGAAAAGAGCAGAAATTTTGGCTGGTGACTTTTAGGGTAGCAACTGGTGAACATAGAAGGGACACCTTAGAGCAAATAGCCAAAGGCATGCAAACAATATAGACAACTTCAAGATATCAGATGTAGTAAGCTAGGAGAGAACTGGTGAGTCCCTCGACTGCAGTTGGTGAGGGCAAGGAGGTGGCAGAGTCTAAACTTTTTTTTTTACGTTTGTATTTATCTGAGGAGGGACAGAGAAAGGCATGTCTAGGAGGGCACCCACCCAGGTAACCATTTTAAATAAATATGTAGGAGGTGGAAGAGGATTTTGTTGAAACAATTGACTGAAACAAATAGAAGGGAGTCAGTGGATATGTGTTGCTCTAATTTTCTGCTTCTAACAAGAGCTAGTAATCAAAGAATGTCAGAAGTTGTGTTTATGACTTAAAAATGTGCTAGAAAACATTGTAAATTAGGGACCAGTGAGAAGCTTCAGCATAGGATGCACATTTGTAATTTAGGGGTTTTAGAAATAAGGTAGCTGGCATCTGACCAGGAGAGCAATACAGAAAGATTGTCAATCTATTAGAATTTTGGTAGAGTGAGTGAGAATTAATCAATAGGGTGTGTTTGAACTGTCAGAAAAACCCCTTTAGCACAGCTTCTGTGTAGTAGAAGAAGCTCCTAAAGTAATCAAGTTTTGTCATAGGGCAAAGCATTACCAGACTCTGTCTGAGAGGAAAAAGCCACGAGGATAAATGGAATATTTCAGCAGAGTCAGAGTTCCCCAAGCGTTTTTGTGGAAATCCATGGAGTTTAAAAGACAATTGATTGTCTAGAAACTGGGATCAGAAGAAGGGGGCAGTGTTTGCAGAGGTCATGAAGGGGTTTGGGACCTCTTGGTGTGCAGTGGAGTGTGGGCAAACCTCTTGTGCTGCTTCTGAGGTGCCTGGCTCTGGAATAGAACGCTGCAGAGGTGTGTCAGCAGGCTGGGGTAGCTGAGGAATTCACTCACAGAGCTGTGCCCTCAGCCAGTGCTCCAAAGGTAGCTGGCAGCTCCAGGTGGAGCTGTCACGGTGCCACAGGAGCGTGTCTGGTCCGGGATTGCTGCACTGCGTTCAGTGCAGAGCCTTAGAAAAGAGAAATGAAGAAGGTGATGCGTATTAGCATGAGAAATTTGAATTCATCCTGAGAAAAAACAGGCTGTGGAATAATTCCTTGAGAAGTTTCCCACAATGCACAAAGCCAACAAGAAGGAAATAAAACACCAGGTTGTAAAAAGGAACTGCATTGAAAACACACTAAAAAAAGTGCTACAAAACCCCTACACAGATCATGTCACTGCATTCCTCTAGACAGTCTATTCATTCCATAGAAACACATGGCACAGCAGCAACAATACCGAAAATAACTCCGTGCAAAGTCATATCAAAAGCTCAGTGCTAATTAATGTAGACAAGCTGCGGTAGGGACGGGAAGTGAAGGAGGCTGCATGAGAACTGAGGAAGTGAAGTGTGTGCTTTTGTTTGCTGGGCTCAATAGCAAGGGAGCAGCAAGACAACTGCAGGGCAGCAGGGGCACAGACTGAGCAGATCCTACACATTTGATAAAATGACACCAGTTTGACATAAATTGCTGTAACCTGTTGAACTGGAGCAGCAAGGTTGAAACAAGGCTCACTACAGTGGGCAGTTGGGTATTTGGTTCTTTGTGGTTGGAGGTTTGCATCATTGCTTGGTTAAGTGAAAACAGCAGCTATATTATAGATTGTTATGTAGAAAAGTACAAATCTCCTACCTGACAGAGTTTTTGTTCCATCATCAGTTTTTCACCTTGCTGGTCCAAGCCATTAGACTTACTCATACACCAATTTCCACATAAACATACACATTCTATGTATTATTCTGAACAAAATGTACATAGCTTTCTACATACTCAAATAATATCTTCTGTAGAATATATTTATTTAAATTTTATGTAATTACTACAAGTACAAATTACAAAGTTGTGATGGGATCAGTAAATTGCAGGATTTTTTAAAATAGTTCTCCCACAGAGTGACTCCAGGATTCTCCCTAACTCACATATTCTTCTTACTGTGTAACTAACGCTTGCTACTTGTTATTCGTCCTCGTGGTTTGAACACTGCATTTCTGCAGACAGTTAAGAAATTGACTTGAATGTTCATAAAACATGAAAGAAATTCTGAACTTGACTGGAGAAAATCAAATAAGTGAAATAACACTGGTGAGGAAAATAAAATGTTGCTTTTAAAGAATTCCTATGCTTTCAATTCTAACAATTTCTGGTTAATTTTTCTTTCAGTAGTAGTTATATTAGCCATTATTTTTATAAATAATATTACTGCAGTTACCAAAACCCTTAATCCAAGATTCAAACTCTGTTGGGCCAGATTCTGCAGGATATATAACAGAGATAATCTTCACAATGAATACCTGATCAGTCTAATTCTGCTCTATTTCTAATGCCTTGAACCAGGTCCTGAGATGGTAACAGTGGAAACAGCACCAATAAATCTACGTCAGGAGTATTTTGGCCTATAATTAATAGTTTTCATTTTTTAAAAGTATAATTTTGGTTCACTCCAGATGAGCAATAATTTCATAATGCTTTAGAGCTTTCCTGAAGTTTCATACTGACATTAGTGACAGAATAATTTTTCTTCCTATTAAAAAGTTAGGATTTTTTTTCTCTATATAAAGATAGTAAAAAATTGCCATAACACCTGAACTTTCTATGTAGAAATCCTTTTTTTTTTTTTTTTTTTCCTAAAAAATTGCTTTGGAATGCTTAATCTACTTTGAAAGCAGGTTAAAATAAGCTACATAAGGGCACAATTTCCTGCATGAGATAACAGTGTTTACACAGGGAGACATTCTGGAATAATAATTGTGCTCTAAAGTAGCCCCCTAGTTAGCTCTGCAACATTTTCTACCTACACTCAAGCATGTTCATCCTTGCTGATGAAATGGTATCGTTATCATGGAAAGTGCTGCCAGCACCATCCACATATTTTGTGGATGAATCAGAATTTTATCCTGTTACATAGGACACAGAGGATAAAAAAACTGGTCTCTTACCCCAAGAGCTGGTGTCTAAGCAGGGTGAATTGGAAAGGGGAAAAGAATCCCTTTTTTTGGACATTTTGATTTGTGTGGCATGGTTTGCAAACATCAGCACTCCCTTTGATAGGTGCACACAGTTCTGCAGAGGGTTTGGATGAGACTTGTCAGTGCCAACCAAAGAAATTAAATATAGCTTTGGGCTCATCCCATGCCTGTGCTTCTTTGCCTGGGATGCCACTGACTCCTTTTGCAGCAGAGATGCCAGGAAAGTCTGAACACCATTTGGTCCCAGCACAATTCCCTGTGTTTCTGTCCATGTGGGATCTGATGGTTTTGTTCTACAAAACATTTGTCACCTGCTCAACTTGATCTGTCCAAGTCAAGTTTGTTTACAAATGAAATTGAAAAGTTTTCAAAAGCCTTTTAACAATTCAGTGTTTAAGAATTGGACCATTAATTGATTTAAAGTAATCTACCACAGAGCTGACAAAAAGTGCAGTTGTAATAACTTACAGTCATTATCCACACCCCTGAATTAGATTAGAATAAATGACCTAGAGGAGAAAAATGTTTGTGTATTTATATCAGGACAAGAAGTGCCTCACAATCCTTTGATTATTTTTCAAAGGAATAAAAAAAGTGCATGTAAATATTTATTGTGTATTTTGATCTAGTTAGGATCATAAAGGCCCAATTCTGTATGCCAGGATTTGTAACACAACATTTTCTGCTGATGTTTAACATAAATATTTGAAAAGATGTTTTAAGCAAGAAGTCTTCACTGTCTTGAAACAACTTTAAAAAAAAAGAGAAAGAAATTGCACTTTGGTAGAGTCAATATGATGGAAGAAGAATTTTCTTTCAATTTTTATTTGTTTAGTTACATCTCCTTTCTGGAAATTATTTGGGTGTTTTTATTACAGCTGTGATGGACATAATAGTATCCCATTTACATAAACATCAATAGCAGCTTTTTGAATGGGACACTTGATTAATTTTTAAAAATGAGGCCTGCCTGCATTTTTGCTTTTAAAATTAGCCTACATGATTTCTAATACAAATCAGGTATAAATCTGTGAGCTGTCTGATCCCTTCATTAATAGTTTTTAAATTTGATTTGTGGAAGTAAAAAGGCACAGAAATAAAACCAAAGAAATTAGCACCAATAAATTGCATGTACATATTGCAGTTCTTGGGTAAGAAGAAAACATTATAATGCTGGGTTAAATGAATAAACAAGTGGTATGTGCACAAAGAGTTGTTCCTGGGTGAATAGAACAGTTTTGTGGTCAAAAGGAACATTAAAACGATGTGGATATCCTGCATATCCTGCCACACTGAAACTCCTGACTTATGTTCAGGGATTTATCCCTGGGACAGGCTACAGCTCTGATGTCTGCACAGATGAGAATGACTTTGCCTGTGCAAAATTTCTCAGCAGAAATGGAGAATGAGTTGAAAGGCCATCATCTAATAATGCCAAGGAACCTAATGGGAAACTTTTCTAGAAAAGCCTAGTAAAGCATTCCCATATTTGTTGCATTTGAAATGCTGAGATTTGTTTGCTCATACCTCAAGTTTGCCACTTCAGATGATACATCATCTCTGTTAGGTAAATAAATCTTACAAAAAACCTCCTACACCTGAAATAAAACTTAAACATGTGTGCTAATTAAAACATAACCGAGGGAGAGCAAGACTGATGTATTTTCACTCATAATAGCAGGTTCTTTATGAGCTTGGATAAACCACTTGTGATGATTCAACTGTTCGGTGTGTGTTGCATAACTCTGAAAGGTATTTTTATCTTACATTCATGGTTTACATTCTTCTTCGAAATGTATTCCTCTTGCAGCTCCTGCTCAAGGGGGAAACACTTAGAGAGCATTATTGCAGCAATAGGAAGGAAATGGATAGTTCAGAAAGCCAAATGAGAAAGGAATATATAATCATCTGAAGATAACTTGACTGTACCCAATAAAGCCTCTAAATCACATTATTTTAATCAATTTTTATGGAAATAATGAATATAAGAAAGTGAAATAAGCATTCTTCTTTTAATTTTAAAGCGCAGGTGATAGCTCAAATAGTATTTGCTTCAATTTGTTTGTGTAACTGTGGTCTTGGACAGAATTAACAGTGACCAGCACTGTACAAAATACTGATTAAAAATTGTGCCTGCCTTTAGGTTTGCATGATATCTCTTATCTTAGATGACTCTAGAGCTCTTTCCAGCTACAGCGTAGGAAAAGAATTCTAAAAGTATTTAAAAATTAGCAAGTTCTATTTGAAAGAAAATTATACTTTTAGTTAGTCTTAAAAATAAAGAGTTTCCACTGCTTCTTTTCCTCTAATGGATGTAAAATCTGTATTTGCCAGTTCTGACTGGAATGCACACAAGTCTCGTGTATCTCAGCTATCTCAGGCTGGTGCTATATTTATTCATTTAGGTCAATTTTGGCAGTGCTTATGTGTGCTGTGCATATACCATCTGTGGAGATTTTTCTTTTTAAATTATGAGATACCATTTTCTGTGTTCCTACCAGTGGAGTATGAAGAAAACCGAAAAACCCAGCAGAAAGATTGCTTCAAACTTCAGAGTAATTTTTAAGATTAGTGTGCTATGCTGGTTTAAAATTCCAAAATTCCTCTTGTCCAATAAATTTAAATCCTGTGACAAAAGTAATTTAGCCACTTAGGGACATGAGTCTCTCTGGGAAGCGTGGAGATGTTTGCAGTTAAAATTTTCCAAGGCAGTGAAGTTATTTATTTTTGATAGGTAAAATTCTATTCATTATAAATACATGCTGTTCCTCACTGTACAGACCTCCTCAGTGTGACAGTCAGGAGCTGGAGAATTGAGTGAGTGCCTGATCCTGGGTCTGTGTGCAGCAAATCTTTTCCTCTCTGCGTGCTCCTGCCCAAGGAACTCCTTGGCCTGCAGGGCAGAGTTATTATACTTGCCTTGGGTCTTTTGCTGCACACAACAACTGTGATTTTCCCCAGTTGTTTCCACTGCTTTCATTTCAGAGGGTTTCCTTTCCTTTGTCTTACTTTTTCTTGCCTTGACCCAAGTGGGAGGAAGCAAAAAATAGAAATTAAAGAAATGCAGCAAATAGGCAGTAAAATGGGGAAGTGCATCTGTTTATCACGTTTGGACAAGCACGCTGTGGGGGTCGTGCTGCTGTTTGTTTGGCAGCCCTGTAAATAGCTTTATTTGTGCATTAACCACTGAGAATCCACATTTCCATGCTAGTAGTCGGATGACTGCTGCTGGGAAGTAGCTGTGAATATATTTGTTTTAGAAACATAGTATGGTGAGGTCAAAAAAGTGAAAAATTAGGTGTTGGGTGCCTTTTTTTGAGAGGAAGTAGGAGATGCAATAAGAATATAATTTTTAACTACAATACCTAACAAAATGTTGGAAGAACTAAATATGATGTGGATTCACTGAAAATTCAAACTCTTTTTAGGTAATTTGCTTTCTTTCTTTGTTAAGATGATAGTTTTATTGGTTGAAGAAAATACAGTGGACATGGAGAAGCAAATTTTCAGAACTTGGTTCCTAAATTCTGCCTGAAAATCAAATGCTTGTCTGAGTTGCAAGAGTAAATCTCCTTTTTTTTTATACACATGAAGCTATTCTGTATGTGTAAAGAGTGTTATTTTACATGACATTTTTACAGGTCACCAGAAGTAATGCGAGTTAGAAAGGAAAAAGAAAGGATGCAGAGTAGTCTCCCAAAGAAGTACAGGGATGAGAGACTCCTGTTTTTTGCAAGTGAGCTGAGTCTTCTGACTTTATCTTTTTCACCTTCAGCATCACGGCTGCATTCAACCCTGGAAAAAGATCCATGATGAAACTGCTTGAATGCAACCTTTCTTTATTCATAAGGAATTTTATAGATGCTGATATTGTGAATTCATCTTTTGTCAGAGTCAAATTCTGTCACTTTGAGACTTTTTGTAGTTGACTGTTTGGGCTTTAATTTAACATCCACCTATGCTCAATTGGAATTTAGATGACAATTGAACGGAGCTGTGCGTATTGATAGGAACTGAGATCTAAAAAAAAGTTCTACCTTACAAATGAGATGCAGTAATAACATTTTTTCTGCTCCACTTGAGATAAAGGGCTGTGTGCTTTGTGTTTCCACGCTCCTTTATGGCTGGTGTAATGAATTTAAACAGGATCCTTTCCACCACTGAAATGTCATATCAACCTTTAGCCCGTGTCAACCCAGCTTTTTTCCCTAAGAAATCTGGGACATGGAGGCAGGGACCACTCCTGGAGGCAGATTGAATATGTTCACATGCTGTGGCCCACATGCTTGGTATGGCTGAGAAATTTTAATGATGTGGGTATAATTCATTCCATTCTGCTAGTCTTAAGTGACAAAGAACGGTGATGGGCAAACTTCATTTATGGCTAGAAACAAGCCAATATGTGATTTTGGAAAAGAGAAGTTTTGAAAGGCTTGTGAGAAGGCTTGGATGAACTTAAGTGTGTTGTCTTGGTAAACTGGGAAAGACTCCCTGAAATCAGAGTGTGTGCTGCTCATGCCAAGCAGTGTGCTTTAGAAACAGAAAATAAAACATTCAGGAAAGGAGTGGGGACATACCTGTCAGGTCCTAGTGCCAGCTAATCCCTGCCTGGAGGGAGGAGCATTGGAAAAAACATCATGGCAAAGATAAATTGGGTAGGAATTCGTAGAGTGATGCTGATGTAATGCATGTTATCTCATGTAAGAACAAGTAAATTTAATTATTTCAGGCCAAATCCTGCATGAATAATTTAGGCACCTCTGAAGGCCACCAAATGGTGATCTGCATGTCTGCTTCTCCCTTGAATCTATAGGGAGCTGAGGCACTTATGAGCAATTTAGGAGGAATGGCTCATATCCCTCTTCTTCTCCTCCCCAGGGCTCTGAAAATTTTAAGTCACGTTGTAGCTGGCCTTTAGTGTGTTCTGCATTGGTTAAGCCTCAGACTGAAATGTTCCTTTTTAGGCTTGTCAGAAATGTGTACTGCAGATGTTGTGAGAATTCAACAAAAAATGGTGAATTTTGAAAAACAAAATAGAGAAAGAAATAGAGGGGAAAAAAAAGAGAAGATTGAGAAGAGGAAATTACTGTTGCACACAAACACATAAGGAATTTTTATTTTAAAAATAATTATAGAAAAGAATCAAATGCAAGTTTTACTAAGGATGATACCAAAATTATTAGCTTATAGTGAATTGCAAAGAATATGAATCTGGCACTACAACATCCAAGCAAATAGAATAAATTGTTGACAGAGAATTTGGAAATATTCTTAGGGAATATGCTCTGTGCTGTAAGTTTTATATACATCAGGAGTAATTTGGGAGTTACTTAATAGGCTTTTAAACAGGACACAATTATAAGAACTCTTGCAAAATTACATATTCTGACTTAAATGGTGATGTCATGTATTATCTTTAGTGTTTTCAGGTAGATAATGTGGTTATAATAGCACAGAAAGACAAAGAAGCTTTATTCCCACTGTGTCTTGTGGAAAAATGGTCTTTTGTGTTTTAATGGTACATTATTGAATATAGCTTAGTACTTTTCTCTGCTGAGTTGTAGTAACTAAAAAGCATTGTTTCAGTAGTAAATAATCAGAACCAGAGATAAATCAAATCTGACATCTCCTATGCCACTGGGCTGTTGCTGGGGGTGGAAAAGAAAATTCTCTGCATTTAGAATAGAAAAATCAAATGCACATAAAAGTATCTTGTGTGCTATAGAACATTGATGACAAAATCTAGGGCTTGATTCAAAAAGTCAATCCTTCTTAGTCATGTGCTTGATGTAAAGCACATGTTGATTAAGGGCACTGCTTAAATGAACTGGGAATTGGGTAGCTGCTCTTACAGAAAAGCTTTTTTTTTCTTTTTTTTTTTTCCTTTTTTTTCCTTTTTCTTTTCCAGAGGATTAGCTAAGTCCAGGTAGCATATAAATCTCAGAGCACCCATTAGCACGAGAGAAACATTATTTCAGTGGCTGTCATGATGTGTCAGCATTTTTATCAGGCATTTCACCATATGAAAATAGTTGCATTTTTGCATCAAAAATACCTAAATTCCTTTTAAGTATGTATTTTCCAATCTCAAAATAAAGCTAAAAGAAGTGGCAATGTGTGTAAGTCAGCAATTTTATTTTTTTTTTTTTTTTTTAAATAATGATTTGTTGTTGGTCTCAAACATGATGTTCAAATTTGAAAAGTGGCAATTTTGTCCCTAAGTGCAAAGGACAAACCTCTTGCCCCCTTTTCCTGGAGTAGGTTTTGTCATGTATTTATATACAAAATCTATTTGTCGTGTTTCCTGCATTATGGTCAGTGCAGTATCCAGCACTGTCAAATTCTGGCATGGTTGGGAATCCTTCCTTCTTGATCTGATTTAAATGAATATAGACATGGAAATGTATGCACTTAATGAAAGCAGAAAGAAAAGCACAATATATGTGGTTGCTCAGTTTTCTTTATACAAAAGACAGGGGTTTTTTGCATAATCATATTTGTTCCAGAAGTAAAGATATACTCTCAAAGGAAGGAAAGATTTTAACGGCCTGTGGAGATAATTTATTTAGCTAAAATCAAGCCTGTTTCCAGAAAAGTTTCAATGCAGCAATAAAAACTTTTGCATTTTGGCCTGCTCTAATTTATTCACAGCCTGAAGACCCAGTGCTCACAATTTTCTTGTTTCACATGAAATCTGGGTAATTGTGCCCATCAGTCCAAATGCTGTTGGTATATTTTAGAAACAATATTTACATCTTGGGTTTGGCAGATGCCAGAAGGAACATTTCAGCCACACTGAATGCCAGATTTTTATTGGGGGCAAATTCTACCCTGGGGCAGCTGACAGGTTCACGTGCAGGGGCTGCTCCTGCCTTGCCTGCCTTGGGACATGCCAGAATTTGACAGGCAGAATGTGGTACCATTCACCTGACACCTTTAGTGGCCTTCAGGACCTTTCAAAGCACACAAACAGTGACCACCAAAGCCAACAGGCTCACTGACATTAGGGGACATTTGATCTTATTAAATTATTTATCTTTATTTTCAAGTACAAAAGTAAGTTCCATCTTCTCTCTCCCTTTTTTCTTTTTTTTTTTTTTTTTTTTTTC
>PYHW01009938.1:276374-301784 GCA_013186435.1 Turdus rufiventris | reverse complement strand
CAGAATATATAAATTTGAGGAAAAAAAATCTCTTCACTTTAGCCTTGAAAGAAAAGAAAAAGAGTTCCCCTTAAACTGATTCATAAGGAAAAGATGTATGAGTAAAATGCTATTTTTATATTTGCGTACCAAAGTTTATTGGCCTGGATAAGACACTCTCTTTTTATAATGCCACTAACGGAATATTCATAAAATATTATTAGCAATGCTTTAGCAAACTTCTTTAAGCAATAGATCATTTTTAAAAGAAAAAAAAGACTTTACGGATTGCGAAATATACTGAATTGACACTTGCAGTGACTGGAATGCTTTTTTATCCACAGAACATGGGTGGCAGCAGAGTAATCCCCATCCTACATCCCCCAGCCCCAGCCCCAGCCGAGTGTCTCACCCTTTACCTGGATGCACCACTACGAAGGGTGAGGGAGCTATGGTAGTTTACTCTGCATTCCCATTTCCTCTTTCCAAAAAAACATAGGTGCTGGTGTCTGAACTCGAGCTAAGTGGGACAGCCAGGTTATTTCTGACAGAATGCATTCTACCACTGCTTAGGTTCTGGTCTCCATCTGCTTGGGCTGAGTTAGAGCAGAAATGCTGAAATTCCAGTCTGCTTGGCTGGTTGGTCAGTAGAATTCTAATTTTCTGGCTCTGGATTTAGTGAAGAGCCATGTTTCATATGCTACAGTTCACATGTAGACTGTAAGGCAAACCATCAAAATACAGAGGACAGTTAATATCAACAACGAAAATTTCAAACCAACCTTGCCCTAATGCATATGAGGTAATTAACCCCTTTTCAAATTATTGCTCACTGCAAGTGAAGCCAGAATAGCTGGGCTGTTTCTGAATGAAATGCAGGAAGTTACAGCACCCTGTGTTTTTTTCCTCACCTGCTGTGCTCTGTAGGGAAGGCTTGAGGAGGCACACAGCTTGTACAGGGGACCCACAGGAGAAGACAGTGAGCTGAGTGCTTGCACTACAGCCTGGAGGTGAAAACAAACAGTGCTTGGATATTGTCTGAACTTAAAGAATGTAGATCTGAAAAAAGAGTTTACATAGGGGCTTCACCCCGCAATGCTGTTGCAGAGTTGTTTTTTTTTTAATTTAAAAGAAAGGGGCATAGATCACCTTTCTCCTAATTGTAGGGGATCAGGAGTATATCTGTAACAGCAACAGCATGGCTGGTATTTGATATTCTTTGGAAATTTTATCGTCTATCAGTTCCCTTGGATCTTTGGGCTGTTGGCATTTCTGGGGGGGGCTCAGCAGTTGTTCTGTTAAGAGCAGAAGTAATGCTGCAGGAGCTTATGGAGCTCTTAAATATAATCCAGAGGGAACAATATTTATAAAGGTATGGGATGTGTTACAAAAGCTCTAGGATGTGGTTTTTTTTGCTGCTGGGGTTGCCAGCTGTGGAAGGAAGCACTGGACCCTTCCTCTGTCCCTGTTAGATTAGCTACCACTGCTAAAGAGGAGCAAATTTTGATTTGGAGAGTTTGAAGGTGTTCCAAGCTCAGGCAATCCCTCCTAGGCTTTTCCAGAAGAGCAAATGCTCCTGCCTGTACTCATAGCTATAAAGTAGTAATCTGACATCAAGTTTAGATGCAATAGGATGATTTGCAACAGGGTAAAAGGAAGATTTATTAGAGGCAAGGGCTTTACATTATTTTCTGTTCATTTCTGGTCCTTGAGCCAGGAATAATTACTGCATACTTTCTTTTTCCTGTTTATTATGTTAGTGTTTCTCATTTCTTTTTCTGTTCAACTGCTGCTGATGTCTTTACATGTCTTCTCTTATGAGTCTACATAGAATTAGCTCACTGTGGATGGAAGGCTTATTAGGGTGTATTGAGCAACAAAGGAATCCTAATAGATTTTTGCCAGGTCTTATTTTATTTTATTTTATTTTATTTTATTTTATTTTATTTTATTTTATTTTATTATTTTATTTTATTCCACATCAATTTTATGCTTTAAGTACTCTTACTGTAATGTTCAACATCTTTGTTGTTCCGGGAAGGATCGATACAGCACAAATCTTGTACCCTAAGAATTTTAATTGTAATGCTTGTGAATCTTTAATCATCTTGTTCACCTCAAATAATATTAGAATATATGTGCAATTAGTATAATTACATTATCAGAATCATGAAACTGCTTATTATTAAAGCCTTTTTTCTGACTACCCATACTCACACAGAGTTGAAGCTTCCCTGTGTACTAGTTTGAGAGCTCAGCACAGGTGATAAAATAGGAATGAAAGAGAGAGCTGTGATCTCAGAGGAGATATTAGGCACCAGAAATTATGGTGTTCTTGTTCCAGCTCTTACACTGACTGTGATACTTCCATTTCTATAGCACTTGCCATCTCTGGATCTCAAAGTGGATTATAAAGAATAGTGATTTAAACCTTCCTGCACCTCTAGGAGATAGGTAAGCAATATTATTCCCATTTTACAGATGGAGAAATTGTGATACAGAGAGGCTTAGTGTTGGTTTTTAAAAAGTTTATTTATGAACACACATGCATGCACACACACAGAACCAGATGTCAGAACTTTCATTGCTCTCTTTAAGTTGAGTCCATCCTCCTTTCCATTTAACCTCTCTGATTTATATTCCCCATCTGTAAAAAGACGGAAGCTGATGTAGACATGGAGAGATTTGCTTGCACGTAAATTTCTGTGCAGAACCAGAAAAAAAGCCAAACAAACACGGAGCACAAAAAATTGCCTTTAAAATCCGATGCTTTTTATGTGCTGGCAGAGGATATTTTAAGATTTGGTACAATTTTTTTTAGGTGGGGAGAGTTGCAGTAGTTCTGCAATTTAATGCATAATGTTTAGTTATTGCTAGAAAAGGGCTTTATTGTTTTGTAATATAAGCATGTTAATTGAGATTAAAACTTTCAAAATGCATCAATTTTCATGGCAAAAGGCCAGACACAGCCAGTAACTCAATCTCTGCATTATCTGAAGGATGGTGCCACATCAGCACCACCAAGGCACCGTGTCAGACAGGAGTGGGGCAGTGGTGCTGCATAAAAGCAGCAATTGCCCCAGCTGCATCTCTGTTTATCTTTCTCCCTGCAAAGTCCTGCTGTGTCTGTAGTGCAGCACGAGTTCCTCAGTGGCAGACACCAGTCTAGACAGCTGTGCCTAAATATTTACAAGAGAACTGAAATTATGACTGAACTTTGGGGAAAAAAAGTTGGAAAGAGCCAATATAAGTCTTGTCATTTTTACTACTATTATTGCAATGATTATTTCTTGTAATATTAAAAAAGATTCTTTAAAAGATATCATAGATACTGGATTAATCTGATGATGTACTGCATCAAAACCTCATGAAGGTTCTGATTAGTCTTAAAAACATTGTTTAAAACACATCTTGCAGAATCTTTTAAAAATTCTTTCTAATTCTGCTACTAATTTGCTACAGAACTGAAACACTGAACACCTCAGCTATTAGATGTTTTAATTTTAACAACACATCTGGCAATTTTCTGTATGTTGAACAGAGAGCTTACAGAAATGGTTCTCACATTTTTCTGCGTGCATCCTGTAGCATAGGCAGGCTAGATTAGACAAAAACACCCACACCAACACTTTCCTGCAGGTAATCTAACTTCCCTGTGATAGAGTTCCCAGATTTCATGGCTTTAGTAGTGAATATATAGGAAATAAGTATGGCTAATGTGCATATTTCTGTTAAATGGAACGGAGACTGGATGTGTTTATGTGTTACCATGCAAGCATCAAACTGCACGTGATTCAAGATTCATTCAAAAGTTTAGATTCCTTTTTGTTTCAGTCGTAAAACTTCATGCAGAGAAGCAGACAAATTCAGGTAGGGATTTAATTGATTTGGAGCTAAGGTAACACCTGATTTTATCACTACAAGCTTTACCAGATAATAATGGTGCTGATTCTAATTATAATACTTGAGCAAGTGAGTTAGCTCGTTGTTTAAATGTGGGACTGAGATATCAGAATTTAACCTGGGGTCTTCCTGAATGCTAGTACAAATCATTTGTTACTTTTGCTCCCAATTACAGCTAAATTAGCAGGTGTCTGGAGGTAATATAGCTACTGCAGCTGGTGGATTGGGATATGGCTTTGCTAATGCATTGACCTTCTTCATCCGTGTAACACGAGTTAATTTTCAGCCTGACAGTAAATGCTGAAATTTGAATTGTAGCGCTAATGCACCATTTTTTCATCTGTCAAACCAGACTGAAGGGTCATTTAGTGATGAGGGTAATGGTTCACTTTGAAAGAGAAGGAAAACCGGCTTCTGAATTCTAGGGGGAATTCTAGATTTCGCTTCAAAAAAGAAGTGAACTAGGGAAAAATTAGCCTGTGAAATTCCAGTAATACTTCACCTGTAAGTCTGAGTAATTGCCTTATACTGATTCTGTACAGGCACATTGGAATATTTGCCATTACAAGTTAATAGACAGAATAATAAAACAGCCTATGAAATTTGGTATTCAGGCTATCAAGCCTCAAAAAGAGGATTTATCTGAAAAGTGAATCAACATTAAACTGTCTGCTATAATGGGAATTTCCAGCATCAGTTTGTGACAAGTTTTGATTGTTTCTCTACACTCTAAGAAATCCTAAACCTAAGAACTGTTGGAGACTGATTTTTTTTTTTAATTTTTGTTCCTCTCAGAAGTTTCTTTCTTTCTCTCCTGCAGCACGGAAAAGGATATGCTAGTCACTTCTACAGGACTTACCTGAAGCAGCATGATTTGCACAAAAGAAAGTCGACCAACAAAAAGCATCAGCTTTCAACTTCATTATCTTGGCCATCCAGTTCTGTGTAACTGAAGGATTTGTGTGCTGTTGGAGACATCCTGGCCAACAATAGGACCTAATTGCTCTCAGCAGGCCTGAGAAATGAGTTGAAATGTGTAGAACTGTAGAAACTTCAGAGGCAACTGATCCTGCCTCTCTGATCAGTGTGTGCCTGTTTACAGCACTATATATCTTTCTCTCTCCAAAACGTCACTGAGCCCTTTAGATGTTTATATTCACCACAAAAAGCCAATCGTACAGATAAAAGAGATGTGCATTATAAATGCAATATCACTGTTTTAAACTTGACTGTTTTATATTATTTTTGTGTGATCAAGTGTTCCCCAAACTATTCCAACTTTACAAGAGAGATTGTGATCATGTTCTTTTCACCTGTGGGTCATAAAAATGTTGTTAATCTGAAGACCCACAAAATTATCAAAGACATTTCTGTAGTTTATACACCGTGTTGCAAAGTGTTTACTGTACTATTTCAAAGCTTCTAAATAAATATAAAATATATATATATTATATTATATATAATTTTCCGAAAAACGTGGTACAACTTAGTTGATTTTTAAATGGATTCATACAGTCTACACCATACACTAAAGTGAGAAGATAATTCAGGGTTCCTAAGCTATCCTTGCTAAAAACAAAAAATAAAATAAACCTTTAATAGTACTTCCCCAAAATTCGTATTTTGGTCGATCCTGTTTTCCTTGTTTAAAAAAAAAAAAAGAAAAAAAAGCTGTAAGCAACAACATTTTGTCTAAAAAGTTGTAAGGAATTTTCAATGCCAAAGATGCAGCTGTCAATATTACCCGAATGAGCGCTATGTACTATCAGAGGTATAAGTCACTCTCCATTATTTTGGTTATGTTTCTATGGTTTTTAATTTGGAGTCACGAAATCTTTTATAAGGCTCTATAAATTCACCTGTATATGTTGTTAAAAAGAACACTGGGTGTCTGTACATTTTGCAATGTAAGATATAATGTAAGTGAAGTTAAGTATTTTAAGAAAATCATCCCCAGCTCATAAATATGTATACAAACATACATAAATACATACACACACACACAAACACCCACACATATCTCTTTAACATAGTTTTGTGAAACGATACAAATATATTGCCTAAAAATATTTCTCTTGTGGCTAGGAATAGTTGTTGATAGAATTCAAATTACAAAGGCGAAGTATATGCCAGCCTCTTTTATCACAAAGGAGATTTCCAATTAGGAACATGGCACATTCTCAGCTGGCCCCTGTCCCATTGGAGTCAAAAATGGTGTTGGCCACCATCTTTGTTGGGAAAAGGATTAAGCCCTTGCATATAATCTTTATGTTCTGTAATAATTCTGTGGTCTGAAACAGTATCTTAGAGCGTTTCTTTTCTATGAAATATTGAAAAAAGTAAAATTTCAAAGGTAAAGTTTAAAACTACTTTCATGTCCATGGAGTTTAAATACCATTTACTAAATGTAAAAATCTAGTAAAATTTTTTCTTTTTTTTTTTTTTGTGCTGTGATTTTTTCCCCCCACTGTACCTTAATATGTCAAGTAATGAAAGCAAATGAGAGCACACCTTGTTGTCAGCCAATGCCTAGCCAAATTCAAAGTAATTCCTAATGAATATTCAATATTAAGTAAACCAAGAGAAAATGTTTCATTGGTTGCAGTGGGATTTGGATCATGCCATTATATAGGAATTCTGTTGTCCCCACCAATGATGCCATGGGATGAATGTGTGAGAGGTCACTGATATGCCATAATAGAATTTGGGTTTCTTATTTTTCTTTGTTGGTTCTGGGGTTTTTTGTTCTTTGTTTCTATTAGATAGGAGCATATAAATCACCTGTATGAAAACCATCCTGCTGTGGATCCAAATATACACAGGGAATCCAATATTCCTGACCAAATTCCACGAGTTCCTTGCACACCTAGTGGACTAGGCCTTGAAGTTGTTAATTTAATAGTCCAGACAAAAAAATATGCTCATTAAACACTTTAATGTGCACATCTAGCATGTTTGTGTAACGACAAATTGTTACATGAGATCCTTTTAAAAATGTGTGCTATACAAAACTCAACCCAAAAATCCCCCAAACCACTTCAATAGCTATTGATTTGAGCAAATACAACAGTGAAATGTTCCTCCTGCTGCAGGTACTTTTAGTTGCCTGCAGGCTTAATTTATTTTATGAAGAAAAGCAATGGAATTTGTGACAAATATTTCATTTAAAAGAGATTGTTTGATTGTTGTTTCTGCTTTTAAAGCAAGAAAGCCCTTGCCATTTTTAAACCTGTTTCTAAGTAACTTTTTAATACAGACATTTATTGGAATTTACGGTTGTTTTCAGTCTTTTGGAGGAAAAGGAAGTAGTTTTATTTTCTATTCTGTGAACAACCAAAGTGTTTTTATTTAATGAAACTCTTCAAATTTTGCGTACCATTTTTTTCTGAAAAAACTATTAACCATATCCATGTCCTGTCATTAATTTCCAAAACCGAACACCTTCCATCAAGTGTGATATACATACAGATTTATTAATCTTCTTTTTTAAAATTAAATATTAAATAGCATTTGGAATTGGTCCAAATATACACAGAAATCCTGAGTTCCCTGGGAGAGTCCTAGAGGGTAGTCCTGGTAGGATGCAGAACTGCCAAAGGAAGGGAAGAACTGAAATACCCCAGCCTGAGCTCTGAGATAGAGCTGTAGCTTTTGCTGGTTTCC
The DNA here is from genome assembly GCA_013186435.1 of Turdus rufiventris. NCBI lineage: Eukaryota > Metazoa > Chordata > Aves > Passeriformes > Turdidae > Turdus > Turdus rufiventris. The sequence goes on along the minus strand of PYHW01009938.1, from coordinate 294,239 downwards.
CTTGCCCACTGTGAATTTTGGTGCACTAACACTTGCTGGCACAGTCTTGGGACACGTTTAAACCCAGAACAGAGCTGCTGTCCCAAGAGAAGGGCACTTTGGGCAGTGCAGAGGCTCCAATTTTTCTGTTGCTTTGTTCTGCTGGGCATCTGGCCACCTCCCATTGAAATTGCCTTCTTCAGCATCCCCCACTGCTCCATCCTGCTGCTGGGTGCCTGCCTGCAGGGACAGCTCTGGAAATGCCTGCAGGCATCAGCTCCTGGGTCTGCCTCTTGCTTTGAGCACCGATACAAATATTGAAGGACTCCCATCCGCGTTTTGGACCCAACAGAGAACTGAAAGCAATCAGGAAATATTTTGGTTGGATATTAAGGAGAGAAAGATTGATACGCATAAAACTGGGATAAGGAAGGTTTTGGAATCTCCTTCATTGGAGGTTTTCAAGGACAGTTCAAACAAACACCTGGGAGGGATGATATGAGTGTACTTAAACTTGCCTCAGTGAAACAGCACAGGGAAGGCTCTCAGTCCTGTTCTGAAATGTTCTGAGTGGGGCATGCTAAGCTTTGGAGGAGTTAATCTCACACAGCTGCAGGGATAAGAATGCTCTGTCCTTCAATTAGTTCTCCGAAGCAATATTTAATGTTTAAATTTACAATTTATGAGCATAATAGAACAAGCTGCCTGTGAGAATAACTGTCTTTGGAGTAAATTAGAGTCCAAGCAAAGAAGACACGGTCTTGTAAAAGATGACAATATGGAATCAGGTCTGTGAATCTTTTTTTTTCAATTCCTGATTTGGGAATGTAGCAATAGATTTCTAAGCAGCTTGCCGATTAAAATTCTTGAAAATCAGACTAGTTTCTTCCAGATGGGTTCTTCCAAAACTCAGAAATACTAAAACATTTCACTTGAAATAAAATTACAATTTTTTACAGCATTTTTTTTGCTAACATGCCTATTTGAGGGAAAGTATTTTCATGAACATATTCTTAAATTACTGGGAGAAGGTGTAGCAATTTTTCATTAGTGTTGTTGCAAAATTAGGTGAAATGAAAATACACAGATAAATACAATTTGTAAAGATTCCTGCATTTTAGCCTCTATATAGTTGTGGGGGAAATACGTGTGTGTGTGTGTGTGTGTAATATAGTTCAAATTCTGGGAAGTTGCCACGGGATTTTTTCTTACAGCTCCTATCAGAAAATGTAAACAAAAGGGTAGAAACACTTGTTAGGGTACAACAAAACTAGACTTGTTCCTTAGTGTAGGATGGAGTTTTGCATTCAATAATTAAATTCAGCCCCTTCTTCATGTGTTATACCCACAACCAAGCACACAACTATTTTTTTTTTTTTTACTTCCAAAATATTACCTGCACACAGAAAGGTTTGTTGATTTTTTTTTCTCTCATTCTTTTTTAAAAATATCATTCCTCAGGGTAAAGGGTGGATAAATAGATAGTCTTCCTAGGCTGATAAATTGCAATTGCAATTTTGCAAGGCTGTTAAATATTTGTATGTCTTACCTGGAGAAAGCTGATCATATCCTGCCACCGTTCCATGTTCCAGTCTCGAGGTTTATGCCATTTGAACTTGTGAATTAAAACCTATACAAAGGTGTAGGGGCCAAAAGAAGCATCTTTGATAGACATTTAGTTACTGAAATTTGATTGCAAAAAGTTGGCATCAGATGTCTGTCTATAAAGGGTAAAAAGTTGTTTATTCTATTCTAGTTGCAGTAATGTAAAAGACAGCCAGTAGGACTTCATTATAATATTGTGCTGTGACAAATTCTGAAACTGTGAGTCAAATCCTTTGCACTGATCCCTACAATCAGAGATCAAACTCTTCTTAAAGAGCTCCTTCATTTTATTTTGTCTCTGAGAAATGGATACATATATATATATAAACAAATATACACAGCCATTACAATCCATTGTTGAGCATCTGTGTTTTTGTAGATATCCTCATATGTAAGAAATAAGCAAGAACTAACTTGGACAGATTTCTTGAACTGAAATTGTTTTTGAATTTGAATTTGTTAATAAAGTTCATGATATTGACAGACATCAAGAAAAATGAAATCTCTGTGGGTGTAGCTCTCCAGAAGGCAAACGCTTCACTCAGGAAGCATCCTGTCAAAAAACTGTATAGATGCAACTGCTGGAAATCTTGCTGAGTCAAGATGAAAGATGCTGTGCTAAAGCTTTCTTGTTCACTGTGTCAGCACTGATTAAAGAGTCCTCTGGATGGTAACCACTTTAGGCAAGGAGAAGATATCAAAAATTGCAAACAGGATTCTGATAATGTTTACCATTCCTGTGGAAGAGACACTTAGACAAATAGGTGAATATATGCTGAAATATTGGTCTATATCATACAATATGGAAAAAACAGTTAAGTCAAATGTTTAATAAAAGAGAATGCTTTCAAAAATATGCAATTCAAAGATTAAAGTTCATCTGATGCTCAGCTTAGAAGCATATTTTGGGTAACTCCTCTTTGATTTGCATTAAACCTGGAGAGCAATGTATTTTATAACAAAGCCTTACCACTACGTGATAAAGGGAATGTAACCAAACCAGCCTTAAGTTTTAGAAGTCTTGGATCCAAACCTCCAGGTTGCAAAACTGAGCTGTATTTTATATGCATCAGAGCCTAATTCCATTAAAGGCAGTGGCCCAAGTTGCAGTGATCTGAAGGAGAGAAAAAAGAAGTTTTCGTTTCTTTCTTTATGCATTTTTAAGCAAGAGCAGCCTGTGATAAAATTATTTGACATCAGAAAATGGAAACTTCACTGGCTTGGCTTTTAAAAAAACTGCACAATCCAGTTTGCAAATTTGAAAGTTTGGACATGGCTATGTGTCAGTGTAAAACAAACCTTTCTGATAATTTTATCTCAAAGCAAAATAATATGAGATATTAAGTGATATAAATGTTTAAGTTTTCTTTTAAGATGGAGACAGAAATGCAGTCCTGAGAAGACAGATTCATGTTTTTATTGTGTAGGAGTTCAGACAACTAAAAATTCATTGGGACAAAGTATTCTTACACTGCCCCAGTTGTTGGTTGAAAATGTGAGCGAAAAAAGCAAAGAAAATATCAACCTCCATCTCATGGATGTTTCAGGAAGTTTTGCTCTGGAAGGTAACAAACAGATCCTCAGAACATTATCTCCTCTCAGACTTGGCTGAAAGATGTTTTCTATCACCTTTGCTGGTCTAACACATTGGGGTGTGAAAGCAATCCTGTGAATGGTTTGTACATTCACTTCAGTGGAGGAAGGGTATTCCCATTTGTTGAGAATGATCTGGAAAAAAGACCTAGATGAAGCCTGATGTCCAAATTGCCTAGTGATCCTATCCCCATCACTACAGCTTTTCTAATCAGGCATCAGAATGATTTAGGCTGGAACGTTATGGGATACTGATGGAAAAGCAGTGGTGTGGCACTGTTCCTGTGTGAAGAACAAAAAGAGAGAAGAGAGAGAATGTCCTCTGCTCTTCCCAGTCTCACAGACAGCATTAACTGATACTTAAATAGTGTTTTGTTCAGGAACATAAATATCATGAAAGGAGAAAGATTTCACCATGAGAGCAATATATTTGTTGTGACTTGAGCTATATTAAAAAACCGAAAACAAACCAAGTATGCAAGCAAACATTCTCCTGCTCAGACTGCTGAAGATGAGGCTAAATGATGCCCTTGGAGCTCACAGCCATTCAGTTTTTGAGAGAGGTTCTGTTTGATTTATATTCTGGCTTTCAACAAAGAAAGAGAAGAGACAGTGTGCTGGAAGTTAAAGCTAGGTAATTAGTATAATCTAGGGGGAGAATACAATATACCTTGTAATAATATCATTGAACCTCACTGAGCTGCTTGAAACAGTCTGTTAAAAATTAAACAAACAAGCAAACAAAATGCCCAAAACAAGAAATAAATCTGCTTCTTGGCACTCCAGGTACACATTTACATTCTATCCATCACAGCTAAGTTGAAATGAAATGGCTGAGGTACATATGTGAGGTATCCTATTTTTCTTACACTTGTTTCCAGGGGAAGGGAAAGGGGGGCAGTCCTGGCATCCAACACCTCCTTGGGGACAGGAACATTCTGGATCATTCCTTATCCTATTGTGAAAATTTAAGAATTTACAGACTTCCTTCCAGATGTATTATTATATATTCTGCTTCAAATACTAAAGTATGATACTTCACTCTACTTTTGACCATTTATGTCAGCTGTTTTTGAGGGCTTCCTGTCATTATGAACAGTTAAGTAATAAACTTACCAGTCTAACTTAAATTTTCCTTTTATAATTATAGATGGAGTTCAAGTAGCCCTTATCATATGGAAACTGGGATCAAGGCTCCTGGGTTTAATTTTGTTACTTTGATTCCTGTTGTCACTCCTTGTGCTACAACACAGGGAATTAATTTAATTTTATTATTAAAGAAATAAAATTTTGTTCTATTTAGTAAGTCTGATCTAAGAAGTATCCCTTAATTAGGCAAAGATTGAGGCAAAATCAAGTAGCTTACTGTTTTTCTTTTATATATAAATAATTTCCAGACCTACCACTGCTCGGGAAGGACATGAAATGCCATTACAGAAAACTTTTGAAGTCTGCACACTGATTCACTTGAGTGGGAAAATTGCTTTCCTGTTTCCTTTCTATCTGGAGGAAACTGGAAACCACTATTTGCAAACATTTTAGGTGTTTAATTCTTCCTTCACACATTTAAATCTACTGCTTTACTGAACACGTTGCTAATATTCACAGATCTAAAGCTTCAATGGGAAAAAAACCAAACTCATAAAATCTTATGTTCTCATCCCAAATATAACTGTCAGCAGTGGAAAATAATGGAAATTGAAAAAAAATATTTATTTTAAAGATGGGTATTTGTATTGATAATTTTTTTTAAGACAGATTGTTGAAGATAGATCTATTGACAGCTGTTCTGTGTGCTTTTATATCCTTTATTAGTAACCAAAATACACTCCGGTGCTATGAGAGATTCCTGCATCACTGTCCTTATTTTCCTGAGGCATGACTGAGAAACCTGATACTGCAGAGGTGGGAACAGAACCTAGTTCCTAAATCAAAAAAACCACCACAACAGTCATTATGCAATAAAATAATGTGAAATCACACGAGTGCTACCATCCTGAGCTCTCCCCACATCCAGGTTAACGAGCTAACTAGCAGTCTAGAGAGCAATATGCGATTTGGTGCCCTCGGTCTCTCTGTCAAAAGAATATATAATTATTCTTTTCAAAATGGGACAGCTTCAAAGAGAAAAATGAAGAGCTCTTCATCTTTCCACTCAGAGCCTAAATCCTGTTGGATTTGATGATTAGGGAGGGTTGGGAAAAGGAAATTGAGTTTAGATCCCATCATATTAAAGAAGCATTTGTCCTCAGCAGCCAAGATTATGAGCAAATACTGTGATCATATATGGCATAACAAGGGCCTCTATCTGCATTTATTTGACTGGCAGTTTTGTGCTCAATACATGTTTTCTGCAAACACCTAGAAGCAGGATCCTGTTTTGTTAGGATGTTTGTTAGGATGTTAAACACTAGATACCTAAGACTTCCTGGGCAGATGGAATAACTTCTGGAATATTTCATCAGGACGTGAGAAACCTGCATTCAGTTCTTTCCGCCTCACTTAGTAATTTCTGCAGAGAGCTTTCTCTTCTTCCAGAGGGAGAGATCAAGAGCAAAACCACCCCTGACATGCTGGCCATGTAGATGAATGTCTTACCAGAAAATATTTGGATATAACCATGACAAGGGAAGACTAAAAATCCTGCACTAAGAGAATGCATTGCTGGGAGGGACTTACCTTGTATTTACTCGGCAAATGTTGAAAAGTTCAGAGATTCTGGACAATTAAATAAATTTTCTGTAAGGTCTTTCCTGACACATCCTGTTGATGACAACAAAAGTTCCATACCTATTGAGTCCTTTCCCTGAAACAAGAGCCTGCACATGAGCATCACACACTGCAAAGACAGAGAGAAGACATAAAGTAAGAACGTGGCTTACAGAAGTGCTGGAAAAGAGTTAGAAAAAGAGGATTCCTCACCCCTCAGATTCCCAAGGACTGCTTTGATGGCCTCAGCCTCCCCAAGGTTGTCTCTCACCAGGGCTGATGCTGACCTCTACCACAAGCCAGGGTTTCAGCCCTTCCTGGGCCCAGTCCTGTCCCCAGGGAAGTGCTCAATGCCCAGGGTTTTTCTACCAACAAATGTGGTGGGAAAATTACATTTCATTTTGAGATGCAGCTTTGTTTTGATAATTTTGATATGATGTTGTTGTGAAATACTAGTTGTTTCAAATAAATCAAACAAGATTGTTTCCTGTGCATATGTTTTCACTAATATTGATCAAAGTCTTAATTTTATTTATTTGGTCCTGGCTTGCTCTTACAAAGGAAAACCTTGCAGACGTGTAACAGAACTCTGTTATACTCTTTCTCCAATTTCACCCCCTTCTGAGACATTTAAATTGGCCTGACCAGGTACTTTGAACAAGGAAGATAATGAGAGACATATGAAAAGTAATTTAATTTGAGGAATTCTGTGCACTTGTTGGTGTGCAGGTAAAATCCTACTTCAATTCCAGTTTCATCTAAATAAACCAAGGAGCATAAACATAGATTCTTGTCCTACTGCAGGACAACATCTTGCCCTGACAGGCCCACTGTAAAGAGGGCAAACTCTCACATTAATCAAAATACCAAATATCTCTGTAGAACTATAATTTTATAGTTGAATGAATAAACATAAATAGTTAGTGAATGTAAAAGGAATTAAAAAGTGAGCTATGGGATTGTCCCTCTCAGCCATAGCACAGAGCTCACAACTTAGGGACAAGAAATGAGCTAATATAAAATGATATCTGAATTAATCACTCTGCATTCTTGAGACAGGCTGATTATACCAGAAGTTTGTCAATTTGTCTTCAGCCATCCAGACTACACTCAATTATTTTATTCCAGATTATATTATTAGGAGTGGAGATCTCTCTCTGCTCCCATCCTATTCCCAGGATTTGTGTTCCCTCAGGGCTTTCAAAGAAGAAAGAAGAGAGCAGCAGACGCTGTTCAGTCTTGATGCTGGTGAGAATACCTCTCTGGACTGAGCTTGTATTTTAATACATTGTTGTATTCCCCCTGCACCTTTTCAACACACAGGAGCTAAATTGGGAGAAAATCTCTTTCTTGAAAGATCAAAACCTTAGTAGGCTTTGAACCCTTAAATAATATGGAAGATCACAAGAAGCCCATTCAAGTCAGAAGGATCTGCTTATCACCTTGAATTATATCAGTACCATCCTTCCCTTTATTGCCCCGAGAATGGGCAGAATCAAAGATAAAATAGCATAAAAAATGACACCCTGTGGCCTGCTGATTTCTGGCTGCCATTTGTATGTTAAATCACCAGCAGCTGTCATGATCAGACATGTCTGTGTTGGGGTGGATAAACACACACAGACAAAAATTAGGGCTTGCTTCCTGAAGGGAAGAAGGCAAAACAAAGTAGAAACTGAGTGGTATGGAGAGTATAGGTGGTGAATGGAAAACTAAGAATGTTTTCTGAGGAATATGGGGCAATACATGTACATATCTGGGTACTGCAGCAGTATAGTGGATTGCTCTCAAAAACAGTGTTCCCACTGAAACCACTCCAAACCATGTGCTGCCCACTCCCTCTCCCCCTGCAGCAGGATGGACAGGAGAACTGTAGGCACAAAAGGAAAAGATCATGGGTTGAGATTAGAACAAGTGGCTGGAAACAGCAGTGAATTAAGAAAATAAATACTGACAGCAACAATATTAATAACAGAAGTGTGCAGGGGAGGGGGGGGTGTGAGAGAATCCCATGCAAATATTCACCATTATCCCACATGGAGCCTGACACCACCCAACCACAGCCCTCTACCCCAAACTGTAAGGGAGCTCTTCCTGTAGTCCCAAAAAATGATGCCAGATAGCACAGAATACCCTCTGGGTCCTGGCCATGCCCCACTCCTGGATACTGCAAAAATTAACCCTGTCCTGGCTGGAACCAGGGCATTGTCTCCAAACAATGATTTTAAAAATTTCTGAGCAGCCACAGGTCAGAGGGTGCTGGGAATATTCAGCATTTCTCAAAAGTAAGTTACTACACTGAGTAAGAGCCTGACTTCCTTTCTCCCACAATTATGGATGCAGCATTTCCATCACCTTTATTTCAATGTGAAGCTTTCTTTGTTCAACAAACACCAGACACATTTACAGATCTCTGCTGGGAGGGCACTGTGAATTTTTCCGTCTCCCTTAGCTGCATATTTATGCAATCCATGCTGAGCACTGTTTTTTGCAGGTAGGAACTTATGCATGAATCAATGCTGAATTCCACTTGTTTGTAGATTGCGTGACTTTCAACTGGTAGAGTCGCATCTGTTATATCTGTCAGCACTTCACTGGGAAGTATCTTTCCTTGATGGCCTGCCACCCTTCAAGAAGGATCCTTCCCTTTTGTTCCTAATCTCGGCACAGCATTGCTTTCTCTTTGTTAGATGGATTCACTTCTCCAGAATTCACAGTCTCTAATAAACACATCAGCACACAAAATGCTTTCATCTACTCTTTAGGTTTTGTAACATCTCTAGAAATTATTTTGTTCCTTCCACGTGTTTTGCATAAAGTTGTCAGCAAATCTACTTACTTCACTCTCTGAGAACCAAAGTTTTTACTTTCCCTTTGTTCCTCTCCCAGTTCAGTAACTCTTCATCAGATGGCTTGCACTCTTTGGTGGTGGCTTTTTAACCAATCACCGTGACAACTGAATCAATCATACACAAGCCCAGGGCTCAGATATCCCACTGATGTCAGTGTAAAAAAAAGATCTAAGATGCAGATTTTTATTATATGCAAAATACTTGCAGCTTGAATTTTTACATTTCATCATGTGTTACAAATTGACACAATTCGATTTCCCCATAAAAATACATTTGGCATTCTGTAGTACATATAAAAAGGTTACTCACATGTATCATAAAAATTCTGCTTCATATTGTGTGATTTTCTGATTACTGAAATACATTCAATGAATCAGTACAAAGACAAAATATCCTTTCTTACCCATACTTGGGTGTGCACATCAGATTTTTATTTATCAATATTTGCAAAAAAATAGTACACAAGATACGCACTTGTAACAGTTTAATTATCAAAGTCAGTCGCAAGATTTAGACAACAACAAAAAAAAAAGGACTACAAGGTAAATACTCAACAATGAGAAATGGGAACCCAGTCTGTGTGGTACTAAAAGTTGGTTGTACTTCATAAAAGATGTGCAGGAAAGATGACCTGGTGGCAGAGAGTAAGCAGGGATGAAAAAAGTTTTAAAATTTTAGCTTTTCTTCACCAAAAATATCAATTCTGGAATTCCACTACTTGTGTAGGAACAGATATCGGTCTGGGGACTCAGTCTTCAGAACTAATGAAGACAAAATACTCAGGTTTAGGTGTGTCTGACCTTTGGGAACTTTGCAAGTTTGAATTGCTGCATGTCGTAGCCTAGATTGATCCCATTCAAGTTTGGATATCAACATTAGATGACCCCATTAGGATATGGCAGTGGGCTGCTAAATAATACAGGAAAAGAGAAAATTACATCAGGGAAAGCTGAAATTGAAGCAGCACTGAAATGACTGGTAGTGCTGCTTACTTAGCCAAAAACAGGTCGAGATTACACAGACTTCAAATGTTGATGGCTTCATTTAGGCACAAAAACTTCAATACCACAAACTCAATCCTAAAAGCCTCATCTTCCTAAGTCCTAAGGCAGAGATTTCTCTGAAGAATTCAGAAGCTCTATAGCAGCCAGAGAAAGCTTTGTTATTTAAATCTCGGCTAAACTAAGAAATTGTGTTTATACAAATTAATCAGAACGTAGAATCACAGAATATCGTGAGTTGGAAGCGACACACAAGGATCATCTAAATCCCTGCACAGGACAGCCCAAGAATCATACCATGTGCCTGAGAGCACTGTCCAAACACTGTGCAGCCTCAAAACTCGGGAAGTTTACTCAGGAACTTTGTCCAGGCACACCTGGACACACAGACACGCACACAACCCCCCTATCCCCTGGATGCCATCAGACTTCTAGAATCTCCCAAGAAGATACATGCCCAGAACTGCTTCCAGGGTGGGTCTTGGGGTGTTTATTGGGAAAAAAAAAATCAAGGTTATAAAACTCTTAATTTTTGATGTGTACATTGATCCCCACCCCAAATGGAGCTGGACTGTGTGTCACAGCCCCAGACAAACATCACCCACACATTTCTGGTGCCACAGGTGGGGATTTCCCTTTAGCTCTTCTATCTGTCTCTCCTTTACAATCTTACTCTTAGGGTGACCATACATCCCAGGATGGCTATACACCCCTTTTCCAATCCATTTTTTTTTCCAGTTTCATTTTCAAAGCAGTTATTCTAATAAAATTAATTGCTTGGTTATTTAGCATAATTTCTTTTTAATCCATCCCAAGGGATCCTTTAACAATGAACCTGCCCTGCCTCAGAGGTGGGTTGCAACAGTCCTGCCGCAGGACAAGTACCAAAAAACTCCAGTTTTTGATGTGTGCATTCTCTCCTTTGTCAGGAAGCTGTGGACAGCTCTGAGCTCCCTTTTCTGCGATCTCCTCAGCCTCTTCTCCTCTAACTGAAGCCCAATGACTTCAGCTGCTCCTCATATAGCTTCCTCTCAAGATTCTTCATCATCTTCATAGCCCTGCTTTGGATATTTTCTCATAGTTTATCGTGGTTTAGCAGTGGTATTCCCCAGTGCAGTGTTCCCACTGAAACACTCCAAACCACACACTGCTCGCTATCTCCCTGCTCCCCCTGCTCCTGTGGAGGGATGGGGAGAAGAACTGGAGACACAAAAGCTAAAGATCATGGATTGAAATAAAAGCAATTGCTGGAAACAGCAATGGAATAAAACCAAATATAACAGGAACAATAATGACACCAGGGTGTAGAAAAGAGGTGAATGACTCTCATGGGATTTTTCACCAGGACAAAGCTTTTGCATTTCTTACATTGTGGTGCCTAGAACTGGACACAACACTCAAGGTGAAGTCACATCCAGAGGTTGGGCCAAAGTTGGAGCACTTACCAGGGAAGTGACATGTCCATCTCTGTAAGCACTGCTCAGCAATAAAAGCATTCCTGAATTATCCACACTTTTCCCAGCAGGAATCCAAAAACACAGCCCCGTACCAGCTGCTATGAAGAAAATTAACTCCACCCCAACCAAAAGCAGCAGAAAATTTAATTTATTTTTTTAACACTTTAGTTACTTCTAACCCTTATTTTAAAACAGAAAATAGCAGCTAAAATTTTAAACCAACAATAGAAACTCAAGTAGCTACTGCAGTTCTTTATTAGCTTGGAAGAAAACAGAGCAGCGACTATTTCCCTAATTGTCCTTAAAGTCATTATTACATATGCAAGTACAATTTGGTACTCTCCAGAGTCTTTCCCTCATTACACTCTGTGATTCACTAAATTACACGATTGTGATTAGTGCTGCAATGGGTGTCCAAGTGGTATCAGGCAACTACAGGGCTCCTTTTGCAGAGGTCAATTTAATTACATTGTGCATGACAGAAACCAGGCCAACTGAGTACTGCCTTTGCCATCAGCAATTGACACCTGAGTGTTAATGAGCTGGTAATTAAGAGTTGGCACAGACAGGCACATTTTAGTGTTTGGGACTAGGATTACCATATGCTTCAATGTCTCCATGCTGAAAGCCTGAAGTTAGGATTTTTAATTTTTTTTTTAAATATACAGGATTCTAAAATAAAGGGAATTCACAGGATTTGCAAATAACAAGCAAGAAAACACTTTTAATCGGGACTGGATGCTGCGTGTAACAGTCTGAGAAATCCTCTCTTCTTAGTAATCATTTTACCAGCACTTTATTGTTGTAACACCTGTTGTGTTGGGTTAGTGTGGCCAGGTTTTGGTAGTGGGGTGGGGAGAGGAGGGCAGGCTTCAGGTGTGGCTTCTGTGAGAAGCTGCTGGAAGCTTCCTCCATGATCAGCAGAGCCAATGCCAGCTGGTTCCAAAGGGATGTGCTACTGGCCAAAGCTGGGACAATTAGAAATGGTGGTGACATCTCTGTGACAACAGATTTAAGAAGAAAGTGAAAAAAAAAATTGCACAGTGTCTCAAAACATGAACTTTTCACATACTTTTTCTCCCCTGTCCAGTTGCAGAGAGGAGTGATGGAGTGGCTGTGGTGGGGGCCTGGCACTGAGCATTTACCAATTCGTGCTCACACTGGACCTGCCTATAATCAGAGTCATGTTTTAAAGCTTGTTTATAAGTAAAACAGTAGTGTTATTAATTTCACTACTGCTGTTTGCCCTAGAAAAATTTAATCAGAGCTGAACCTGTATTGAAAAATCCTTCTTACAATTTAGAAATCAATGCAATATCTTTCTCCAAGAAAAGAAAAATGAAAATTGATGAACATTAACAGACATGCTTTTTATTTCTAAGAAGCTATAAATACAGAAATGTTAGTTGCACTATTCCTGCTGGTTTTTTTTTTTAAACTAATTTCCCTAAGTTGTTACAGCATCTTTTCCATTTTTGAAATGAAATCCTGCCTTCCCATATAGCTTTATAGAAAAGCCATAAATCCCTGTACTGCTACATATCCAGGATGCAAATTCTTGAATCTTTGGTATCATTCATAATATTGGTTTTTAACTTGTTGTGATGCTTTTCTCAGCCAAATACTGATCACCAGGCTCTTCCTAGGAAAAGAGAAGGCAAGGATTTGCCTGCAGTATGTCACCTAGGGAGGGTGGCCTGGCTGGCTGCTTTTGCAGAAGGGAAGGGAGAGGAAAAGGCAGCTCTGCTGGAGCTGCTTTCTCTGCTGGAGCTGCTTTCCCAACACCTTTACTCTCCTTTGAAAACAATCTCTACAAATGTCCAAACTTATGAGGAAGAAAGAAGCTGATGAAGGAGTGTGATCCTAAGGAGAACTGAAAAGTGACTGGAGTGGAGGAGAGTTTGATGGCAGGTAGGGGGGAGGTGGGGATGGAGGCTGGAAAATTAGAGAGAAGAAAAAGCTATGTGCTAGGGAAACATAATCCCAGAAACATAATTCCCTAAAAAACACAACCCCAGGAAAGTCAGAGAGTGGGAGAAGAACAAGCTGTGTGGTAGGTAAACCACATCTGGAAAATAATCCCAGAAAATTGGCATTACCAGCACTCATGATTATGTTGCAAATATTTCAATTTTAATTGATGGTCATTTTCCTCAACTCCTATGACCCTTTGCAGCTCAACTTTAAACTTAAAATAATAATTTTATTTTCTGTGACAAGGAAAGGAAAAAAATGCTCCTTTCCTGGTGTTCTCAGACTAAGGAAGGCTCTAGAGGACAAAGTGAAGTGGTCAGCTAATGAGAAAGGCAGCAAGAGGAGATTCTGCTTCCAGCAGGGAGCTGCTGGCCAAGCCCAGTTGCAGGAGGGGATGCAGACTTTAAAGACCTAAGGGAGGTTTGTCTGATGGCTGCTCAACTTGAAAACGTGCTGAAAGCTGTTGGGCTGGTAATCAGGACCCTGAGGGACCCCTACCCTTATTTCAGGGATGTGAATAGAAGGAGAGAAATGTTTCTCCTACCTCAGCATTTTCTTATTCTGATAACCCACTGGATTTAATTTTTTCCCCCTGCGTATGTATTGCCTTGCAAAAAGAGATCTGGGTGCATTTTGATACAATGCTGTTTGAGTCTGTGAGCCTGTTCTCTTGAAAGAGGCATAAAAGGATTAGGCAGCCACCCCTCCAAGTTTTGTTGAGTTCAAATCTTGCTTATGATCACCTCGCCTTTTTCTTTTAACATGGAGAAGAAATTTGATTCGAGGGATGGGAGATTCTCTCTCTCAATAGCAAAGATGTTTTATTGGAAATTCAAGTTACAGATACTTACCATTTACTTTTTGTTATGCAGGTTTTTTTTTGTCTTTTGATGCATAAAAATTGTTGTTTCTCTTTGTTTAAGAAAAAGACTACTTTTAAATTGCTTACAGATTCCTTTTTTATTCATAGAGGGTAAGGTTTCTGAACTTTTCTGATGGAAATAACCTCACTTAATTTGAAAGAAATTTCATTTCATACTGCTGTCTATAAAGCACCTAGTTGTTGTTGTTGCATACAATAAAACTGCTTCTTATAAGCCTTTTACTGTGAAAATGCCTTTCATCTTCCTGGGGAGGAAATTATTCTCCCTAGTGCCCGCTTCTTCTTGCTTAAGATGTCTTCCTCACTACATTTGTGAGTTCAGATGTAGGGAAACAAGCCTTTCCTAGCATGCCATTGGAAGATTCAAGAAGTGATTTAATGATCACAGCCCTTATCCACCCTTTTCACCGCTGAGACTACTTTATATTTATATTTTTTGGGATTCTACACTGATGGCTGTGTGGACTGGTGTGTTGCATCTCACTCACCAGTGATTTATTTCTTTGAAAAGTGCTTGAGAACTGACTGTGTAGATACGAAGGGAGATGTCAAGACTGAAGTTCCACATCCCTTGCCCTCTTACAGAAAATATGAACAGGTGGGCTGGTAGGTCCCACTTGCAGGGCAATGTCTCCGACAGGCTCAGTCTCAGGGTTTGCAGATAATTAATTTCACAATACATGATGAAGATATTTTCTGACTGATTAACCTCAAATGCACCTGAGGTTTAAGATGCTGACCTGTAGCACGTGGTATGCTGTTCATCCCTTGAACCTCTCCCCATTTCTTACAGATACTGCAGGATAAATGGGCAAAGGTTGGATTTCAATGACTGAAGTGAAACCCTGGTAATTTTACTGTTAGACTGATTTTTGTAGGCAGAAGAAACAGATACAAAAGCCTCAAGTTATCCCTACCCATTCTGATCCTTCCTTGCTGTTTTTTAGCAACGTTAAACTTAGATCTGAGGTCTGGAATCCCTTTCATCTCTCCTCGTTTGCTTTTGACAAACCATCCTTGCTTTCACTTTGACTGCGAAGACTGGATTATCTTTGACATGAGAGCTGTGTCTCTAGTGAGAGGCAGGGTGGTGAGGCAGGTTCATGCACCCAGTGATTCACAAACCAGCATTTCTCTTGAAATGCAGCTGCACACCTTAACCAGGTACCCTCTGCAGACCTGCCCAGAAGCACACAAGGATGTGGGATGCCTACAGCTTGCTTAGCCTCACCCTTTTCTATATTTGGATTAATCGATTTTGTTGATTTTGCTGTCTCAGGTGGTACTGTGGGATTCAGATCCTGGGCAATAATCATGTGAAAGAATTTACATCCCTTTGCATGGGAAAGCATGCACTTCAACTGGGCTGCTGATTGCACCCCTGACTCTGCCTTACCACCCCTGGGCTTTTTCTGGGGAGCTTGGTTGCATCCCCTTCTGCCTTCAATCCTGTCTTAAACTGCTCCAATCCACTCATGGGCTAGAACCCTTTTGCCCTTGTTAGGCAGATGGAGCCCATCTGATTGGAGCAGGCCTGGTGCCAAAAAAATTGCCCCATGATCAAAAATACCAAAATTCCAGTGATGGCACCAGCTTTCATTGCTGGGGTGGTTTATCCAGCTCCTTTCATCATCCATCCCTGATACTGAAGGGAATGAGCAGAAACCTCCTCTGCTCCTGCCCCACCAACCCACTGACCCAGAGCCTTGAAGGATTTTTTAATTACCCTGGTGCCCTTCTTATCAACCTCAGCACTGCCAGCCAAGAGAGGATAATAACAACAGGGCTGATTATATTACTTACATTGATATTCTATCAGTATATTAGTATTGATTGTAACAGCAATGACATAATTGATATTGTATGATATATATTATATTATAGCTAGGAGAGAGCCAAAAGAAAATTCTCAAAAGAAAATTCTCAGTGTAGATGGAAAGCACATTCTGCTTCTCCCTATATTGCTATCAGTGAAGAGAATAAGTATTATCTGCCTATGGGTCACTTACATTCTTTAATTCCAGGAGCAAAGAGGGCTGGAGAAGCCCATCCAGCAACAGCATGTTTTTTGAGTGATCTGATACTTTCCTTCTGCTTAGGTTAATGGTGGTAGTTTAAAGAGCTAATTTTAAAAATATTTGTTTGCTTTTCTATGCTACATAATCTTGTAAAATTCTGTTTACAAAGAAAAAAAATATATTTTTAAAACAAAAGGTTCTTCACTGTGAACATTCCAGATTGGCTTTAAAGTCTCCCTTAAGGGACATGTGCAGAAAATATGAAAGCTTGCCAGAGGAGTGCTAGAGTCTTTTTCATGGGTTTCATTACATACCTGATGAAAAATTAGAAGATAACACTCCTTTTTCTGATATTTTATCAATTAGAATTTAATGAAGAGTGGAAGGAACTAGACCTTCAGAATACTGATATTCTTCAAAGGATGAAAAAAGTGGTAAGCTTCTTTTCCTGCAGTTTTGACCCCAAACTCTTTAGTAATACTTGCAAAATTGCAAATGGGAAAGGGAAGAAAGCAACAATAACCTGTGCTATTCAATTAGATCATGTAAACTTTCAGTATGTATTTGCATATAGAAAAATACAATTTTTAAAGAAAAAAAAAGTCTTATTCACAGTTCATTCTGAATTCTCTAGACATCTGAAGGACCTGATCCAGTATAACATTGCTTTGTATATTGAATTTGAAGTTCAGTGTTTAATTTCTGGTATAACTTTGGATTATAAAATTGCTTTGAAATAAGACTTAGCTGAACATGATTTGAGCTGCATCACTTATGAGGAGCTAAAGAGGTGACTGTTATATCTCAAAAGTATGAAAGATGTACAGTGGAGTAAAAAAGGCACTAATGTGCTCAGAACAAATATGTATATGTCTGACATTACAGAATTGTTATAGAAAGAGAACTGTTGGGAATTTATTTACATAGCTATAATACACTTCCTATCCCAGAAAATGTGCTGGACTGGAAAAAGTTGGAAGTTATTTAATATGACAGCACAAAAATCTAGCTGCTGCTGA
Organism: Turdus rufiventris; assembly: GCA_013186435.1. NCBI lineage: Eukaryota > Metazoa > Chordata > Aves > Passeriformes > Turdidae > Turdus > Turdus rufiventris. Next base: position 277,149 of record PYHW01009938.1, on the reverse strand, counting down.
AAACACAGAATGGACGGGTGATATTTAATGAACAGTAGCCGTGTACTATTGAACATCAGAAAAGGATCTATAGAGCCAGATTAAAGACAGATGACCTTTTTAGAGTTTAGTTAACCTTTTGGTCACTTTTGAGAGTTATCACTTAGGAAGATAAAGGTCAAGCTGGAGCTTGGTCTTCATATATTATTTTTTTCCTGTGATGAAAGGTATGCCTCTCTGTTCTGCTTTCTTAAGGAGCTGGAGGAGGAGTTCAGTTTAACAAGAATAGTGTGTGGAATTCTTTTTTTTAATATTTTCTTAATCCTTGTCAAAATGATTTTGAAGAGGGAGTCCATTTGTACTAAATGGATGGTCCTTGATCTTTAATCTTTTCAGCATCATCCTGTTAATGTAAAAAAAAAATTGTGACAGAGATCAATGTTTTATATAAATTGATGCATTACTTCAAAATAATTGCTCAAAGTTGCACCAACTAATCTTTGGTTTTGGATGGGAAGAAAGACAAACTCCTGTGCCCACGAATACCAGAATAAACCTCAGCAATTTTATTACAGAAATCTATGGGTTAATGGGTCTACAGACTGCTGATTAGTTAGGCCTTTACTAGAAAAGAAATCTAACAGTTGCTATTTGGTTTTCTGACAGGGTATTGGTTTGGTGTCATGTGAGGTCTTTGTTTGCTTGCTTTGTTGTGTGGTTTTTTTTTTTTATTATTTTTTTTATTTTTTTTTGGTCTTGGTTGTTTTTAGTATTAATAAGTTTTTTGGGTTTTTTT
>PYHW01009938.1:250158-276324 GCA_013186435.1 Turdus rufiventris | reverse complement strand
GACTAGTTTCAGCATGAGAGCAGCAGACAGGAACTGGCAGTGGTTTTGAACACAAAGATTACAATGTGTAGAAAATAAAGAACTGTTCTCTAAGTACAATTAATGAAATATCTGGCTAAGATCAGTTTTTGAGGTTTTTTTAATGAAACTTTAACATTTGCAGTAATCTAATAAGTCTTATGCTAACATTAGTTTTAGTGACTGTTTTATGGAAAGTTTGAGTTGCATAGGAAAAAAATAACTGTTCCACAACCCTCTTGGAACACAGGCTGTGGAATTCTGTGTTACACAAGATCTGTCCAAGTGAGTGTGGGTTGGAAAAGACCTCCAAGATCACCAAGCCCAACCTTTGATCAAACACCACCTTGTCAGCTGGACCACAGCACTGAGCACAACATCCAGCTGTTTCTTGAACACTTCCAGGGATGGTGACTTTACTTTCTGAGCAGCCCATTCCAGTGCCTAACCACCCTGCTCCTCACAGGTTTTACACCCTTCCCCAGCTCTGTTGCCCTTCTCTGGGCTTGCTCCAGCTCCTCAATGTCTGTGTTGAGGTGAGGAACCCAGAACTGCACATGTCACACCTGAGTACTGGGTACAGAGGGACAACCACTCCTTGGTTCTGCTGTCCAGACCATTTTTGGTACGAAGCAGGATGCCATTGGCCTTCTTGGCCACCTGGGCACGCCTGGCTCATGATGACTCTGCTGGGGAATACCTAGTTCTTCCCCCTTACCCTGCTGTAGAACTGAGTAAATCTCCCCTTCAGCTTCTTTATGCTACGTGCAATTTTGTAGGTTGCTTCTCTCTCCCCCCTCTAGTTTTCACATAACAAACTAATCTACTTAATCCTTTTGTAAAGAAGATTTTCCCATATCTTTGATTATCCTCACAGTATTCTGCATATTTTCTAATTTTTCCATCTTGCTGAAATGAGATTAATAGAATTGTATGCATTATGGGTTCATAAATGTCTGTATGGTCTTTAGGAGGAACAGCTTGCTGCTTTTTGGTTTATTGTTACTTTCCTAATAATCTCAAACCTTCTATTTGTCTGCTTTTGAACAGTGAGTTAATTCTAGTATTTTCCTTTAATTGTAACTCTCTCCTTAATTTGTTTTTGTGAGGCAGAAATAACTTTTTTTCACCTCATTGTACATCTTTGCATTCATCTTCACTCATCTGCTTCAGGTACTCTCCAACCTGCCACAGGAATCCTCAGCTCTCAAATATTAAACTCTGTAACCTGTTGTCCTTTCTCTCCTTGCATCATCTTCTCTCTGCCCCATCTGGATCACTTGAGTGCACTGAACAGGGAAGAACCATATATATTTCAAGGACTAACTTAGCAACTGCTTTGAAAGGGCAATTTACTTTTTCATTAATAAGTGATCAAAAGATAGGAAACGAAGGGTGGGATCTTCTCTCATCTAATTACAGCTCAGTTTCTTTAGGAGCCTTTAATGAGGATTTGTGACAAAAGCTTCTAGGAAGAAGGAGTACACTTTATTGACAAGATTATCCCTGTGTTCCATGACCCCTTTGAAGGGCTTCAGCTTGAACTGAGAAGTGATTTCTTATCCTAAACAAATCAGTCTTCTTTCCTTGGATTCTGTTTTTGTCTGCTAATATTATTTTTTTTTCTTTGTTTTAATGGGTTTTCCTTTTTACTTTTGCACACAAGGGATGTATTAAAATTTACTGTTCTCTTGAAACCAGTTTTAAAGATTGTTACATGGCAAACAGACACAACTCCTCTTCTGTATGTGCTCTGCAGGTGACAAGTTACAGGATGCAGTTATTGAGCACTGCTGTATTCAGATCCCCTCAGGACCACTTGGATGAACAGCTGAGTGGCTGTCTGTCATTTGTCTTTTATGCACATTTTGTGAATTTGTTCTAAGATGTTTTCTGCTGATAACTGGGTCAGGTGTTCAGATTCAGCTGGGATACAGCAGCGTTGGCAGCACGGTGAGGATGTGAGTGAATGGCTCTGGGGGCTGTGCTGCAGCAGCCTGCTTGCTGTGGTTAACGTAATCTCTTCCTGTGTGTATATTAAAATACAGAATATCTGTACTTCATGGCTCACAGAGATACCTGCAGCAGTTGAAACAGCAGAAATGTAAGCAGAGTTTTTTTGTGTAAGATTTTTTTTAAAAATCCTTCTGGTATCTAATGGCCACAAAGGCCTCCTGGCATAACCAGGACACTGCTGGAACAAGTGTTTGAGTTCCATGCTTTGTTGTTTCTTCCCAAACACCCTCAGCCTCAAAGAGTACGGGCTGTTGTCCTGGGGCAGTGTTCTCACAGACCCGGACACGAGGATGCGGATATTTGCTAATTAGCTGATAAATTATGTCAGGCAAAAGATCTTCTTGGAAAAAAACAATTTTAACTACAAAGGATTGACATAGTACTTGTAATAGTATGCAGTGTTTTCCACACTTTCATAGGAAGGAAATAGGATTTAAGCATTTTATCAGAAAGGAAGTCTATCTAATTATCTAATGGCATTTTTGTGTCACTAGCTAAATCACATGCAAAGATTCAGAAATAACTTGGTTTAGTAGATATCTGACAGGGCTGGTCTTAACAGATTTTTTCGTATTAATGTTGGTCTGAATTAGGAGTGTCTTTTAATAAAACATCTGCATCTTAATGAATGTTGAGCAGATTTATGCCCTTTATCTATCCTTTGACCTTAATCCTTATAACTCATCTGCGTGTCTAATCCAGAAATTCACATTAAGTCACTTATTCTGTCTTTCCCTTTTCTTTGGAGTTTGAGTAAAATAGAGTAAATAATGTATGATACAATTTTTCCTGTGAAGACAGCTCCTCCCCTCTTCCCCTGACTTTTCACATCATCATTATCAGTTTAACACTGTTAATAGAAGGCAGTCTAGTCTTTCCAAAAGAGAAGATATTATGGAGAATAATGGAAAAGTAGGGTAATTGAAACAGTTCTTATTACATTTGTTGGAAATTACACTAATTATGTTGGTGTAAGGCCCTCAAAATCTCACTTGACAAGACTCTTAAAAGGGCTTACAGCTTTTCATGCACTGTGTGTGAGACACACAACAGAAATATTGACTAAAAAAGCAACAAAAACTTTAGTGGCAAACTTGAGAAAATCAGAGAACTTGACAGAGATTTAGAGAAGCATTCAATCAACATGAAACACTTCAGGAAACATTAACTTTAGCCCATTCAATTCAGCAAACTCCAAGCCTATCCAATTTTGACTTACTCAAAACTCTGAGAAGAGGGAATAGAAGAAGAAAGAGAGAAAAGCAGAAAGGATGTAGAATGGCACACATACAGCTACCAACTCCTGTTTTACAGCAGTGTTCAGCTGATAGAAATTCTAAGAGGAGGTGACAAGACGTGGTAGACTTTAATATCCCTTGGCTTTCCTGGCCCCTTCCCCCAGGTGGGATTTTGGGACATTTGGCCGCTCAGGCGCTGGGTTGGGGTTCCAGAGGTGGCTGTGGAGCATTGCCTCTGCTGTGTCAGGGATGGGCAGGGATACAGGGATACTGGCACTGGGGATGAGGAGCATGGCATTGCCTCACCAGAGCATAGCCCCTTTTCCCCACACATGCACCCAAAATGTTTAGAGATGGAAATCTTCAATCTCACGCAGCAGGATCAAGGAATATCTCTTTTCATGAAACTTAGTTTGAGTAAAATTATTTTTGAATCAAGGCCATCAAATCTACTACTAAGCTTAACCTCTTGAATTGTCACAGTTTGCCAAATAGCAGGTGAGATTTAGGTTAAAACAATTTCCATCAAAGAAGTGTCACTGTTTATTAAAACTGCTTGGAAAACAAGATTCCCTAAATGTTTTAATTTATTGCTACAAGGATAAGCTTGCCTCAAACATTTTTCTGCATGCTGAGAGATACATGGAATACTGCAAAAGAGATCATCAGCTGCCTTATGACAGCAGTTGTTTCATTATCTGGCTCCTGATTCAAGTCTCCCCATGAAGTACTTCACTCAATGCTATTACATCCTACGGTGCTTGCTCAGTGTCAGATTCTGACTATGAAAGATGCGATTTGCATAAGCAAAACTTCATTTAAAATTCTCCCTTGCACAGGGTCTTGGTAAGAGACTTTTCCCTTTAAATCCTGACTGCAGTTCCTACCTGGAGGTGTTGTGGGGCTGGAACCTGCCAAGATGTGCGCAGCTGTGACGGCAGGTACGAGCTCCATGGAAGAGGAAATGCATAAATAAATCTGTCAGCCTCCACTGCTGCATCCATGTGTCTGTGAGGATCTCTCTGGGAACCTGGAATGGGATCCTGACACTTGGAGTGGGGATGTCCAGTGGGAGAGGGAGCTGGTGCATTTAACTTTGGGGTGCTACAGCTCAGCTGGCACATGACTCTTCTTGAGCTGACGGAAGTGTCATACAGGCGTTGAAAGTTTTGCCTCTTAAAAAGTTGTGTTAGGATTTACAGAAGCCTGAGTTAATTTTCCCTAGCAAACACTTTTGCAGAATCCCAAACAAAACTCACACAAAGCAAGTGAAAAGCCAGTTAGTGTGTGGGTTTTCCCACACTAACAGCACAATTAGAGATATGACCCCAAACTCCCAGTGGTCAGAATTGGACAAGTGTGTGGGCAAAAGCTTTTATCTCACCTGGCTTCTCAGTGCATTACCTATGACAGTGATTGATGTCCCCCCTTTCTGTTTCTCAAGAAAAATGAGATGGCTGTGGGTGAGTTTTGTTTATGAGTAAATGCAAAAGTTACATTTCTGCCAAGACGTGAGGTGCAGCAGTGCTCTCCTGGCTGGATCAGTAGCTGTGTTGTTTTTTTATCAGTTGTTACACAACATATTATCCATTACCAAAGCAATTTATCTGAAAATAAATAGCTGAGGCAGGGGTCTTATGGTTCATTAAAGGCTTAAATTTATCTAAACTGGCATCTAATCCAAACTTGTATCTAAGCATGAATGAACTCTGGATACAGCCAGGATTTTGGGGACCTGACAGCAGCTCCTGACATACACACCCCCACACCACCTGTGCAGGTGGAAAAGAAAAAATTCTGATTGTCTTGCTCACAACTTTGAAACTAGTTTTGTTTTGTGGCTCTCCAAACAGTGATGAGAGTAAAAGACATAATGAACAAATGCAAAGGATTAATTCTGTGCACTGTGGAGGTAGTCCATGTCTGATCTCTAATATACCATAAATGCAGAATGCCAGAAAATGAAGCAGTGACTGTATGGGTTCTCTGGTCTTCCAGAGAGTTTGTTTGGATAGTACACTTCTCCACATTCAGAATTTTCTAAAGATTTATCTTAAAATATCTTTGTAGTTCTAGAACAGCATAATTCAAACTTTTTTCAAATCATCAATTTCCTGTGTTTAATAGTACTCTGAGTGGTTTTTATACTCTCAAAGACTGTAGATGGGAGGGAAAAGATCATTGGTTCATTTATTAAATAAGTTTTTTCAAATTTGGGACATCTGGTTATTGCATGTTACTTTCTCATTTAACCCTTATAGAAATTGCATTTTCTGGTGATGGAAGTCATGGTGAGCTATAAAAAATACTCACTGAAAGGCAGACTGTTTCTGGCAATACCTCCTCCAGCCTTGTTCATCATTCAGGGCCCTAATCTTATCCATCTGAGACTGCTTCAGGCTCTGAAATGTTGATTAAACCTAAAATCTGTATACAATTAATTATTGGGTGTTTGCTTATGCTGGAAATAATTTTGTGCATAGAACTGCATGGCAAATCTTATATCCTTTATTCTTCAATTACTGCTTCACCAAGGTAAGTGTCTGCACTGATTATATTTGCAGTTGGGATTTTAATAATTGAACAAGATTTTAAAGAGTAACAACTCTTGAACGAAGAAAACATGACAATGGAAAAGACTTCTTTACAGAGCAGGACTGGGCAATTTTTGGTTTTTTTTTTTTTGTTTTTTTTTTCTCTCTTCTGTTAAGAGAGCTAGGCTAAGGCATGCTGTAACCAAAGAGGAAGGGTGAGATGTGTTTTTCACCTTGCTGAGAGGCAGTCCAAGTGTCATGGATTGCTGCAGCCTGAATTGCAGCATGCTGCTGTCATATCAAGGGCCCTACAGAGCAGTGCTGTGTGCAATTTTTGAGTGTGGCTGTGTGGAATAGACTGAAAGAAAGGAGCTGGGAGCAGGTTTTGGTCAGTTGTCCGGTGTATTTATGAGCTCGAGGGTTTTTATTCTGAGTTATTCATGCCAAAGAGTGGCAAAGCTGTTGTGTGTATTGGATCACAGAGAGGGATTTGAGAGCAGCAGGAATGATTAATCCCTGTGTGCTCTAAATTCTTTCCTGAAGATGGGACTCAGTGTAAATGTCAGGAACAAGATCTGGAGAGGGTGACACGGGTATTGCACATGGTGTATTGCCTTTCTCTAAACACAACCCTGTGTTTAAATAACAGATTTCTCAGTGCCTCTGAGTGAGGCTCCTGCATGGCTGCTGTGCTGCTGGAGAAGCCTGGGGAAGGGTTTTTACCCCAGCCAAAGGTTTGCAGTGCCACCCAGTCCTCTAGACTGCAGGGCAGTAAATTATGCTGTGGGGAAAGACCTCCATGCAAATAAACTCTAGAAAGGGAAGTACTGAAATTTTTAATAACTCTTTGCACATTATGAGACACAACTCTAGCCAGCCTGGAGCCATAACTGCAGCAGTTCTTTTTTTTTTTTTTGCTCAGAACTGTTTTGTTAAAGCCCATGCTGGAGCTGTGGCAGGGCTGGGCTCGGCTCTCTCCACCTGAGGCTGCTCAAACCACCACTTCTCAGGAGAGTTTTGCTCTGAGGTTCATGCTCTGCAGCTATTGTGCTCCAAATGAAATCTGGATTCCTCTGAGAGAGCAGAGGTGAGAATGATTTGAGGCTTCTCCTGCAATATTATTGGACACATCCTAAAGCACTTTTCACTCTGAGATGGTTTTGTCTGTGGGTTTTGACTCTTAAACTAGGAAGCCCTTTCTTTTTTTTCCACATTATTCCTTGTTTCAATATTTAGAAAAGGAAGAAGCTTCAAAAGGAAATTTTGAGACTCAAATCTGGTATTTTCTCTTTGGTGTGTGGCTTGGCTCCTAGCTCTGCACACGGAGCAATCTTTTATTGTCAATAACAGTTACTGTTCTATGTAATGGTCCTATAATTAATTACACTACTTTCACAAATCTTTTTAATTAAGCTTGCTTTTCACGTGGTGTAACAAAACTAAAAAAAGGCCTCTTACTGTGCTGCAGGCTTTCTACTGACTTGTTTGTGCGCTCTTTTGTGGGCAGATCAGAGGCAGCACGCAAAATAATATTGGAAAGGCATGATCTTGAACAGATGTTCGGTTAATGGAAGTCCCCTGAGATGCACTTGGCAAGGCTGTGTGACGTTTCTTATTGTCCAACAGGGTTCACGAATGTGCCTCAATGGGCAAATGTGTGTTTACTACAGTTTTATGTTTGTCTGACACAACAGTTCCAGCTGCAAACAGTAACAGAGTGCCTCTGAGGCTGTGGCTTGGTCATGTCCTCCTTTTTAGATATGAGCATTTTTCTGTCCTGCTTCTAGGGAATATAGGGCCCCATGATGTGTGGGAGTTGCCTTTTTTTCCCCTATTTCTTTTCAGATTTAATTTAAAATTGGATGTCTGAAGTTAAAGGCACTTGAAATTGCTCACTCAACAGCAATTTTCAGTAATTTTTCTAATTTTGTTTAGATCCTGGTAAAACTCGGCCTTACTTGCTTTTTAGAGGTATAGTGCAATATAGAAAGAATAAAACCGGTTTTAAACATGCAATACTTAAAATATATCAGTATTGGAAAACAGCTTTGTGCAGACTGTTGTCATATTTTTGAGGTTTAAAAGAAGAACTGGTCCATTGTGGCTACCTTCTTGTAGAAATATGATGGTTGTTATTTGTTATTTTTATCTTGGATTCAAAACAAAAATAGGTGTGCATGCTCTACATGTTTGCCTTTAGCACTGACATAAATGAGTTTGAGAGAGGTGAAAGCCTGACTGTGCAGAGAAGGATTTTGGCACCCCGTGCAGGTTTCCCTTTGGTGCCAGATAAGGAGGAGAGAGGAAGGAATAATCACCAAAAAGAAGATGAGAGAGAATAGCTGGTAGAGGTTCAGGCACAGGGCTGGTACATTTGCTCCTGTTGGGTTTAGAAGGCAGTGCATGAGGAAGGAGGAAAGGAAGCTTTCTGCTACTCTACAAGGTACATTATGTGAAAGAAATTTAAAAAATAACTCAAGGTGGTGTGTGAATTTGCAATGTAGATGTTTAGAAATACTTTTCAGGACTTAGCAGAGAAAAATCATCACTTAAACATATTTTGATATAACTGTTTATCTGGAAAATATTTTAATGCTCTTAAAGGATAATTTACCTGTCAATTTTGCTACACTTTGGTGTGTTAATTAGTGGCTGTAAGGAAAATACCAAAGCATAGAAGAAGGGGGGAGGAGGCATTAGAAAATGGTATGTAAGCTCCAGAAGTGTAGAAATAGGTTATATCTGAAACATTTTAATACTTCAGAATTAGCATATCTTTTATATGTTGGATTCAGTTTCTCAGAGAACTGAGTGCAGTCAATCCTGGCAGTCTCTCTTGGGATTGAGTCAAAGTGTAATTCTTCTGTAGTTGATCAAGTAAGAAAGTTGCCTTAGTTCAGATGAAGTTAGAACTTTTCACAGCAATGGGGGTTTGATAATTTTTCAAATAAATTGCTTCTGTAAGCTCCTGGTTTTCCACGTCTCATGTAAGACTCTCTTGAATGTTTTAATAACATTTTAGTGTTGCAGTTGCACAAGACCTTTTTCTGCCAGTCAAAAATGTTGTGAGGGAAGTGCTGGTTTGCTCTTCCAGGAGACTGAAGGGTGACCAAGCTCAGATGAACTCCTTCGGGGTGATTCAGGTACTTGGAAGATTGTTTTCTTGAATTAGCATCTCAGTTTGTTTCGAGATTATTTTGTAGGCAGAGCTAGAAAGTGTGGGATTTCTTTAATTTCTTGCTTCCTTCTTTGGTGTCAGAGCTTAAGAAAAAAGGCTGCATAAAAGGATTTTTTTTTCCTGAGGTTTGAAAGCTTCTTCCTCCCTCAGAAATTCTGATTTTTGTTGTTCTTCAGAGCATGGTGTACACCTACAAGCATTGCATGAGGAGTTCAGAAGAGAACTTGGATTTATTTTCGCTTGTTCTGTTTGCCCACCAACGTTGCATCCTTGTGTCTTCCTCTTGCTATATAGATAATAAACTGCTGACCTGATTTTAAAGCTCCTATTTCTTTCATTCATTATGAGATAGGAACATTAATTACTGCATTTTTCTTTAATACCAATTTTTCATAAACATATTTTCATATTCAAATTTATGTTTTGATTTATTTTACTGTTTACAAAGTTGTGATTTTTGTTTCCAGAAAAGAAAATCAAGAGGTCACTTTCATTTCACATGCATGTTTTTATTAAAGAATTGTTGGGGAAAACACAAAACTAATCCTTGGAAGAGGTTTGAGCCTCCAGTGACTTAGAGAATCGTGTTTCTTCTTGGCAAGGTTTTCTTCTGCTGCTGTTTCAATCTCTTGCAGTCTGGTTTCTTTCTGCAGCCTAGAACTTGCTGATACTGATACTAGAAATGTTGCTGACTTTTACTGGGACTGAGCTTTGGTTTTATTACCTATCTGGAACAGATGTGATGTGGGCTAAAAGATGCCAAAATCCTTTATTGGATCCATCCTAGCGCATCTTCTTTCTAGTGCAGCTGGAATTTTTCCTTGTAAATAATGAAATTTATCTTATGTAATAGCTTCCTCAGAATATTTTAAAATATAAAAATCATATATGTAAATTATATAAATAATGTATTCTACTTGAGATTTAGTGATCATTTCTCAAAACATTTTAAAATATATTTTAAAATATCTTGATCTTTAGATGTTTTTATTTTATTTCCTTTTCCTGAGTGATCAGTGATACAAAATCAAGTTCTGCTTTCTTTCAGGTTGGGCTTCCCACTCTTCATTTCCTTTCATTCCTTCAGCCCTTCTCCAAATAAATATTATCAAACGATTCAATGGTGTCAAAGAATGAGTGCCAATTATGTCAAACATAGATTATTTCAAACTTGGACAGATACAGTGACTTTTTTTTGTAACTTGGTGTCTGGATATATTATGGAATGCTTTTAGGGAAGATTTGTTTTCTTAATGGATTTAGACTTAAAAGCACTAATGGCTGTATCCCTTCTTTGCCTTTATACCCAGTGCTCGACTACTTGCTTCCATCTTTTTCCTGGTCTGTTTCTCTCTTGGGATAAGAGTCCTCTCAAATATTCTTTTCCTATTAAAAAAAAAAGTCAAAATAAGAGTCTCCAAATTCTTCTCTTGTCTCTGCAGCTTTCTGTGATACCTCCATATATCTAGATAAGAGACTTGCAGCTTACTCTGGCAACCTCACTTCTGTTTTTCATTATTTTGGCAGACTGGGCACCATTTTGTTCCCTTTGGTTTTATGCTGGTATCTTTTAGTTTTCTAATTGAAGTGTACATAAGAGTTGTTCCTAAGAAGCTCTAGGATAATATCCCTTTTTGTCCAGCCAGGATGCCCTCCAGGTATGGCTTCTGCAGTTTTTAATTTCCTCCTGCAGACACACCATTTCCAAAACACTTAAAACGATTGATGCAATGATTAAAATATAATTCTGAATATCTTTATATGCATCTTCATTACGTCTTCATATTTAATTTAATTATAAATAATTTGTTTCTCAGTTTGTGTTCCCCTCATGTCACCTCTTTGTAACAGCTGCAGACAAGAAAAGGAACAATGCTAGATTAATTAATTTCCAAAAGCTTTTTGTTTTCTTGGATGCTACTTGATATTGACATGCTCCTTGGCAGTATTAATATTTTCCTTTTCGAGTCTGTATTTCATGCACCAAAAAACCCACCACACAATCCCCTGCTATTTGCCTAGAAAATAAAAATAACAAAAAATTCCACTGCTTCCAGGGCAGAACTGGATGAGTAAATCTTTTCCAGGGAGAAATGGATAAGTAAATAATTTCCAAAGATAAAACTGAAGGTTCCATGGTATGTGCTCAGCCTTACATCTGCTCCATGTGTTTCTCTCCTCAGCAACCTTCCTCTACAAATGGCACTAAAGAAGTAAAGGACTTGGTATGCTCAGAAAATAATAGATTAGCAAATGAAAATCAAATTTCTGGGTCTAAACAGAGACTTAACTTCTCATGCTTAATTCTTTTGACATGATCACACCCATCTCCCTCCCCTGGGTTTTCAAGGAACTAAAATCCCTTCCACACATTTTTGATGGAAACTAACTGACCTTCCTAAGAGTCCCTCTAATTCTAAATACAGTATCCTTCCTCATTTTGCCTTCTGTTGTCATCAGAGACTATTTCCTTTCTGTTCTGTTCTAATTTTTGCAAACCTGGTGTATTTTTTTTTTTTTTTTTGCCTCATTACTGAATTTTGCATGAATAGAAATTGGGGCCAAAGTTGGGAAGACCATCTACATTTGCTGAGGAAATTCAACTAACCTGTGGCTGTGAGAGTAATGTGCATTTTGTATGTTCTGTGTGCAGGCTGCTCCTTCATTGCCTATTGCCTGGTGTTGGTAAGTGTCTGATAACTTGTCTTCCTGACTCTCTGATGCTTGGGAACTCTTTCCTCTCTAGAACAGCTAATGTTTAGAGAGTTTAGCTGAAATGCATCTCCTTGTCAGCATTAAGACATCACTGGTAAAATCATTATTTATTATTTTTGGAGTAGCACAGAGGAACACAACAGAGATAATGAGACTATCAGGGTTATAATCTGTTCCTTGTGTTCGTGGTTACAAGTCAGAGTTGAAGAGGGGAGCATTAGGGCTCAGGCATAGGGCACCTGCAGCTATAAACACACAAAGATATGAACACACTTCAGCATCATTTAGAAAATGGAAAGTGCTGTTATTTCATCTGGTTCATCCCTAATTGTTTTAGCCTTTGGCATGAGTAGCTGTGCTGCTGAATCAGCAGAGGCAGGGCTGGATCCAGACTGGCTGAGATTGTTTTAGGGGAAATAACACACAAAAAGTGTGTGTACTTTTTAAATAAAAACAAGTGAGTATACACAAAAAAACCCCCCACCTAATTCTGCCAAAATATGCTAAGCATGCAGCAGAGAAGCCTCAAGAAAAAATGCAATTCTATTCTGTAACCAGAGCTTGAAGACATGGGTAAAGATTTTAAAGGAGGGATATGCCTATTAGAAGTATTTTGAGAAATACATATTTGTGTCAGGGAAGAAGAACAAGAATTTTCTTCTGTTTATGGGTTGGCATTTTGATTTGATTTAGTGTGGAGTTGAGTTTTCAAAATCATGTTTCTTTAGAATTCCTTCTAAGACTTACATGGTTGATATTTAGTTTCCACTGTGAAGGCATTTTTCCTCGTGTGTTCCAGCTCTTACAAACAAGCCAGTTTTACTTCTAATGAAATTTCATGGTAGTTTTCATTGTTGCTGTGAATCAAAGTCTACCTTTCACATACAGTTTTTTTTTTTCATTTGGTAGGCGTGTCCTGTAGCTGTCCAAGTGAATGTATATTTGATCTAAATTAAGAATTGACTAGATAGCACTGAAAACTCCACCCCTCATCTTTGTACCTAGGAGATATTGCTTTTAAAAAGCAGCAGTAAAGAAATCAGCTCTTTCTCCTTCTGCAATTGCTATCAGCTTTAGGGTCTTCTGAGTTTATGCAGGCAGCATAAATACAGTCACACTGGAATTTTTATTTCATCAGGATTATGATCAGAAGCAGCATTTCCCGATAGCACAAAGGAAGTATTCCTACTGTTTTCATTGCACAAATCAGAGAACAGGCCAATGTGCAGCCCATAGGAGAAATTAGTAACACCTTTCAGTGGGTAAAGTTGGATTTGTTGTATCAGTCCAATTATAAAGTGCACAAAAAGCATAGATTTTGTAGTTTAATTTTTTCAAGATCGTACATTCCAATTGTAGAGAAAATGTTTGTGCAATGAAACAATAATATTTAATACCAAATTTACTTGGAAAAATGGGAATATTTTACTGCCCCCAGGCTCTTTTGGCTTTAATATATTCAGCTACTTGCATGCAGGAATTTAATATAAGAAAGTTGGGTGAATCCCATGTTCTCCTTTTGTGGGTGCTGTTCCCAACTCTTTGCTCTAAATCCAGTAGCAGTGAGCTAAGTACAGGCAGCCTTGTTGGCAACAGCAGCAGCAGCTCTGTACAAAATGTGATTATTGGGTTCCCATAAAGAAAGTGAGGAGTGTTGAGGATTCCTGTGCTGAACAAGAGGCTTTGGAGGCTCTGAATGATTTTTGTTCTTGCATTAGGTGACTGCACACCCACCTAAAGTGGTGATGATGAGTGCCCATCTGTACCATTAGATGAAGTGCATCACTTTAACACTTAGGCAGTAGTTAACTTCGTGCGTTGCTCCATCAATGCATCAACATCCAAGCATCTCCAAGATACTTCAGCATGCCCCTTCTTTGTCAAGACCATCTGCATGGATATTTCAGTCTATGTAGACAAATGCCCAAAATGCTAAAGCATTCTACTTAGCCACACAAGACTCTTTAAGAGATTTTAAATTGCTGCTATAGGAACTGACAGCACTTTGTGTCAACAGGTTCAACAGGGATTGCTCACTGGTGACAATTTCTGGAAGTTTTAAGGAGTGAAGATCTTAGTAGAGCCAGCCCAACTTCTTATTTTTTTATTATTTCTATTGTGTGTACCTAACAGGCTGGGGTGAAAGAGAGGAATTTGTGCATGCCACTAATGTGTTTTGCCATTATCTCGGTGCTGTGTTCAAATAGGCTTTTTCAGAGAATGGAAAAAAACATTAGCAATACTAGTTTTTTTTCTGTACAGTGTGAATGATGCAAACCATATTTTAAACTATTGGGTTGTCTTAGTAGCATAGGTGTCAGTTTCTCCAGGCATTCCATTTCAGTGATCTCCCATATTCCTTAGGAAAATTGCAGCTGGTGATCCAATTGCCCTGAATTTAAGAATGGGTCTGAAATGGGCCACTTTAAATATGGTAACCATGTTCCAATGTTGTTACTCCACTGGGCTCAGCACGTTCCAAAATACCCTTTCAAGGGCTGGTGCTTCTCTGCTTACATAGCAGGGAATGATTGACATAGAAGAGTTTCTTGGATGGATCAGAATTATTTTACTCACTTCATCCAACTGTTGCTGTCCATGTCTTGAGACAGGGAAGGACTTTCTAGTCTTTTTTACTCTTGTAGAATTGGAGAGAGCATGCAGTGTTTCCAGTGTGAAGAAGGAATCCAGCAATATCCCAAGTCAGCTCCATTTTTATAGGCTGGCCCCAGGTTCCCTTGAAGCTTTGGTAACATTTGCTGCATTGAAGCACCTGATTCTGCCCTCTCAGCTTTGGAGATTTTCCAGATGCTGTTTAAATTCTTCATTAAGCTTGACTGGGCTGCCTGGCTGGAGATTGACCAATCTGACGGAATAGCCCTTTTTTAATAACCTGTTGCTGTTTTTCTCTTGCTGTCCCTTTGGCCATGGGTTGAATGTTCGATTCTAGTCTGTCCCAACGGGGAAGATTGAAAGTTGCTGCTTGCATTTAATAGAACTCATACAAATTTATTCTGCATTAGGACTCTGAAGAGTTTAAAATTAATTCTGATCTTATCCTAAAAAATAAAAGAATTCACTTGAGTATTTTTCAAGCTGAGGCACAATGAGAGTTACTGTATGTAAAAGCTGAATTTCTTATACACTTGTTGGGAAGAATAAAACAAACTCCTAAAGTATTTAAGTCAAAGGTTACCGTAGTAAGATAAGTGGAACTAGAAAGAAATCGATCTGCTGGATTAGATAATGATGGGCTCTAGGTGTTGGCCTTCTGCCAGTCTCAGTGTCATAGCAGGTGTTTTGGCAAAGTAATACTGTTCAACAGCTCTTTGTTCAACAGGTCACAATCTGTGAAGTGGGAAAAAAACTTGCTGCTGGTGATAAGCTGACCCCGCTGGAGAGGGGAAGCAGAGGTGGCAAACCTACCAGATCTGTGCTGAAAGGAGCTGGGGCATTCCCTGCATGATGATGTTCTGTTGAAGTCAGTAGATGACATAAAAAGAGCTTTTCCAGTATTGACAAGTACAGAATAGTAAGATGTGAGATGCTTGGGGAAAATATTTGGTCTCCCAGTAAGCAATTCCATGGCAGAATTGCTGAATTTCCCAAAGCAAAGATCAGGAAGAGTCCATGGCATTCCATTAGCCTGAAGAGTAGAGCTGTGGAGAGGTTTGTACTGATCCTGGCAGCTCTTCCCAGTCCACAGGTCATGGCAGTTAGTTTTTCTCCTTCTAAAAATTGAAACCTAATTTGGCCTGACATGAGTCACTGAGCAGTCCATTAAAAAAAAATGTTTTGCTCAGCATTTCTTTGTAGAGTGTGCCAAATAAAGGGGTAGTTTCACAAACGTGCTGTCTGAATGAGGCTGGGATAATTCTGAGACTTTTATGGGCATTTTGGAGTACTCAGCACCACAACTGAACAGATTCAATGATAATAACCTTTCTAGTCCATATTTGGACTTCAGTACATGTGCCCAACCTTTAAATAAAATTTTAGATAGTGACAATATTAGAAACTTCATTAAAGTCTGGAAGGGACTTTTTCTCATTAAGTCCTACCCAAAACTCTGCTTTCCCACACTTGCATTCCTAAGGTGCCCCAAATTGTTTTGTATGATTGGATAAGGCACTGATATAATTGAAAAAAATCCATCCAAAAGAAGTGGGTAGGCAGGCTGTCCCTCAGAACCCAAACTTAAACCAATTTGACCCTCTGAGTAAAGCACACTTAATGTGTTAACTAATAAATGATGGTACCAATGCTGCTAAAAAACCAACCCAAACCCAGCAAATCTAATTACTTTTCTGCAGATACTCAGCATCTGCTCATGTACTGCATTTCTTCCAAGAAACCTGGACCCCAGTGAAATCTGTTGTGCTTATGCCACTGTTTTCACAAGAATTAGTTTTATATGGTTGAAACAAGTGTGGTAAATGCTGGTGAGTCTGTAACCTGACTTTATAGATGTGACATGATGTTTACTCCTCTTTTTGTTTTTCCAGCTCACAATAGCATTGCCTGGTCACTTGGACCCAGGCAGATATGGTCAAAATCTCATTTACTTGAGCACTGATTTTGGTCAGGCCTTTAACCTGTGACAAACCTGTAAATATACACCACTACAAGGTGTATATTTAAATAATTACAGCATTACATTGTTAGCAGCAGTCATCAATAGTTAATATTTATTTAGACAATTTTTTAACCCTAAACTTGGTCCCTTATTAATGGCACTGCTCATCTGGCTGAGACAAAAATGCCTGCCAATCTTAATTTACTAGTTTTAAATTATACCCACGATGTCCCTGTGTGTTGAAGAAAATACCAAAAAGAGGAGTCATGTTGGTGGGCAGATAGTGAATAGAAATCTTGATATAAACAGAGTTTGGGTTTGGATATTTTCTTGCTGTCATTAGGAACTCAGTCTGTACTAAAAGCTAATGCTTTTCCTTGAGAAATATATAGCAAAAAGCAAGCAAAATACTCCTCTGTATTAGTGTTAGTCAGGATGGAGCTCTGAAAAAGGCTGCCATAAAGAGTCATATTGGTTGAATTTTAATAGCCCATGCATTGTAAACACTGAAATTGGATATGCCACTGAAAGCTGCTCTTTGGCAGTTTCAGCTTGCATGACCTGCATTTACTCAGCAGATCACTATAGGTCCTGCTGATCTTCCCCTGACACCACTTGAACAAGATCTTTCTAATGGATTTTTTTTTTTTTTACTTACTGTTCCTCCCCCCAGCCTGTATTAGGCATTAACATGCTTTCCTTGGAAACTGGAGCATGCATTTCATCTCCTGCTATTTCCTTCTTCAGCAAATGTATTTCAGTGCCACAGCAAGGGAATGCTATCTTGTGCTGCTCAGTGGTGTAATACTCAAATGGGTGAAACTGCCATATTGTGCAATGGCAAAAAGAAAAAAAAAATAAAAAAAAGGGGCAAAAAGAGTCTTATTTTTTCGGGAGAATTTAGCCCTGAAGGCACTCAGTATCCTGTAGCTGCCCTGGTCTGTCAAGGGGAGCTTAGCAGCAAGATATAATCTTAAAATTCAGATGGCAGCAAGGTTCTGATTTTTCCAGCTGGCAGAATCTGGGGTGCAGCCCATGCTGAGCAGCTCTTGGCTTGGCTCTGACACACACTGCTCAGCTCAGCCTCTTCCATGCAGCTGGAGGTGTTCTCTGCCTGGGATGGCAGGAAAAGTGTGTGTGGGAGCATGCTGTCTGTGTCAAAGCATGGACTTGTGAAGTGACACTTGAATTTTGGATTTGCATTCAAAACAGCCAGTCACACTTTAAAAGATGCACTCATGAAGCAGTTTGGCCTGAGAGAGATGTTTTTTATAACATACCGTGTGGTAAATGCAGACTGGCATCAGAAAAATGACATCACAGCTAATTTATGGGGTCAAAAAGAGAAGAAAACTGTGTGAGGAATCTCTTTTGGCATAGGTTTACTCAATAATGTTGAGCACAGTGAAAGCTGATTTAGGCTCTAGGGTCTTTTTCTCCTGTGCACCTAAATATGAACACAAGTTTGTTTTGCTGTGTATGTAGTCTATCTAACTTGGTTATTAGGATCAGTGAAATTATATCTGGAAAAGCTCTCTGAGAACAGCCAGAAATTTTTGGTCATAACCCATGAAGAATGACAACTGATGAGTTCATGTCTGATTTGGATCAGGATTTCTGAAGCTGGATCTCCCCAGGAAAATTGCAGCTTTGGTTTTTGGGTGTAGCTTTTAAGGAAATTGCCTGTAGTGTTTGGGAAGGGAACTCCTTCAGTGTTTATGCTTGTTCTTAACCAGTGCTCCTTATACTGTGAAGTGTTCCTCATTAACAGAGGTCTTCTCTAAATTCAGTTTTTAGGATATGTAATTGTACAGCCTGAAACACTGTTCTTCCCAGTGAGATCAGTACCCTGTTTCTAAAAGAAAGGGCTCAATTATGACACTGGTTATGTAATTGCAGATTATGCCACCTGTTTGTACTTGTGCTTTGTAGATTGTCCTCTCTCTCAAATGTCAGAATTTTATTCCAGCGATGTCACTTTTGATATGAAAGAAGACATGAGATGTTGAGCTCTGAGCTGGTGGCACAGCAGAGTTTTCAATAAGCATTGGCATGGATCGGCAGTGATTTTGTGATAGTCTTTGACAGCAATAGGGGATTTATATCTCACTTCTAATAGTGAAATGTATATCACACATGAAATATTTTACTCACCAACATTTGAACATTGGGTTCTTCAGTTTAGGTTTTTCCCAGGCTATGTTTGGACACACAGAACTTGGAAGGGTGACATGATTTGGTACTCTACATGTTGCTGCTATGACAGTGGAGATGTCACACCGCTGTGCTCCCAAAAGCCAGATCTTTGCTCCTGGTTAAATATCCAAAGATGTTGCAACAGTTCAGTTCATAAAGCCATAAAGACAATTATGTTGAAGAATGTTCCTAACTAACACTTAAAAAGAGATCCAATATCTTGGGCTGTTTAAGTAAATCATTAGGGGAAAGAAAATGCCACACTGGAAACTTCTTTAACCTTCTCACATTTTTACTGCAAGTACGATCCTACAAAGCTGCTTGATTTGGAAACTAAGTTACAGGAGTAATTGTCATATATGTGCATATAAATAGGAATAAATGCATTTAAATGGCTATCTTCCAGCCTATATTTAGCAGTGGATCAAGTGCAGAATCCTCTTCCCATATCCTTTATTTCCTTTGAAACAGTACTTTGCATGACGAGTTCCTCTCTGTAGATTGTTCTGTTAATTTTCTTCCATCTGTATCTCCCTTTAGCCCCAGGCTGTTAAAAATGAGACAGTTTTTGAATGAATAATGCTTATGTGATGACTTTTTTATATGATTAAAGAAAGTGTGGGATGATATTTTGGTACCCTTTTATTTTTTCCCACTTCACTAATGATGATATATTGACTGTAAGATTTTCTAAGGAAGAAAGAAGGAATAATACTCTTCCTGTTTGATCCTGTTCCTTGGTAGGAATCAGGTCCTGTTTTTGCCTTTGTTCATTTGGGCTCTAGCTTTCTAAAAATTATAACTGATACCTGCCCTAATATTGATTTAATTGGAGGAAAATATTATCTGTACTTCTGCTAAATTAAAAGTATCCTATAACTCGAACATGCGGAAAGAAATATCACAAATGTTATTGGCATAAAAATCTTAAAATTTAAGAACTTAATCTCCCTTAATTCAGTCTCAGGTTACAATTAATAACAGTGGTATTTTGCTGCTGAACTCAAATCTACAATTAATTCTGTATTTCAGTAGTACAGGCTGTACAAATCTCTGTTGAGAGCGTTTGTGAGTGTCAACAGAAAGAAATGAACATTTTTTCAAAACTACCTCTAGCTCATATTGCAGTTGGCCTTTCAGCTATCCAAGCAACTAATGATATGAAAGTTAGTTGTTTAATGGAACTGACTTTCAAGGGTTTTAATTATTCAAAGGATAATAAAGGCAAAAGTCAGAAAATGTGATGTTAAACAATGGATCCACTTCATATCCCTGACACCTATGGAACTATTTTTAAGTTAATGAATCTCTTTGTTTCAGCCTTAACTTTTTAAAAGAAAAGTAAACAAGACTAGGGAGCTACTCTCAAATAAATGCTTTCATTGACTCTAATGGAACTGTAGGCATTAGTAAATCTAACTGTGATTTAAAGAATTAGCAGTCTGTCCCCTCAGTTTGTGTGCTGTTCAATTAAATGTTGAGGAATGGATGGGCATACAGGCAGACAGATCTTTGGGATACTGAATGAGATATTTTAAAGTAGTTGGAAGCTTTAGGAAGTTTAAACTTAAAAAAAAAAAATAACCCAAACCAAACAACCAAATAAAAAATAAACAAACCAAACAAACAAAATCCCAAAAAACCCCAAGCCAAAACAAAACAAAAAAACCAAAAAAACCCCAAAAAAACCCCAAAAACCCTACCAAACCACAGTTTTTTTCTGTTCCTCTTGGACAACATCTGGGATGTTCTGTGACTGGGAAATTAAACCTCCTTATTTGTTTAATGGAAGTCCTTATTTACTTTATATTCAAGGGAGTACAGAAAAGAATTTAAGGTATTGATCAAGGTTTAATAAAACAAATATTAAATGGGGGAAGCAAGCAAAGGCTTCAAAACCTCTCAGCTCTTGTGATGGAGTTTTATTACCTATTTCCCCCTTGTTCAAAGTACTGGTTTGACTTAGAGAGTCCTCCAGTATTTTGGTTTGGAATTTATCTGGTGTGTTTGAGAGAAACTTGAAATTAATTTAGGGACTGAGAGGCAATCGTAGAGTCATTAAATTTTTAATGAGTAGGAATGATCAGGCACATCACTTTGTTCACCACATTTGTGACTAGTTTTTTTTATACCTGTGTCTTTCCCACTCTGTGATTAAGATTTGCAGGCATACAAAGACCTTTAGAATTATGGCTCTGATGTGAACTTATTTTCTTGTAGCTGTGCTGGGTAGCTGGTAAGGTCAGAGAAGAGTGAGTTATGGTGACTTCAGCCTTCTAAGGAAACTATTTGCAGTGATCTTTAAAAACAAACAGCTTTCTCTGTGTGAAATGAGAAGGTCTTGGTTCAGCTGCTGGTAAAGAAATGAAAACATTGCATATCAGATAACACAGTTGGGATTTTTCCTACGTAGTTCACAGTCTCTGTGTTAATCTCAGACATTTAGGAGAGTGATAAGAGGGATTAGTTTTATTCATTTATTCATTCTCTAAAGACATTTCATTCACAGTAGATGCAGGTATACTGACATGAACAGGCTTTGGTGATGTGGCAGCAGAGTTCAGATGTGATTTGCTGTACATGTTACACTAGAAAACTCTCAGAGCAAAGCCTGCATCTATGTATTTCTCCTGAGACCTATGGAATATATTTGATGATTTTTTTTTTAGAGGAACTGATGTTTTTAACTCCTTCCCTAACATATTGTGGTGAAATAATTGGGTGTGAGTCCTGGGGAGGAGGTCAATTATTGCAAACCAAAGTAACAAGTGATGCTAGTTACAGAGGGACCAAAAGGATAGCAGAAGTAAAAAATAATATTGATGCATCCATAATAAAGTGAGTTGTTCTTGCCATGCTTATCGACTTTGATACAACCTTGTAGAAGGAAATTGGTCATATATTCTGATTAAAAACCTCCCAAGTTTTGATTTTATGCTGTTGTGCTGTTGGTTTTATGTTGGGATAGGCCTGGTGCACTTGAATCTGAAATGTTTGCTTAGAAATAGCATAAAAGTGCAATGCATGTACTTCTTTTGTAGTAGCTTTGTGTTTTAAAACCAGATAAGGAATGTCTGTCTTTGCACACGTGTGTAAATTTTCACATTTGTCTCCTGCCATCTCCCAGGTGATGCTGTTGAACCTTTTTGCAGTATGTCAAGCAAGCTATTAACATGCACTTCAGTTTATAACCATCCAGGTAATTATGTTTCTGATTTCCTACATCTGTGAAACACAATAGACTAAAACTTTTTGGTTTAAAAATTTAACACAGTGCAGGATTATTTGGAGATGAAAGTCACAATTACAACTATGTTCTCAATGTCTTTTAATCTGTACTGAATAGTCTGGAGTTTTTTACAACTCCCAACTTTCATCTAGCACTTAAATACTGAGCCCATTCTGGCTTCTCAAGACATTTCCCACTGGTCCTCCAGTGCACCTGCTGTGCTGCCATCAGCCATTAATGTTCAGACAACAGCTTGTTAGGACGTGTCTGAGACGTTCAGCAGTGCAGATGGCATGTTCTGTCTGCCTCTACCTGCAGCATCTGGCAGCAGTCACATTTGAGAAAACCCAAATGAGAAGGAGGGAGATAATGTTTATAAGTTGAATTGAATAAATCGGTTTTTTTAAGACAAATTATTGCAGTTTGCTTGAGGTCATAAAGAATAAAAAAAACGTGTGAATGGAGGGCAGATTGCTTGGTTGAAGTCATTGAATGAATTTATATATGGTGTGGACTTCCAATTCAATTTTTAAGAAATTCTGTAAGTTGGTTTAGAGCTTAACAGATCAATGCTGTAGTACCCAGGGAGTTTTCTCCTTAACTGTCCCCAAGAATATATCAAACTCCTCACTAGGCAGATGGCTGGGAACAAGGTTTTCTGTGCTGTTAGTACCTTTGCTGTTGGTCTTGATGCAATTTTAAAATGGTCTCTAATTGTATTTAGGATTGTTCAGATCAGATTCAAATGGCAATTGATTCCTTCTAAATGACTTTGGTGTTATGAAAACCCTGACAATAGTTTGACTGACTTTGACATCTCATCACACAGACAAGAATATTCAAATTTATTTCTTTCTGAATCAAATGCTTTTTTCCCCTCATATCTTATCCTTTAAAAAGCCTTAGTGGGGTAAGATGTAATGTAGTGTCCTTCACAAAACCTGTACCATGTAAAAACTACAGCTTGGTAAATTGTGTGTGCATGCAAAAACAGAATCTGTGCCACAGAGAACCAATAACCTGCATAATTCTCAATCCTCTCAGTTTTGACTGGAGACAATTTTGCATTCTTGATTTTTTTTGTGGTTAAGAATGTGAGAGGGTTTGGCTTCTGAGACTGACTGGGTAATTTGGCTGTCTTTTCCCACAACTCTCTAATTTTCCTTCAGTTCTTAAACTGTCTTGGTCTTGATCCGTGAGCATTTTTCTTTTGCTCTCTCTGGTTTCAAACTGGGAGCACTGGGAGAGGACAACATAGCATTGGATGGGATGCACTGATTTCTGATATCAAAACCAGCTCCTGGGAATCTCATCCTGTTACTTGCAAAGTCTCTTGGCTTTCAGAATAAATAATACAGACATTTTAGGTGTGTTGTTTTTTTTTTTTTTTTTTTTAAGAATTTGTACAGTAGAATCTTGACAATGCGACTTCATTAAACACCCTTAGGTTTTGAAGAGCTATTGAGGCATATTTTTTGTTAGCATTTATATTACGAAATTAAGACAAAGATTGCTTGAAAGTCCAATGTCCACTTTTTTCATGTTTGCAGTTAAGTTTCTAAGATTGTTTTTGAGAATGTAAAGCCACCAGGGAGTTCTTCAGCCCCGTGGTATGAGAATAGAGTTTGAATTAATGCTACAGCAATAAAAATGCATCTGTATTCTKTGKTTTTTGCATCCTTAAAATAGCTGTCTTCATTCTMATTTGAGTTGTGATGTTCTGCCTTTTACACATCCTGTTTTCTCCAGAGTAAGAACTAGAAACAATGGCAGTCTATCACCTAAAGCAAAACATGAAGATAATTTGTATTTTGAACTGCTGACCTGTTCTCAGGCCTCATTTTGTCTCACTGAAAAGCTCCAAAAATGCCTGTTATAACCTTAGAGCTGCTAAAAAGGGAAAAGGACAGTGAGAAAAGCAGGGTACCAGACCTCCTCCTATCAATATAGCTGAACAGATTTAGCTATTGTCAGCTAAGTACATGCTAGTGCTATTACACTTACAAACCTGATGTTCCTAATCAAACTCAAGTGCTTGCCTTTTCTCTGAGTGCAGAAATTTTACAGCCTCACTTAAAAGTGATGGAAACAATAAGACAACAAGCAGGTTCTTGGAAAGCAGAAATGAAAGAAAAAAAAACCAAAGAAATGGTCACAGTGGTAAATTTGGGGTGTTTTTTTTTGTTTGTTTGAGTCTATTTCATAAATCCTCTCAGACTTGAGCAGTGCAGCAACCAAGAAACGATCCCAGCTGTGTAACAAATCCTTTCCTTGTCTTCAGCACTCTCCCAGTGACCAGGATAGGAGGAAAGGGCAGCTGCCCATGCTGTTGACTGACCCATGTCGTAAAGGTGAGTTGTAGCAAAAGGAATGAAGTCTTGTCACGAATGTTTAACAGAGAGCAACCTGTGCCTGGTTTGTAAGAGCACAGGGGAGGGGTGAGGTTTGCCCCAGGGGCAAGCACTTCCCAGGGGTGTGTTACTGGTGCATGGCACTGCTGGGCTGTCACTTCCCAGATACAGCTGGAGCAGTCACAGCTAAAAGTAGGCATCCACTTTTCAATGTCACAATGCCTAATGCAGAATTTTTGAATGTCAAAATGGGATTTTTTAGGCTTGGAATATGTTGCTTCAAAATGGCATCCACAGCCCCTTCAGAGATGAGTCTGCCTGTGTAAAATGGTCAAACCCACCACATCCAGGGGGAATAACTAAAAATCTGCAGGATGGTTGCTGCTCCCTTTTATATTAGATTTAAAAAACAAAGGTTTCTTCATATAGTTCTTTTTTTTTTTTTTTTCTCTCTGTGAACTGTAGTGATTTTTTAAAATGAGAAACAGAAATATAATTTGTTTGTGCAGAAAAATACAATGTGCGCCAAATGATTGATCACTTTTGGCCTCGGAATCCTCAGGCAACTCTTTTGCAGTGCATTTTAGGAGTGGTTTTGAAGATATAAATAGATCATCACAATCTGTGGCAATTAGAAGATAAGAAGAAATAACAATCAGCTCTGGATCTGTAGTAAAGCTGGATTTTAAAACCGAAGGGAACGCAAAATTTCCCCTTGCAGCTCATGATTCAGCCCTTCTGTGTTGGAATGCAGCAGCAGAGAAGCTGATTTGTGGGGTGCAGTTTAATGATGTGTTGTCACTCAGTCCCACGACTGTTGGCCCATTCTTCCCCAGCAGGAAAGAGAAAAGAAAACTTGATATGAAAACAGCTTAATAGGTAAAGAAAAAGCTGTGCATACAAGCAAAGCAAAAACAGGAATGACTTCACCTCTTCCCAGGGGCAGGCAGGGGCTCAACCATCCCAGGAAAGCAGGGCTCCATCCCAGCCATGCTGACCTGGCTTTGTGGGTGTGATGCCATATGGATCATCACATGGAGCATTCCTTGGGTCAGTTGGGATCAGGTGTCCCAGCTGTGTCCCCTACAAACTCCTTGAGCACCTCCAGCTTGATCACTGGGAGATAAGAAGAAGATGCTTTGACTCTGTGTACATATAACAGAATATTTAATAACATAAATATTAATAATGGAAACACTGCTGCATCATTTACACCATATTCAGCACAAACCCAAAACATAGCCCCCTTACTAACTGCTGTGATGAAAATTAGCTCTACCCCAGACTAAACCAGTATTTCATACAGCAGGAAATGTTGTCTTGCCCCTGGTTATTTATTTATGTCTCCCTTCTGAAAGGAGACATAGATTATTATTAAATGTTTGTCAGTGTGGTCCTTAAAAAGCCCATACTGTTTCTAATAGGGTATAGATCATTGGTTAAGTCTGACCTTGTTTGGGTTGCAGTGCCACCTGCCCAAGTGAAGATCTAGGGACATTAGTTTACTTACTCTTTAAAGGACTGCTCTCAATGAGAGGAGTTTGGGGGTTCTGAGCACCAGATCCTTTTCTTCAAGACTGGAGCAGAAAGAATAACAGCAACAGAATATTCCTGGAGATGAACTTGATTGCTTTTTCTCAGCAGGATCTTTCAGTTTCAGACCCAAAGAACAGCTTCTGTGCATCAAGGCTTGTTTATTGAGCTGAACTAGCCGATTCTGCTCAGTTTTCTCTCCACCCTGCCTTGCTTGGACATCAGTGGGAGCAGCACATTTCTGTGCATGTCTGTCTCTGGCTTAGAAAGCTTGATTGTATTACAGCTTTATAAAACTTATATTTTCATCAAGTGTTTGTATGGTAGAACAGAAGTCAGAGTTACATGAATACATGGCTCATTTTCATGCATTGGAGGAAAATGTTTTTGGTAGGAACCTTCCATAAATGGCTGTTCTGAAGGTAATTTTAGTAGGATGTGGTAAGGCTGCCTTAAAAGTTTCATCTCTTATAACGTGCCCTTTGCCAAACTTGCAAAAAGAAACGTCATAAATTACGAACTGATGATTTAATCATGTGTCACTAAGTTACAGCATCTGAAGGGCAGATACCCAGGGGAAAA
>PYHW01009938.1:181645-247144 GCA_013186435.1 Turdus rufiventris | reverse complement strand
TTTTTTGTTTTTTTTTTGTTTTTTTTTAAGGGGCTTCTTGAAAATTATTCAGGGGAGGAATCAAAGGGATGCCTGTGTTGTGTATTGCATTGGGTGGTGTGGGTAGTTTGTAGCCCCCCCCTTGAAGCACCCTAATACTTGGGCAGTGTGAGATTGATCTGAGGATTAGCTCTGTGTTGTCCATTTGGTTGAAGACAATTTCCATTTTCTTGTCAGAGGTTTGACAGTGAAGGCAGAAACTGCTTTAAGTGCAACTAGATGAGCCCAGAAGTCTTTTCCTTAAAGTAAGTTACTATTAGCTCCTTTGGAAATAACCCAGCCAAAACCTCTCAAGGTATTTTTCCTGACAACAGGGAAAGACCCAGGACTTCACTTATTGTTGGGAGATGCTTCCTTCTCTTCGAAGTCTAGTCATGCAAATTCTCAGAGTTAAATACTACATTTGTTGAAGGGCATCTTGTCATCCATTTATTTGCTGAAATGCTGCCCATGGGATGTGCATCCATGTTGTTTAATCCCTGAGAGGCAGATGCCTCATCCTTTGATGAGCAGTTAGATTTTCACCTGGAAATTACTTTTCATTCAAAATGGATTAGGTGAAAATACAAATGAAACTACTTGCAGCTTTCAAAATAGATAATATGGGTACTAATATTTTTAGGCTTTAGTGGAGAAATAAGGAATTTCTACACAGAAGTAAAATTGGAAAGATTACTCTCTCTACCTGCATTCCTCTGACCTCCTGAGCTGCCTCCCTGACCAGAGTGCTGAAGTGTAACTCCTAGAGAAGATTTCCTATTGGTAAATTCTGAACTGCTTCAGAAACTCATTTCCATTAAAACTCCCTCTTCCTCTGGGCCTTACTGACTTTTTGGAAGTGAGAGATGCTTCAAAGCCCTGACAAATGAAAGCCTATTGTGCTGCTTTTGGAGATGCCTGTATCCATGAGCACGTTGAAGAACATGCAGGGATGCTCTAAATAGGTGATATTAACAGAATGGAACTGTTAATATCATTATTAATAATTGTTAATGTTATTGATAATAACAGAATGGGGTTCTCTTGGTTGAGAAGAGACGTAGCTGTGGTTTGTGAAACTGAGGTTTGGAAGGAAAGAGTCAATGTCTAAGGGACAACAGGTTTCCCCATAAAATAACAGTGGGAAGGCAATTTTGCCTAAGACCTCACTTAAAATAAGTAGATATTTGACACTGTGTAACAATTCTGAAGTGTTAATAACTAGGAAATGTCGTAGAATAAAGTTATGCAATGTACTCTTACTTTGCTTGTAATTTAATTAGTGAGTTTTGATGAGACTTTTTTTTTTTTTCCACTAGAAGGTTAAGAGTGTCTTCTAACAAGACTAAATATAAAAATTGCTAGTATCAACAAAGCTGTACTTTTCTATCATGTCAAAGATAAATTCCCAGTATTTCCTGGCAAGGACATGAAAGCAAGCAATCAAGCAATTATCTATATATGAACCACATGTTTTGGAATGCAGGTGCTATACTGGAAACACTTGAAAAAAAAGATTATTTTCCATTATAACTGTTCCTATTTTAGCAACTTCTAGTCATCTTGAAGTATGTCCTTATTCCTCCAGTCTTTAAACAAAGGACTCTTCTATCTTAGCTAGAAGTACATGCTGGAAAAGAATAGGGATGAAGAAGAATTTGCAGGAAAAATAATTTGACGTTAACACGGAGCTGGGGATTGGCACAGTAGCAATGCTTTTGCTTGGCACTCTATTTTTACTATACATTTCCTTTAATGCAAAGAAGTCTGCAAATACATCTGTTTGAAAAAATATTACAAGATGGAGATGTACATAATTTGAACTACTTGCAAATAAAGTTAAGCTTAAGTTTAATTTATTCTTCAGTATATTAACTTGTTTCTAATCACTGAACTCCACATGACTGAGTTCAAAGGAAAATCATGCACCCCTGCTTTTTTCCTAAATTTTAATTTCTTCTTAGCAGGCTTCAAAACCTGAGCTGCTTAGACACACCACACTTGACCTTTAAAACTACAGTGTCAGGGGAATGATGACAACTGAATGGAAATTATTTGTCTAAAATGTTTGTACGAATATTAGAAGCCATGTATGAGCAGTTTGTGAGAATGCTGTAGCTTCATAGGCGTGGGATGCTGCTGAAAGCTGCATCTTCATCAATTACTAGTGCTGCTGCTCAAGATGTTTGAATATCTTGCCTGATTCCACTTTTCTGGGTGAAGTCTGAAAATATTACTTCTACTTTTTTTGGCCTTGGGAACAAACATCTACCCAATAACACATTTGCTCCAAGGATGTGTAGTCTGCTCTTATTTCCTCTCATAACATCCACCTCTGTGAGACCACAGCTTTCCTTGATGATGCTGCACTTCTCAAATAACAACCAACACTCAACATTTGCTGAGCAATGTGGTCTGTAAAGAAAATTCAAGGTATATGGCAAGGGAACTACACCTGGAGAACAATTTCAAATAGACCTGTGCTGAGTTTCATTTGACACACAACCTTAGTTGTCAGCAGAGTAATTCGGTTTTGAATACATCAACAGTTTTATGCATCTCTTCAGATTAAATGTAAAATGTGCTCCAGGAAGGACTGTCTCCTCCTCTAGTCCTAACCTAATGATTGCTGCTGCTTTGAAGAGCCTACCACAGAAGATAAAATACATTGCTGGGCTGCAGTGATAATATTGATTTTGTTTTAAAGAATTTTAAGGTTGATAAACTGTACCCTGCGGAATAATTTAAACTGAGCAACAAAACAAAATAGATTGTTTTATATTGTCAGAGTTGACCAGAAGTAAATTTATGTTTCAGTGTTTGGAGAGCTTCTTCAAACTGCTGTCAAAGAAATAATTTTTCTTTGAGTAAATTCATCTTAAATTGTCTCAGATTAGCTCAAAAAAGTAGAATCTCTGCAAATCACCAGTCAGTGGAAAAAAAGTGGGATATCTTCTGGCTACAGAACTTCCTAATGAAGGACCAGGGAACAGCCAGTATTTATGGGGTTATTGTCAATTCTTGAGGTACAGAGAATCCTACTAAGGATGTGTAAGGTTCCTGTGGTCTCTCTGTGGGCAGCTGTGTTTCTTACTTTGAATTTTTCTTAGCATGGATGGAAGAAGCATGGACACTCTTACCACAAATGCGTGTTGTGGAGGTTGTGGAACAATGGCAAATACTTGTACTAGAGACCTTGGCCTTTGAACACAAAAGTGTGTGTGAGGGATAAAATTGGGCCAAGAGCAGTTTCTGTAACCTTTTGATAATTCACTGGCCCACCCTCATTAAAGCATTTAGGAGATGGGTATGGACTCAGTTTTAATTCTGAGCTGAAACAAGAACGAAAGATGGAAGAGAAAAACTGAAGGCATCTAAATGTAGTCACCTGAATATGTAATTTAAAAGAGTAGTGAGCTTTATTCACCCACTATACTTTACTCAATGAGACCTGCTCATTAACTAGTTTCATTACTGAAGACAAAGATCCAAAATCTGTGCTCTGGTCAAAATTAAGAGTGGGTAGGGATATGGGAGAAGGATTTATGCTTGACCATGTCTGTCATGAGAGGTACTGTCACTTTTGTGTTCCCTTGCAAAGGAGAAAAACAAACCAAACCCCGCAACAATTCAAGCCTGGGAATGTCGTGCACTAAGTCTAGGAAAAACAAAGAAATAATTCTTTCTGTGTTAGTAAAGTTGAATTAAGGAAATTAGTAATATAGTTCCATTGTTTCTGTGAATTAGTGAGCATTCCTTTGTTCTAGGCAAGCTTGTAAAATACTTTGTCTTCCTGAATTTGAATATTTTATAAAGTCAAACAGTTGAAATGGGGAAAGCCAAGCTGTGAGTTGCACTAGCCATGATGTAAAGCCTTCTGCAGAAATAGAGCAAAATGAAAAAATTACATGGTTTTGTGGGGTTCAAAAAACTTCTGTTCCCAGTTTACTCAGCTTAAGTTGCATTGCTGCACTATCTGTTGCAGAACATAAACTCTTGGGTGACTTGTGTTATAAAAGATTTTCCTATCAGTAGGAACAGGCCACTGTGTTGGTGGGGAAATCAGCTCTTGTCCTGCTGTTCCTATGGAGATTTTCCAGAGGGGATGGCAGCTGTGGGCAGAATAAAACTCCACAGAAGGTAACATACTTTTGGGTTAGTGAAAGTCATTTTTTTAAAAAGTCAAAATTTTAGAAAGAAAATTTCGCTCCCCTTCCCTCAGTAGGTTGACTTTCACCTTTGTGGAGTCTTTTCTTACGGTGAGCAGCAGGTGGCTTATCAAGCATAAGTGTGAACTATTCTTGGATCAGGATTCTGATGGCTTGAGGAAGAAACCAGCCAAATGCACTGACTTTTGGACTTTTGTGACGTTTGGTTGAGCCTGCTTGCCCTTTTTGTTCGAATAGATGGGGAGGGCACATAACCTCTCCTACGCTGAGGTGATAATCTGTGACTTTACAAAATAACTTAATTAATTACAGAAAACAAATGGAGGAAAACAAAAAAAGGTATAGTTTAAGAATTATTTGGA
The DNA here is from genome assembly GCA_013186435.1 of Turdus rufiventris. Classification (NCBI taxonomy): domain Eukaryota; kingdom Metazoa; phylum Chordata; class Aves; order Passeriformes; family Turdidae; genus Turdus; species Turdus rufiventris. Next base: position 242,595 of record PYHW01009938.1, on the reverse strand, counting down.
CTACAGCATAAGTTATCTTTGACTCATTGCACTGTAAGTGTGATATTGAGACTACTGAATTGTACAGAGATTTTCCAAGACAGTATTTAACATCAGTGAGCCAGACTGGAGGAGCAGTGTGAAATCGTCTAATGATGCATGACATAAGATTTTGTTTTTTAGGGTATGTAAGCACTGTGTTGATGAATGGCAGAAGTTCAAGGCTTACATGAATTACACAAAAAGAAGCTTTGGGCCTTTCTCCAAACAAAATTTTGACAGAATAGTTGTTCATAGCTTTTTCACTGGGCTGCTCAAAGGCTGAATTCTACAGTCCTTTATTGAGGCAAACCACTTTCTGTTCAGTAGAATGTGAACCTGGTCCCTACAAAACCAAATCTCCCCTCTCATGCTTATTAATTTAGGTTTACTAAAAGCTGAATAATAGGCTCCATATTTGCCAATTAGCTGGACAGTTTCTGATTACCAAAGACATACCAACATACCAATTTTTATAGTTATGAACATTTTTCTTCTGAATGAGTGAAGGGAAAAAAATGTGTTAGTTGTGATTCGGCTTGTGTTAATGAATCATCAAATAGCAAAATGTACTGGGCAGAGTGTATCATATATATATATATATTTATATACACTTTAGTGAGCATTTCTAGAACCATGCTGGTATACAGATCAGATTCTCCTCTAGATTGTTATGGTGATATTCCATTGATTTGGATTAAAGGCACCATAAATGTTTGAATGAGAGAATTTAGGTGACAAATTTTTGTGTGTAGGAGTTAGTTAGTAGTGATGTTAACTCTTTATACAACAGGCTGAATACTCTCCTCTAAGGGTAGCTCCAGGGAAAAATTATTCAGATTTATTTCTGAATTATAAGGTTTTTTTCTGCCCTTCTCTGTCTACTCTTAAAGGGCAACATAAAACTGTAGCACTTACAAAATGGTCTTTGCAAGAACACTTTTTCCCCCCTTCTTTTGAAATATCAGAACTGTTCTACTGAAAAACTCTTGTCCCATCAGGCTGTTGATAACACTGGGACTGTTCTTTTTACTCACATAATTTCGTCCTGCTTCAGAACTCTCTTTGCCACACTTAGTTCTTAACATGTCTATGATTTTTATCTAGAATGATTCACTGAATATGCAAGGTGTTTTATTTTCTTTGCCTCAGCAGCACCAGTTAAATCAGTCATACACTGTATGGTCCTTTCAGATCACTGATGTTTCTCTTGTACTTATAAAAATAACACAAAGTGATCTTAAAAATGTGACTGTTCCCCCTTCTCTGTCAATTTTTCAGTGTCTGATAGAAAACACATCATTGTTTCAGGTTAGGGTTGTGTTTGTTTTTTTTTTTATAATATTTATTCTGTTATAAAGTAAAGAGGAGGGAAGAAAGAAATAGAAATGCTTTTCACTAATTATGTTGACCTTCAAGCCATTCTGAGTGCAAGTTTTTATGCTGTAATTTGTTCTCACCCCTGGGGTGTATACATGCCTCTATCTACATTTACTAAATTTAAGTATTCAAATAATGAGAAACCAGACTTGTTAATCCTGTAACTCCTTCCAAAAGAGTTCTGTGCTGTTCAGAGAAATTGCTGCTACTGCTGGTTCCTGTGCTGGGAGCTTCCCAACCACAGCTTCTAAATGGTCCTCTTCCTTCCAGGGGTGTTGAAAGAATTTCTGCCCTGAGCTCATCTCTGTGTTCAAAGGGCAAGGATGATGCATTTTAGAAATTCATGGATTTCTTGAAGTGCTGAGTCCCTGAGTGTCTTTCAAATGGACACAGCACTGCATGTGCTACCCTAAGCATGTATATTTATTTGACTTTTGTCATTTTGGGACTTTCTAAAATGCTTAGGACTTCCTATGCTTTGTATATGAAATGTGTGATTTTACACATGCAAGCTGTGCCAGTTATGTCAGTGGTGTGCTTTTGGGAGGACAGTATGGTTTCTGCTTCTTCAATCCAAATTTCTCACAAGAGAAAAGGGATGGAGAGGGAGAAGGGAAACAATACTGGCATTATCAGCCCTTCAAAAAAGGCTAGATCTGCCTCGTGTTTAGAATTGTCTATAAAGCAAATGTGTATTAGTTTCTAAGTACTTTATTTTAATCTCTGACTCCACACTGTAGAAATTTAAGCATGTGTAAGGACTGGGACAACCAATATCCTAATACAACTAGCATACAGCTCTTATCAGTAGAAATCTCAAAATCTTCATTTTCTTTGTGGTTTTCATTCATTTACTCTTGAGATTAATGCTTCTATTGTATTTATTAATCAGAAATGCATTTTTAAAGACATTTTGTTAATAAGTTCATGCTTCCTGCCCCTTATGGCCAGGGTTTGTGTTTCAGGAGGATGCAGTACAGGAGAAAGGTCTTAAAGCAAATGTTTAATGTCTTAGTTTTTTTTTTATTATAATAGAACCCTGAAGCTCAGTAGCTGGAAGTTGTACAGAAGGGATCAAATTCCCATAGAGGATTGCAAAACCTGTTAGACCTGTTTCAGAGAAAGGTAGCCTGCACCTTGCTTGTACAGAATCATACTTTCCTTCAGGCTAGACCAGGCAGAAGAGTAGCAGTCCACCTGGTTTTAGCATTAAACATCTCTATGACAGTGCTTAAGTCATTTCATTTCTCTGGCTGTGTTTTGACGTTAATTTTGTCAGGCTCGGTGCAGTAGCCACGAAGTTGCCGAAGCTGCAGCAGGGGCTGCCCAGTCCAGATGTGGCACTGAGAGCACTTCCCTGCAGGCACTCCAGAACAGCTGGGTTTGTGTTCAGATGTTCAGAGAAAATGGGAGGGAAGGGGAAATCAACACTTCTGCCTGCCAGTCTCTAAAAATGAGAAGAGCTACAATTGTTTTGGTTTTTTTTTGGGGTGGCTAAATTGATTTTGTTATGGCCCCTGATTAGCATAATTGTGTAACCACCCCAAGGCACTCCTGCTAACCATAAAAAGTTTGTTCAAGGGCTTGAACAAGTACATCTCAAAGTGCACTGCCAAGTGGCTTGTCTAGAACAGAAATCTCTGAAATCTTTGGTTAACTTTGACTGCAGTTGTGCAGCTGATTCTGTGGATTCAGTTGCAGGAACTATCCATCCCTAATCTCAGAAATGCGTGTTTTGATGAATAATTTCTAACAGAAGGCAAAAGACAGGAAGCAGGAGTGATATACTTGTCATGTGGAGTGTTTAAAAAACCCAGGGAGACAAAAGAGCTGTCTTGCATTTATTTCACTCCACAGGTTTGCATTAGCAGGGACTTGGGAAAGTAGTTCAAGAAACGTGTTTGTGCAATGCAGCCTGTTACCATAGCTGTTCTGGGGGGACCAAGCTATTGCTGACTTGTTAAGCAGCTTTTACTCTTCAAAAGACAAAGCTGTGTGGAGTCTTTGAGAGCAGAATCCTAATGAGGCTCCTACTCTTGCTCCTTTTTTTTTTTCCTCCCCTGTCAATCCCGAACCTTTGTAACATGTTGTGTTCTGTTGAGAGATTCATTTAAAACGTGGGAGATGCATGGGTCAAAGGCAGGGTTCTGGGTGCTCTCCGCAGCTCCTTTGTGGCCCTGTTGCAGCAGAAGGTCAAGCAGAGGCATTGCCTGGCCCTCAGCTCCTGTCTGCTCCCAGGATTTCATTTCAGAGATGTCAAAATAGTTCTGCACATGTGAGGGATGCTGCTGATGAGCTGTGAATGCAGGACTTCGGATATTGTGTGAAGTTAGCAATAGAAATTAATCTGCAAAAYGCATYAAATTAGTCTAGAAAACATTGAGTATGTACATTTATTGCCCGGAGAAATGAGAAATCTGTCATCWCTTTGGCAATGTCAGTTTATCATCTTGATCATAGARYTGCTGTGATTTTCTGACTTGCAAACTGTAGTTACAGAATTWYGTKAYTCTCAGGGYAGTCAAGGTACTGGAAAGGCCCTAATTTTTTTGGTACATCTGCTGATAGCATCAGGATCTGCAGAGGCTGCACAGCTATGGTACAGAGAAGGGTAGGAAGTAGAACATGTACAGACCTTTTCTGTGGAAGTAGAGAAAGAATTTCTTAAATTCCTGTGTGTACTTTCTTTGTTCTGAACGACACAAGATAAATATCCAGGTTTCCTGGAATATGTATGGACTATGGCATGACTTGCAGGATAAATCATCTTCCATTGATACAACTGGAAATCTCAGCCTGCCCATCAGCAAATATCCCCATGACACACACTGCATGGCCTGGGTGTGGGCTGGGTGATAGGCATTAGATAACATTTGTTTAGGTTGTTTTAAGGATCAGGTAGCTAGTGTCACAGGAGGTATTTACATCCCTGCAGAGAAAGGCATTAAATCTTCCTATTGGTTCAAATATTTTCAAAAGGGATTTAAAGATCCTCTAATTTTCAAATATGAACAGACAAAGTTTAGGATCAAGTAAATTGTAAAAGAGATATTATCTAGAAAGATGCTCAAGTAAATGTTTACACTAACTTTCAAAAAATAACAACAATCTGATTGTGTTAGTGAAGGAATTTTGGCAATAAGGTGTCAATAACTGTCCTGGTCCTGGCCAGGACAGGGTTAATTTTTTTGCAGTGTCTAGGAGGGGACATGGCTAGGCCCCAGAGATTATTCTATACCCCTTATATTCCTGGTGGGAAAAAGGGACTATTTTCTGGGAAGAAGGGGTTCCTTCTGGTCAAGAAAATTGATGAAGGGAGCAATGGTACTGTCTATTATCAGGTTTTTTTTATGTGTGGATTCTATCTTTTACCCTCTGTCATTAGTAGTGTTGCTGTGACTTTTATTTTCTTTATCCCATTGCTATTTCCAGTAAATTGTTCTTATCTCAACCCTTGTCCTTTGCTTTTGTTCTTCCAGTTCTCTCCATCCTGTCACAGGGGAGGGGGACAGGGGAGAATCTCGGTGGGGACTCTGAGTTAGGGAATGTTCTTCCCAAACCCCAGCAGCCTCATTCAGTGCCCAGTGATAGGCTTGAAGGGTTTGAGATGACAGATCTGATGGGATGTACCAGCCTGAATTCAATGGACACTTTGTGGACATTTTTAGGGGTGCTCCATAGATGGAGTGAAGGATATTTGTGTATTATAGCAAAGAGGGGAAAGGGGTTGGTGGGCAATGAAATTGTATTCATAGTGTGGGATCTTGGCATGATGTTAGTAGTACAGGATAGGTGGAATGTGCTGGATTTGGCTGGGGTAGAGTTGATTTCTTTCCCAGTGACTGCTATAGGGCTGTTTTGGATTTGTGTTGAACACAGGGCTGATAACACAGAGATGATTTTGTTATTGCTGAGCAGAGCTTACCCACAGCCAAGGATTTTTCTGCTTTTTGTGCTGCCACATTGGTGAGGAATTTGGGGGTGCCTGGGAGGGTGGGAGAGGACACAGCCAGGGCAAGTGACCCCAGCTGACCAAAGGGACATTCCAGAGCTTGTGACATCATGCTCAGTATATAAAGTGGGGAGAAGGTGGCGGAAGGCAGGGAGATTTGAAATGATGGTTTTGTTACCTGTGCTGGAGCGCTGCTCTCCTGGAGATGTCTGAACACCTGGCCAGAGGAAGGGGTGAATTAATGCCTAGTTTTGCTTTGCTTGTGTCTGTGGCTTTTTGCTGTTAAACTGCCTTTATCTCTACCCACAAGTTTTCTGGCTTTTACTCTTCCCATTCTCTCCCCAGGATCCAGCTGGTGGGGGAGCAAGAGCACGGCTATGTTGGGTTGGGATGGAATCACAGTAATAGCTTACATGCACTTGGATGTGTCACTTCTCATTGAAGACTTGTGTGAGAAAACTTTTCAATTCTTTAATTTTTCTGTGGTTGCAATAACTAAGGAAATGCTGGTTTTGTTTTGGAAGTTCATCTAGTAAAGCATCACAGTCACAGTTCAGCCAGCACACAGAAACCATACAGAGGAAAACAGACTGAACTGCTATCTTAAGAGCATTATGTAGACAATATGTTTTAGGTTTCTAGCTAGAGCCTCACATAACCCTACCTTTTATTAAAAAAAAAAAATCGATTTAAGAGGATTCCACTATATATCTGAAAAGTAGCCTGCATTGCGGAATTTAATAGGATTATGCTATTGATTCCATCTTTACAATGCTAGCTAGTATTTGGTACTTGTGAACTGCAGACTATTATGTGACTGAACACAAGGGAAGAGGGATTAGTTTGTAAAAGAATAAGCAGCTTTCCCTTAAACTGCCCTGAACCAAACATACACCTGTTTTGGTCTGTTTAGTAAATGCCAACTAGCAAAACATCAGTGGCAGCTCTCCCTAAAAATGGAAATCTTCTTACAGTCATTTACTCAGTCCCTAAGTAGAAGGCAATCAACCTACTTGTGAAGTCAAATCTGTTGCCATAATGCAGCTGTTCACAGTTTCTTCAGAACATTCTACCTGCATGTCTTTAATCAAAGAAAAGCTGCTCGAAAGTTGTCTGGAAACCCATGCCATGTATTGATACTGATGTATCTCCTGGCAATAGAAAGTGCTTTTGGCTATTTTTGAGCTTAATGGAATAAATGCCCAATTGAAATATGGCTTCCATAACAGTGTGTTTTCTGGAATGTAACTTCTTAACTGAGAAAATAGTTTTATGCACTAAGTCACTTCCTGACATACCAGCATTATCTGTTTATTATTATTATATTTAGTGACAATAGCCAATCCTTCATGTTTGCAAAACCTGCTGACCCCTGACATCTGATACCCTTTGTGATGACAAGTATTTCTACAGAATGAATTGTGTAAACCTTTGAGAAAATAAATTATGTTTTTAAATGTATTTTATGAGATAGTAATTTTCTCCTCCTCCAATTCCTCTTCCCTCTTCTCTGCACTGAAATATTTTTCTCCGTCTTTAGTAGTAAGGCTCTACTAAGCTGTTGCTTTCCTTTAGTTTCTAGAAGGCAGGTGGCCAGCTGTGAAAACACCAGAGCTGCTTAGAACTTGCTAAGGATGAACACCAGCAAAATGCTGAGATCCCAGAAAACGAATTATAAATCTCTCAGATCAACTTTGACTTTTCAGTCTTCCCTGACTCAACAGCCTATGCTGAGTTGTTTCAGAGAAATGTTTATACTGTAATCTTTATCTTTGAGGTAAACAAGTTACTTATCTGTGGAACAGTTCTCCTCTCCTTCCTTTTCAGTTTTGGTCGATAAATGAGGATGTGGAGACAAAGAAACCTTCAATAATTGGCCCACCAGCTTTACATTAGATGGTGGTGGGTTTCAAATCTTCAAGAAATGAAGAAGCAGGGAAAATGTTGAGTAAGAGTAGAGTAGAACACGTGGAACACAACTTCCTGACAAACCTTGTACCATCAGCCTCCCTCAGCCTGAACTTAAACCAAGTTAGCATCAGCAGAGATTTTCAGACCTCAGGTACAAGGGTGGTGATGCTTCCTTCAGTTCAACTTTTCTGGTGATGTCAAGCAATTTCAGTTTCTCTCTTTGGGTCTATAATGCCCTCATTCAGAACAAAGTGTGGTAAAAGGAGGGGAAAGGAGAAACAAGCCAGTGTCCTTTGCAGTTAGTAGGGATTAAAGCTAGGTGTGATGTGAATGCTTCTGTAAATCTCACTTGTAGGAATAATTTATATTTATTTTTTTAATATGACAGCTAATGTTATTGAGAAGTATCTAACTTTTGTGCTACTTTATTGAATTAGCATTTAAAGTACATACTTTGAAAATATGAGGCTTTACTGTGGCTGACCTGTCAGTCCTGTATATTGAATATATGTATTGAAAGCAGGACAGGAAACTTGCTTTTGCACAGTAGCAGAAGCAGCACTTCAATTCTTTTATGGGGATTTTTTTAAGCAGTCTGTTTGCCAAATGATAAAGTGCAATTAATGCTGATGATTGCTGTTAAATCTAACATGAGTTGTAAGCACAAAGCCTCCCATTTCTGTCGAGCAAGAGGGAGGCAGTGCCAGGTAATGGCATTCAGTCAATGTTCTCTGTCTCATCAGTCAAGGGAAAGGGTAGAGGGGACAGTGCATCACTGCTAGCTATAAAATATATCTGGAAACAATATGCCTGAGTGCATGGGCTCGGGGAGGACACAGAGAAAACATCATGAAGTGTATCCTGTCCTTTATATGTTTCTGGCAATGAAAGTTGGATTTATTAGCAGTTTGTTGCTACAGTAAAAAGCATTCACAAGATTTACAGCTGAAACAATAGCTGCAGATGTTCAGTTCTCTTGTATTTATTGAAGGTTTTGTTGAGCTCATGGCATCCTTTGAGTAATTGCCATCTGAGGCATGTTTTGTAACAAGGACTGTGTCAGAGTTCTGTGTCACTGTATTTCATAAAGTTCTACCAGGTCTTTAGAAAAAGGGAGTTCAAAAACATTAACAAAAACAAATGTGTGGGCAAGTGGTAAAGGTGATAAAATAACTAACAGGCTGCCAGTCAGGATTTATACATTTAGAGACCATCTCCTCAAGTAAAGATGGGTTTTACATTTCATTTTAACACAGACTAGCCATTATCTTATTGCTGGAATGAGTTTCCAGAGTGTGCATTGAAAACAGCCCAGAACTTTCTCAGCCATTTAAAAAGAAGACAGAAAACTATATTGTTATCTGAAGTCTTTTCTTTTCCTTTATAGTAGAGTGAAAATGTAAAAATGTGTGTCAGTTATGCTAATAGAATAACAGTGTTTAGCTAGCAGGAATTCTTGCAGTATTTAAGACACACACTTGCAAAATTGAGAATCTTGATGTTAAGATGAACTTTGTAGAAGTTAGAGAATTAAAGATAACTTTGTGTGTATCAAATGTGATCTATTCATTAGGATTTTTTCCCTCCTTTCCTACGGTTTTCAAAACATAATTTAACCCAGAATCTGAAGATTAAGCTAAGTCCATGCTTTGTACAAGTTGTTTCTATAAATACCCTGTGTGAGGCCACAAAATCTGGCACAAGCCCAGTTTTATAGTTATTGCACAAGTGTCATTGATTTGTATTTAGTAGGGAATAAAAGTAGAAAAAGATGTAATTTTGAAAAAAATATATTTCAGACAGTTTTTATTTTTTTTATTATTTGTTTGTTTGTTTGTTTGTTTGTTGTTGTTTTTGTTTTCTGTCATCGTCACAGGAGAAAATAAGCCCAAAAGTTAGGGAAAGAAGCTGAAAGCCTCCTGGTTTTAATCCTGTGTATTGTCAGAAGTTTTCTTATCCTTGTCTGTCCCTGGGGGATTAGACAGGGTTTTTAATGGACATTTCTGTCAGCAGGAGCTGGGTCCCCAGCACTTCTCTGAGAGATGTGTCCAGCTCCATCACTTCCAGGAGTTCTGGGGATCCTCAGGGCAGCACTCAACTCCTCAGGGGGAGCAGGAGGCAGAAATCCTGGGAGTGAAGCTGAGCCTGGGAAGAAGGCAGGAAGGTAATTTATTTTTTTGCTAACTGATGTTCTTACTTTCACCCTGGAGATTTTTTTCATCTTACCCTGTTCCCCTTTCCTGCTGAGAAGGGCAGTGAAGGTGTCCAACTGACAGCCAGGGCTAACCCACCACAGATCCTTCTATAACCCTATTTCTGAAAAAACAGCACCAAACAAGCAACAAACCCCCACAACTCCAAACAAACAAAAAAGCTGCTGTTGAAAATGTAAAAAAAATGTAACAAGAATTATAGCAATCACTTCTATTTTCTTTTCAGAAGGAAATTAAAATGGTGCTGTTTAGAAATATCAAATAAAATGCCTCCAGCATTTTAAATAAGACTTTAAAATATTACATTAAAATTAGCATTTTTCACCAGTTTCTTTTTTAAAAAAGAAAAACACCGAGACTCAAAATAATTACTATAAATAAAATATTAAAGAGGAGTCATTTTTATTGCATTGCCTGCATTAGCAATGTAATAATTTCCTTTGAAGAATGCCATTACCTCTAGTAAATATTTAGTCCCTGTGCTTACACAAATCCAAACTGACTTTATCTGAAATCAGTTGGACAGCCAAAGGCAGTAAACTGTTGATGCACGTGATAAATGGTACGTAATTATTTAGGCATCTCAGTACAAATCCATTTCCAAATAAAGCAAAGAGCACTCAGTTGTGGAGATGCTACAAGTCATCATTTTGGGGCTTGGCACGGGAGTCACTGAGTTCTATCTTGGGCACCAGATGGAATGTCTGAATGCAGGGGTTTGGCATTTTTGCAGCTGCTGTTAGGACAGAGAGGACATGAGTAATGCCATGACAGCAGTTTGCTGGTCCTCTCTCTTTCCCTTCCTTGCACACACCTCCTTGCACTAATTCATTGCACAGATGAGTTAAAAATCATGGAAGACCGATTCAGGAAAGCAGCCAGGTAACCACAGCCCTGCTGATGCTGGTGTACCCTGCTCTTTGGTTAAAATAAATGAAAGTCCTTCCCCTGAAATGAAAATCCTGGGAGCCACTTTTCTGACTAAAGATTTATTTAAGTTTTCAACTTAAAGGGAAAAGGCAGAAGGGAAGAGAATTTTCTAGTGCAAAGTGACTCCTGCACCTATGGAAAAGTGCAGTGACAGTGGTGCCAGAGCATGAGCAGGCAGATGTGTCTCTGTTTGGGAGACAGGAATGTTGTCCCATGTGTACAGGGACAGTTTAATGGTTCAGTTTTACTTTGTGCCTCCATCCAGCTTTGCTGTTTTTCTCTTTAAAGGGTCTGCTGAACATTTCCATTAGTGTGTCGCTTTTGAAAATTGGAGGAGAAAAATGGTCAATTATTCTCATAACAGTCTAAAATTATTTTTCTTGAGAATTTCTTCCAGTCCTTTATTCATAATCAAAGCATTTTCAAGACAGTGAGATGTCACTGTAGCCACATGGGGCAGATCTGGTTGTGCTTTGCTGATCTGGAGAGGATTATATTCAGAGTAGCTTTGGTGTGTTCTTTCACTCTGCCATTTATGAGTGAATATTCATAGATCATTTCCTTGCAAATATTGACTGGATTGTCTGTTTTCACATTTTAAGTCTTCATTTGAAATAAGCAAGATAATTTTGAGACAACATTTTGATTAGAGCCAGAAGCCATAAGTATTTCACTATTTAATAGAATAGTGCTGCAAGATGCAAATGATTAAGTGGAACATGTTTTAGATACTTTAAATTGCATAGCTTAAAATCACATATTCTTTCACAATGCCAGATGGAACAAAACCTTGATGTATTGAAACCCATATTTTTTGTTTCTCAGTGACTAAAATGATTTCTTTTCTCCCCACACTTTTTTCTCCAGTGGGGTACAGTAGGAAATGGTCCTCTTTCACTGAAAGCTAAAGTACAAGGATTAAGCCATTAGGAAAAGAGGTAGGTAACTTGGTTTGCAGTTTTATTTTCAGCTTATGGACTATTTATTTAAAGAATGATGCAGTCTTTTTAATTTTCTTGAAAGATCATAAAGAAATCATAAGTAACAAAGCTGAAAATGGGAGGCATCAGGGTCAGGTAATAAGATTTAGGAGTATTGTGAATACAAGTCAAGTCTCATTGTACTTCCCCTTACTGAAAAGGTCAAGAGTGATTTTTGTTTAAAATTCTGAATGCCTTCTAATTGAATAATGAAAACAGGAAATGAAAGGTATTTAAAAAAAAAAAAAAACCATAAACAAACTGGTTAATGCAAAACAGTTAACATGTTTTGTTTCAGTGCTGTAAAAAGATTCGTGTTGCAAGAACAATATTATTTTCAGAGTTTATTGCATCTGTATTCAATTTTTGGCTGCTTTCCTTTCTGAAACACAAAGCTCAAGCTGCATTACTGCGCTGTGAGAATTTCATCAAAACTGAATGCAGCTATATATTTGCATCTTGGCTGTCTGGGAAGGAGGGTCACACGTTTACAATAAGTACAAAGCACTTTGATGTTCTCTTTTGTCCCTGAGAGCAGGGCAGACTGTGTGAATGGTTTTGATAGCTTTTTCATGGCAAGCTTATGTGGAACTAAACTGCAGACCCTGCTTTGAAGCAAAGTCAACAATGAGGGAACATAGATTTCCAGTTAAAAATAAGATGAAATAAGTAAAAATAGAAATAAGGGTAGGGAAAAAAAATAGATTAAGCAAAGCAGATAAATACAGAAGCAAGATTAACTTGTGATTTGGGATCCTGGGCATTGATTATGGCTTTTTAATGTTCCTGGGAGTTTTTTGCAGTGCTACTGAATGCTCTCTTTCTGTGTTGGGGTCAGTTTATTTTTTCTTTTTAAATCTGGTGAACCATTTGCTTTCAGAGGCCCAAGCCCAGCCCTGATATTATGTTCCCAGCTGGAGGTTCTGTAACAGCCTGAGACTATTTCCTCTTGGAATAGAAATACACATGTTGTGGTTATGTTTTGATAACACATCTCTACAACTAATGGTCAGATGTTTTTTGCTGCCCTTACTGTCATCTTGTTTGCAAGATGAAAAAGGGATAAATGATGATAAGGATTCCTTGATATCAAACGTGATTTTTCAAATGCTATTTTGGCATTAAGTTGTTAAAATACTAGTGAAAATTAATAACAAAATTACTTTACCACCAGGAATTTTGAAAGAGATAATTTTGTCCAGTAACTGGGAGAAAACTAGGAAAGAATATGTTTTGTTCTTTAATAGAAATACAGCCTTTTACTTTACTTATCTAGTTAATATCTATTAAATACTGTAGAATGAGGTTTAAAAACATTTTGAGTATAGAAGAGGACGGTGTACATTCCTTGCTTGAAATGACATTGACAGCTGAATAGTTGAAGAGCAAAAGAAAAAAAAAAAACAAAAAAACCCTGTTCTGTCCTCATCTGCTACACTGTAGTCTGGGGGAGAGAAAAAAAAAACCAAAAAACGTAGAGGTAGGTTTATTATTATAAAGAGCAGCTGCTAAATACCTGCACTTCACCTCTCAGCACTTTGAGGGATGGGCAGACTGAACCACACACAGAAGTATAAGACAGTCTTAGGGATAATGCAAAGAGAATCATAAGACAGATGGCAGCACTTCCCTGCACCTGCCTTAGACAGATGAGCAGCCTTTCTTTGGATTTTTTTTTGTATTTCTTTAGAGTAAAGTGACTGGAAATTCAGTTATGTTTGACTTGGGCTTTTCAATGCTGGTGGTGGTAAGAAATAGACATTTTGGTAATCCCACTGAGGTTATCAGAACAATGTCCTTGCATCAGCAGAATATGATTTAAATATTTGAACTCCAGAAACTCTTGTTAATCTCTTTTGTAGGTTGCTATTTGCCCAACACGTTGCAGTAATTACATAAATTCTGTATACTGGTGTAGGTTTTTACTGACTTGGAAGAATTATTAATTCATATTTCATAACCTTAGCTCTGTTAAGATGAATGGACCCTAGCAGAAGGAGGAAAAAAATAGAATAGATCAGAAAAATCTTTGCTGTAACTGTAGTATAGGTACAAATGAATAAATAGAATAGAAAGGCAAAAAAAGGACTGAAGCCATGAGTCAGAATCATGCAAGTGAACAGATGCCCTGCAATCAATATAAGAAGAGATGGGTATTTAATTAAACAAACAAACAAAAAAAAAGTGGATTCTGCTAAAAAATAACATCTGCAAAATTTATTTTATGGTGTCAGAGCAGCAGGTGTTGTTATGTAGCAGTAGCTTAACTCTGCTTTGGAAGTATTTTGCAAAAACCAGATTGTAACAGCACTACTTCAGCTGTCAAGTATCCTGCTCCAAAATGTCCCATTAGCTTCCCTTGAACTCCTGCTATGTTTCTGGTGATTTCAAAGGGAATAGTTGCTGTAAAAACTTGAGAACTCCATTTGAGTATCAGACATGCCAGCTAGGATGGACAAGGCTGAGAGCTTGCAGGTCCTCTTGTATTTTTACTTTAAACATGGTTATTACTGCCCTACAGAGTGGGAAGAGTAAGCTTGAACCTCAAAGGATATGCATCTAAACTATTTCCAGTTTTGGAAAAATAAAACCAGCCAGATTTTCTTCTTAACTATAGTTCCTCTCACTTCATATTATATAGGTGAAAATTTTAAGATGTACCTTTTTTTTTTTTGTGCCCTGACTAGAAGCTTCAGCCCTTTGCTTGTAAGAATAGAATATATCCAAATGAAAATGAAGGACTTGAACTTCCACACTGTTGGTGCTGGATTTACCTCCCTGAAATCAGCATCAAAACCACAGGAAGCTGTAGAAACTCTTAATTCTCTGGGTTGTTTGTCTAAAGAAACCTGACGATGAAGAATTTTGTCCTGGATTCTGAAAGGAGGAGTTTAGTGAAGTAATTTCTTCTCCTAATGAGGTAAATGTGATTTCCTTTAGAGCTCTGCAGTAGCATTAGAAGGGACCAGTGGTGGAACTGGATTTCAGATGATGTGTGGTAGATCCTAAACCTCTATTAAATTGTGGGAGAAGTCCTTGGAATTGTCTCAAACTGCAGCACCAATGCAAGAGTTTGAGAATAAAACAAGAGAATGAACTGTAGCAAATGTGAGGTTAGCATAGCATTACCTCAGAGTCCTTGGGAAACGAAGAAATTAAGTGACTGAGGGAATGGTGGTGTAGCATGACCTTGCACTAAATCAGCCCTGATTCCAAGGGACTAAAAGGTGGTTACTGCAAATGCTGCTTTTATTTGACTTTGTGAAGAAAGCTCATATGATGCAACTAAAACACATGCAGAACTGCACTGTTCATAAATGCAAAGTAATAATGCACTTAAGAACAAGTTAAAACAGCTAAGTGATGTACATGCAATGCTGGGCTCTGATTCAGTTCTCAGCAACTAGGAAAGACAGCTTGGAATTATATTCAAAAACCAGATAAGGCCCTGAACAGGAAAAAAACAGAGGTGTGGAAGAGGAGAAGTTCTTAAAAGAAAGATGAAACTGGCTCTTCAAATGGCAAAAAGCTGGTGAGGTGAAATATGAGGGAGATTTAAGAAATCATGAGAGTATAGAAAAGGTGAATGGGGAGTGATTGCTCACTGTTTCTGACAATGCTGGCTCTAAAAGGTGCCCAATGCCATTATTCAAGCAGCAGATCTAAAGTGGAAAAATAATATCCCTCTTCCCCCTTGGGGAGAGGTTACTCATTTCAACTTATGCTTTCTAGAGGTAGGGAGTCCAAGAGAATAAGAAAAAAAAAAGGAAAATCCAGTGTCCATTAGGGACTATAAAACATCTTCCCTAAAACTGATTGTCAGATGCCTGTATGGTATTGGAGGGAGGGGTTTTTCTCCTGGCACATATTGCAAGTCACAGTTTTGCTTTTTTCCTGAACACCTGTGAGTAACTTGTTGGATTTCAGGTAACAGGGTAAGTAAGCCTTTGTTCTGACCATGCAGAAGGGTTTCTCCATTCATATATTGTAACTCCACTTAAAAATTTATGTGTCCTGAAGAAAAAAGTGTGCCAAATTTCTCACTTAATCAGGGCAGCTTTCAGAGTTACGGCTGATGGGAAGAAGTTGTTCAAGTCCACTTAGAAGAAAAGCAAAGCCTGGCTTTCAGCAGCAGGCATGGATCTAATAGTTTTGGCTCTCGGCAGATATTTTGCTCCATAAGTGCCTGAATTACTTTGGTAACTGCATATGCTGCGAAACTCTGTGACAAAATGGAGCAAAAGCTGAAATTAAGGCTCTGCAAATTGCCTGGCAAAGGCAGGGACCTTGTTTACTGAGTTTGAATGCTTAGACCTGGCAGCTCTGAGCGTCTCTGATCCAGATGGAATTGATTCACAGAGAGCCTGAGCCGTGCTGGTTATGACAGAGCAAGTCACTGGGAGCAGTGTGTAAGTGCATCAGCTTTTAAAAGCCACTGCAGCGCTAGGAACAGGCACCAGCTGATCAAAAGTTTCCAGACCCATGGGAGTGCTCTGTCATCTAAATGGTAGCTCAGTGCCTAATGTAATTTGTGGCTTTTTTCCCTGTATTCTAAATAACTGTTTCTCTAATTCTCTCCCTTTTTCCTTGTCTCAGCATATATTGAAAGAAAAATCTCTCAGTGCTGTTGCTTTCTTTTCTTGTCTGCAATGGTGATTCAGAATACCTGAACAATAATTAAGTTGATTGCATCCAATCCTTAAATTTAATAAAAGTTTAAATTCTGGTAAAGCTGAAAAAGATTTTTAAAAATTAGCTCTCTGCCATTTCTGTCTTCAATAAAATGGGTTGCCAGTGAACTTCAGAATAAGAAACTCTCTTAAACATCCAGTGATCTCTGCCTGCCAGAGACCTGTGTGCATCTGTGGCTGTCTGCCTGCTGTCACTCTACCCAGCTGTATTGAGAAATTATTTTTCCTGTAGTCTTCCATGCAGCTGTTCTCAATCATCTGTAACAATCCTACGAGTTCATCTGATGACTCTATTATTAGGGTAGGGATTACACTATTATCAGGCTTGGGATTGTTAGAATGAAAAGGTGTTCTCAGAATTAAACCAGCACAAAACTGTAGTGACATCAGGAATGTCAAGACTACTACTGTCACCTGGATCTGCACTGGCATGAAAAAAGCTTCTCTTTGTGGTTCTGAAATTTGTTAACAGACTGTAAACACAGGAACTCTAAACTGTTCTATTAATTTTTTGTAGAAAGTTCTCTCAGTGTATACAATTTGTATGTGTTTAGCTATTGCATATTAATTTTTAAAAACATGTCTCAACTTAGGTAAATTAAAGTTTTTCACTTTCACAAAAATTATGCAATATTATTCTGAATTCTGTGGTTTGCTGTTGTAATGTTTACAAAACCTATTTTCCCAAACTTCTGTGCTAAGTCAGGCTTTTGCATGGAGACCTACAGAACGAAAATGAAAGTTAAGTACAGGTTTATGTTAACATGTCTTTAGTTTACAGGCTAAATGTTGAGGTAATACTTCAAAAGGAAAAAGTAGAATCAAAGGAAATACCATAATGATGGAAAAATTGAACAGAGTGTAATACATTTTCTTTTGTTTTTTTCTAATAATACTAAAGACATGTAACCTTTCATATATTGATTCTACTCTTCTCTGGCTTCAACAAGGATGTAACCTTGTAGTAATCTTTAATTTCTTTAATTTGCTTTCTGATAATTATATTAGGATGCCTATGTTGCCTTATTCTCTTAACTAAATAACTAAAGAATATTTTTAATTGATGGAAGGTATACTGGAAAAAATATTTAAGTCATTATTATCTAGTAATGAAAGCAGGTAAAATATTTAAAATACGTGCCTCTTCTAAGATATGCTTTTATGTAATGATATTTTTGAAACACATTTCAAATATATAATGAAGCACATTTCAAGCACAAACCGATTTTTTTTTTCCTTGATGCCTATCTTGTATTTTTGAAATGTGATTTTTTAAATAAATGGCCACTGAACAGTGCTTTCAGAAAAACACACTTTATTCAGATTAGAAATGTCTACATTAAAACAATGTAAAGGTCATCCTCAGTATAACCAGTCTCATTAATTCAATAAAAAAAGACCACATAAACTCTTATTCATCAGAAAAATGGATTTAGATATTTGTCTCTATTCACCAATTCTTCTATTTAATATTCTTTTTTTACTCAGTTGAAGTTGAGTAACTTAGACCATCTGAAGCAAGCTGTGTTAGTATATAGTAAGCAGTACTACTGTTAAAGTTTGGTTTTTTGTTTGTTTGGGGTTTTAAAAAATATTTTATACTTGCAGACACACTCAACAGACCAAGTGTAAAGCTGATGTAAAATTGTCTTACTTTGTCCTCCCATAGTTTATTCCTTAGGAAAGAACTGTGGAGCTCTACAAATTAAGCAAGAGAGCAGAAGTCCTGAGAAGCAGGTTTTGATTTCTTAGGAGAGTGTGAGTTACTAGTACTGTGGTAGTATATAAACCTGCACCTTCCTTATAAAGAATGTTTTTTTTTTTCTATCTGAAGAATTTTTAGAAGCTGGGAGTCGATCAGAGAAATAGCTGGTGCCCCTCGCAGCTCAGTGTCACTGCCAGGGTGTTTTTGGAGTTTCCTGCTGTGCTGTGTGAAAGTTGTGTTCACCTCTGAAGGCAGGAACTCGTTAACCCTGGCCCTGCTGGATGCTCCCTCACACAGCAAAAGGACAAAAGGTTTGGGCACCCCTTCACTGAGGCTGGTGAAAAATCAATTTCCCACTTGTCACACAGTGGTCTGTAGCTGTGAAACCTCAGCGCAATATCCAAAAGGGGATATTTGTGTCCCCTGGTGTCATTCTGGTCATTAGGAGCAGGTGGCAATGCGTGCATTGTCCCCATGTGCCTTTTTGTCCTTAGCTTGTGCTTTATCTTGGCTGGTGAGAGGTTCTCAGAGCAGGAATACATCCAGCACCCCTGATTCCCAGGGACAGTTCTGCCCAGAAGTATTTCACACACTCTACAAAGCCTCAGCCAGCTGGGACACCCCAATATTCCCTGGTTTCACGTTCTGCTGTTGTGCTGGCCCAGCTCAGGAGGTGCTCAGTATCTCCCAGGGAAGGGAAGAAACACAACCTGCTGTGTCTGTGGCAGGAGCACTGCCATGTCCTTCTGTGCTCCATATCCTGATGTGCCTAAACCATGGAGCAATACCAGAAAATAACGGGGAACCTCGCTGCCTTTCCCCATGTTTCCATTTTTACACACACACATATTATCTACACGCCTGCTTGTGCCCAGCAAGAAGAAAAGGAGAAGCAAGACTACTACATCTGACCAAATTGTATTCACATTGAGGATTGTTCTGCTTTAAATAAAATGCTTCTCACGTTTGAGGTTGACCCCTGGTTTTAATCTACAGTTGTTTGTTCACAGGTTAGTGTGATCTCTCAAGAACTTCTTGCACATTGCTTTCCCTTCAGCTAAGAATAAACATTTGTTCTCTTCTTTTAGCAATGGTATAAGAAAAAAAAAAAAAAAACAAACAACATTATATATTTATTAAATTGTGCTAAATCCTGGATTGATTTGAGGCCTAAGCCATCAAAATGAATCATGCAGCAGATTTTTTTTTTTTTTTTTTTTTTTTTTTTTTTTTTTTTTNTTTTGTTTTTTTTTTTTGTTACTGACAGTAGGAGTCAGGTTGAATGACTACAAGAGGTGAAGAGGTAGAATTAACTATGGATTGGATCCGTCTTTCTTCCTACCCCTCAAGCAATTTTTGTTTGTATGGTCATAAGCCTAGAAATGTGTAATGGAATAGTGCTCTAAGCTGTAGCATTTAATAGAATATGTTTGCATTACAAGCTAAGAAGAAATTTTAAAGACTAAAAGATTTAATCTCATGTTGCTGAAAGGTAGAGTTTAAAATACAGTGGATATGTTTGTATTCTGTATTTTATAACAAGCTGACTTGTCTATACTATGAGGAATATTCAAAATAATGGAAATGAATATTCACTGGAAACGTATTAAAAATTTCAGTGTGTTCAGTAATTTATGAACTGTACCAGCCTCTAAATTCTTATCAATTTTGCAGAATGCTTTTATAATAGGAGAGCTACTAAATGCACTTTATCAAATGAATTAATAGCTTTTTTCCATTATTTTTATTCTTTTGTATATGCTGAGCAACGATTATAGTTCAGTTAACATAAAAATATATTAGTAATCATTATGCAGTAAATTATACAGGTTACAGAATTAGAACTGTTCAGGCAGTAGATTTAAAATAAATACCAAAAACTTCTTAAGCAGGTATTCATTCACCTTTTCAGATTGTATTTAGTCATGGATTATTACTAGCTGAAGCTTTCCTGCATTCTGTTCCTAAAGCCTGTAATTTCCTGCTGATGAAGTTAGCAATTAAAATAAAATTCTAAGGTGTTCACAGAGACAGACTGAAAAGTTCATGAGAAGAGCATTTGGTCTCAAAAAATAAATTGCCTTTTTTTTTTTTTATTTGTCTACCAAGTAGCTTGGAGATAGTGAGGTGATTTACATCTATAATTCAGCTCCTGTAATGTAGGAGCTAATGTATAACTTGTATTTTACACATAATACTTCTCTCTATATGGGGACTGTATTCTATACAAGGACATAGGAAAAATGCAAAGGCTTTATCAGAAATGAGCATCTTCTCCTTCACACAGCAAATGAGATTTTTCACAAAGTTTAGGAAAAAATATGCAACAGAACCAAGCCTTGCTCCTCCACAGTCATTGAATGTAAAAGTGAGCAAAAACAGAGGTCTAATTATCACTATCTCAACCATTTTAAATACAAGCAGTATTTTCCTACTTAATCTTGTTTGTCTTCACAGCCATGGGGCTGGATACCTTGCTGATTCATGTGAGAATCTTGTTGTACTTTTTGATTTTAATTCTCTGAGTACAGTCAGCCATTATCCCAGGATGTTCTGACCTGCATCTAATCTGTCAAAGTCCCTACAAATATGTGAAACAAGTGGAGTTTCATCTCTGTACGGAGAGAACATGCTGCAAGGAGGAAGGAGAACCAAACCCTCTGTGTGTCAATGCTGTGTGTCATTTAAAATAGAAATGATCTAGGATATCAGGATAAATTCCTTGACAAAAAGGAAAGGTAAAAACATGAAAATAATACTTGCCTTGGACTTCAGGTCCATGTTCTCCTGTATGGCAAACTGAATTGCACATGCATGACAATTCTAAAATAAGAAAGGAAATGCTTTATTATCTGTGCTGAAACAAGGTTTAGTTTTTGGTATATTACCATTTTTCAATTACATTTATAACTTTAATAATGGAATTCAATTTTACTAAATTTATTTCATTTTACCAATGCATTTTTTACTGGCTAAACTTTTCACTTATTAATGACAGCATGGCTGGGGATTATTCAGTGCTGCTTTAATTTTATAAGATTTTATTCTGCTGATACATTTTATCATAATGAGTCTGTGCTTTATCTCGAAACCACGTCACTTAAGAAGAGTTTTGGTGAAGTCATCCTTGCTTCCTTTAAAGACTATTTATACAACAGTTCTCTTCAAGCTTCTGCAGCTTTGGTCCTAGAACACACAACCTCTCTGCTCTACATTATGTTTGCATTGGTAGATTTTCCCCATCTGCTCTTCCTTCACAGCTCCCTCATTCCTTTCTAGAGAGGAATATTTAGAAACTGCAGGCACTGGAGTCTCATGACTTGCTGTGCTGGCTGGTGACCTTCTTTCCTGTAAACCTTGAGCTGCCCACTTTTTGTTTTGGCTTTTAAATTTTTTTTTTTCTCCTCCATCATTGATTCCACCAAGAGCTTCAGAGGCTGCATTCCTTGTTTCCTCGTGCTAGCAGAGAAGGAATCCTGCTTTAGGCTTTTCCCACTTTCTGGTCCTTAGCCGTGAGCAGCTTCCTCATGGCTAAGGCTGACAATAATAAAGCTGTTTAGATGGAGTCCCAGTGAAATTAAAAAGAGGAAGGTCATAGGCTTGACCAGATCAGTCAACTGTTTATAATTCTACCTATTCTAAAAAATAACATGAAAAGAATTTTCTCTCAGGGAGTTTGTTGGTGATTTGAAATTGCATGTCCATGTAGAGCTTCTAAAAGTTTCTTGGAATTATTTTTTGAATTTTAGCATCAAAGAAGGATGAAAAAGTCCCATGTCTTATAATTAAAATAGAGACCCAGGATAAAATTAACTGGACTTTAGGAAAAGTCTTTAGTTGTGCACCTGTAGAAAATGTTCTGTTTTATATCGTTTGTTTGCATTTAGATCTAATAGTAATCCTGTGTAAAAATCACTCCTTTGCTTGATTTATGTAGGAATGCTGAGGATTTTGTGCTGTGAGACTTCCTGTACTCGGTAGTTAAAATGTGCCAAAATGTTATTTCAAAACTGACTCAACATATGAAGTAGCATTGTGATTTCTAGTTTGGTTTTTTCCTTATAAACCTCTGATTATTCCACGCTTTTATGATGGAAAATGTATAGCTCTTTAGGATTTCTTTATCTGAAAGATGCAACTTTTCCAAAAGTTTCAATTACCAAATAAGTGGGTTTTTAAAAATTCTGTTGATTCTGAAATTTTTTTTTTTTTCTTGAATACATTAATATTCTGGGGAAGATTTACACATGTGGCAAGTGCTGAGATTGCACACTCTGTAATAGGGTTACAAAATTATTTTCTTATAAGCCAAATGCAATTCTATTCATTTGCAAAAATTAAAGGCATTAAATATTTACAAGCAGACAGAAAATTGAGATTGAAGAACAGCAAGGCAAGTTTTTAAAAGATTTTGGTGTCTGATTCAAATTACAGCTTTCTAAAAAAAAAAAATCATACTTTGTGTTGTCAATATATGTAAATTAATCAGGATAATTGCAATATGAAGATTTACATGCCCTTTTTATTTTGTTGTCAATTGTTTTTGGCTCTGGAAAAAAACTTTGCATGTGTTTCTATGAAACAGAGACATGTTAAACCAAAACTGTATTTTGGATCCATAAATTGCTCTCCTGAATGCTACCAGACATACTAGAAAAATTGACAATTTCATTCACAAACAGATCATTAGGAAGACCTGGTTTGCCTCATTCAGATTGAAGGAATATCCTGTTTTATGTGCTGCATGAGAATGACTTCTATTATATAAGTAACCTTTCTGTGGTAAATCCGATGAGTTTAAAAAATCTAGTTACTTTTTGTCGAAATAATCAAAGATTGAGAAGTGCAGAAATAAACTAACGGCATTGCTGCAGCATTGGAGTGTTGCTGCTCAGATTGGTGTGTTTGTTTTTTTTAATCTAAACTAACATTGTTTTCTTCTATCTAAAAGATTAGGAAAAATACCTCAGATTGCTGGAATTGCCTGTATTTTACATGTTATTGAAGGAAGTTATTGTTCAGGAAACTTAGAGTGCTCTGAATCAAAGGAGTTCCACGAAGAGCTTTGAGAAAAAAATGTAGAAAACCATGATTTGTGCAATTAAGGGAAAATTTTGTGAAATGCAGTGAGAAGATAAGCTTTCTTCCTTGAGGATGTTTCAGGGTAAAAAGAAATTACAGGTTTCCTAGAAGCCCTTAAGTACCCCACCATAGCTCCCCAATATTTATGTGCCAGATAATTAATTATATCCACTATTTCTAGATCCTTAAAGTAGGGTGAAACAAGGTAAATTTTGGGGAGAGAAATACAAAAAGTGAGAGATGTCCAGATTCTGTCACCTTTATTGGTTTTGAGTATCAGGGGAATAAGGGCAGCAGACCTTAATGAAATACATAAAATGTAAAAGGGTAAAAAAACCCAACCAACCAACCAAAAAAAACCCAAAAAAACCAAAAAAACAAAAAACAAACAAAAAAAAAATTCCAAACTCTTCTAAATGTTTAGGAGAAGCACTGTGCTACCTGACACTTCTGCTTCTCACTCCAGAGGAATGGTTTGCTTTGATGGATGTAAAAATAATGGAGTATGGGTTTAAGTTGCAATTTATTCAATTGTTCACAGCGTGTTTAAAACCATCATAGGAGTGTGATAATATTTACTAATATTTTTGTGTTAAATATTCCACCATTCTTATTTTTCCTTGGTGTTGAGCATATGGAAGCTATTTTCCTTTCATTGTTTCTTTCTTCACTTGAATGGATTAATTGTTATATATTTTTTCCATCTGAAGTTGGTTGTCTAGTCAAATTAGAAGATTCTTAGGGTCTTTGTGGCTTAGCAGAGGTTGATATATTACAGTAATGATAGTTCAGTCTGCATTTTGCTGGAAAAAGAAACTGTAAATAATTAATATTGAGTATATCTTCAACTCCAGAAAAAGTGTAGCGTTTTCCAGTGTTAGCACTCACAGAAAAAGGGATTCTTATGTGTATAGGATATTGGTTTACTTAGAAGGTTTCTGCTTTCACAGATGGTTACAATTTTGCTGAATTTTTTTCTGATAATTATTCATGCATAAATTTATTAAGCATATGTGAGGGAGGATTGTTTTTTTTTTTTAATATTTGTGTATTTGTCCTCCATTGTTAAGGCAAATAGAGAATATTTGCGTGTGGTAGGGAGGCATTTTGCAGAGGAAAAATTCAATTTGCTTGGTATATACATTGTGTGATTTATAACAAGTTTCGTGACAAGTATAGCTACTGGCTCGACTGCTGTTAAAAAAAAATCAGTTCATTAATCAATATTCATTTTTCATACAAAAACATTATTATTTTTAGGCATCTAAAGGCCATGAATACCCAAGAGTCAACACATTATTAAAACTGTTGAGTGCCACACTCATCCATTTGTTTCAGTTTAAAGGCTGACAAAAAATTTCTTCTGGAATAACTGGATCAGAATTCAATGTGCCTGTTTGCAACAACAGAAAACCATAATGATAAAGTGCAAGACTATGTAATAGAAACGAATGAAGTGTAAAATAAAATAATAGAATAACATGACAAGCTAAATGCTTTCTGCAATGCAGTATTCTTGAAAGTGAGTGCATCATAAAGGAAAAAAAAAAAAAAGTTACTTTCATGTTTCCTAATTTCACATAGGAGATATTTCTGATTTATCATCTACCTCTTTGAACATTGTTGTTTATCTGGTTTAGCAGATCTCTGGATCTGAAGTTCAGGATTTAGTAGCCGTGGTAGCTGCCATGAAATAAATCTTAACTCAAATACGCAGCAGTTCAGGACTAAATGTTTTGTGTTCCCTCTTTTAATATATTCACTATATAATTTGCAGTGCATTTGAACAGTTTCAAAAGAGAGGCTTAAAATCACTCTGAAATTTCAACTTGCCAGCTTATTTCAAGCACTCAGAAGTCCAACATGTGTTTTCTGAATCATGCCATGTTGAGATACAAGCTTAAATCTGCAAAGGTGAGACCAAAAAACCACAGTAGGCTAAGGAATAATGGAGGAAATGCTGTGTAATTTGGAAAACATCTACAACCCAGCTTTCCTTTACTAGTTTTGAGGTCACCATTCTCTCTCTATACCCAGTTAAATCGTGGTCAGCCTGCACAATTAACCTGCAATTAAGGAAATGAGGCAATCTTAATAAGTGAACAGACCACTTGCCTTGAAGCTCCTCCACCCCCATTTGTGGAACATGACAGCCAGCAGTGGCACTGCCTCTTGCAGCTGGAAATGCTGTTTTTCCAAGCATTTGCAGTTCCCCAGCAGGGCAGAGTGAAGCACACATGGCAGGGACAGGCGGAGGTTTGCCTGTTTTGGCAGCACTGTCACTCTGACCCTCTCAGACAGATCTGAGACCTGCAAAGCACTAAATGGGCAATCTGGAGGGTGCAGGGGCAGCGAGGAGACTTCAGAAGTCCACCATGCTTCATGTTTAAGATTCTCTGTGAATGAGCAACGAGGAATTCTGGTGAAAACGAAATTTGTTTACCACCCAGAGCAATTTTCTCATCCCTCTTCCCACCCTTTTGTCCCCTCTGAGATGGCGAACCATTGGTTATGTGGCATTGTGGCTGGGCCTAAAATAGTGGGGATTCCTTCCCTAATAGCCACAGGTGGTCATCCTGTAAGTCAGAGATTTGATTACCCATATCATTGGCTTAGCTTGCATAGCTGCAAGTGCTATTAAAGGTAATAAAATTATCCAACCTTTACATCACTGTGCTGTGGGCAAAGGATATTGTTCTCAGCAATCAGCATTTATGTCCAACCATTTAACACTGGTGAAGCTGTGCTAATGGCTTTCTGTGACATTTTTGAAAGGACAACCATTAGATCAAACGAGCAGATATGTAGCCAGAAAAATGTAGCATTCAAATATTTGGGAAGAAATGGAATTACCAGCTTTGTTATCAAATTAAATTAGTAAACAAGGCTGTGCAGGTCTTGGGTGCAGAAACAGATTTCTGTCTCCTTCTTTTCACAGTTCAATAATTTGCTGCTGTGGACTGAAATTGGAGCTGATGGTGTGATTGGATTTGTAAAATGATATAGTTTGCAAGGCTTCAAATTAATAGAAGAGTGAAATGAAATTGCAAACAGGTAGACAAAATAGGCAAGAAAAGCAATTCATTCCTTTAATTACAGGCAGTATGAAGGAAGAAGAAGGCTTTATGGATGGTATTATGGACCACTCATATTGCCCCTGGCATATGTGATTATTCTAGCAGGGGTGGACATCAGCTCCAGGGAAAGGTACAGCAATGATCCTGTCATCTTATTTCCTGGCGTCATGCATTACCTCCACTCAGATTCCGCTCACTCCCTTTGAATAAAAATTGCTTTCTACAATTATTTTTAATATTTGAAGGACATAATGTCCAAGCCATGGCCTTTTAAGTGATACTTCTCTTTCTCCCTAAGTAAACGTGGTAAACACAGTGTGTTGGATCAGAATGCTTGTGTGATGCTGGATTTTCATTCTGGTTATTTCATGTTCCCTGAAACACCTCATATCCAGGGTATGCCTGCCAAATCCTAAATAATCCTTGTATGTTATAGAATAATGTTTTAGATCAATGAAGTTTTGTTCTTTTCTATCAGTGCAGATAATTGAAATATTTAAGAGTACAGGAGCGACATAAATAGTGTTCATTACAGAAAAATCTAATTTTACCTATATGAGGCAGTCAGGATTATGGTTTGATTTGGAGTCTCGTCCTACTTTTATTCATTTGACTTTAACAGAAATCACCTTCTAGTCATTATTTAATCCTGAACACTGGTAGTACTGCTAAGGTCAGCATGTATTCCATAGAAACCGAAGTTAATGCTGGGAGTGAAAGTTCTCAGAAATTACTTTTCAAGTGTTAGCGAAATAAGTGGGGAAAATGATTACCACCATATCAATTTGTAACTTTTAAAACACTTAAAATATGTAAATATAAAGCCATAAAATATGGCTGTTAATACCATGACTACTAAGTATATATGATAATGTAATTGAAAGGTCAAAGAGAAGACCTCTTCTTGCAAATACTTAAATGAGAAATCTTTGCTCATGAATTATTCTTTTTAGGTGAGCAGGAATGGGCATTTCATTAAGTAATGCTCATGGGAATAAGCACTGCAGGATCAGACCTTCAGTACTTCAGTGTACTAAGCAGGAACTCTATAATGTCACTCTGATAAATTTTTTAATCAGTTTTTCGTGATGATCTGGTTAGCTCCCAAAGCAACTGGAATAGAAATCAGTCCAATTCCAAAGGCAATGTAGATCTGCTTCAATTACTGGGCCATACCATTAGTCTTGGTTTTAGCACCAAGTTGAACACTGCACACAGTTGAAAAGCAGCTGATTCATGATCCATGGGAAATGATTCCACCCCACAGGCTGTTTTAGTGTGGAACTATGCTAGTGATAAAATATAAATCTAGTTGCTGCTTAGATTTCTATCTATTTTTCTAATGACTCGAGCCTTCCTGTTGGGTATCTCATCCATTTCTAATGTTCTAATGTTGAAATCTTGGCATTTGGATTTGAACCTTCTGTACACCCAAATGGCTGGAAGAGTGTTCTGTCTTCTGCCATTTTCCATCTGTTAATGTCTCTTGTTCAGCAACTTTGGTCACATTCGAAGGCAACAAGAGTAAGGAAAGTGTGAAGGGTTTGGAGTTTTTTCTCCTCCTGAATCCCTGGGATTAAGAAGAAATGCAGAATTCTTTGTTCAGTATCCAGATAGTAGTTTTGTGTTTGCTAAATTCTAATGAAAGGTATCAAAATTCATATATTGCTCCAGCTGTATAATGCAAAAATAATTTGAAGATTTTGCTGGTTTTATCCTGAGGTAAGCTATGAAGTCGGATTTTGCTTTCACTTGTGTAGATACAATATTAGAGAAACTCAGTCTAAATCTCCAATTAAAAATGGAGAATGGTCAGACTTATATTTCAGATTTGTGGAGCAATTAACACTGGGTTTCTTAGGAAAAGCAATAATTAACCCTTCTCTCCTCAGTCTGGTCCCATCATTTTTATCTTGCCTGCGTTAAAATATTTGAAGGCTAATTCCATAGATCACCTCCAAATATGTGAAGGCCTGGTTTCAAAGCTGTGAAACAGTACATGTGGTATTTTTCTGCTTGGTTAACATCTGTGTATAAATATTTCCAGTTTCAATCGCTGTGCTGAAGTTAGATCTGTATTCAGAGGATAACCCTGCATTTCAAAACTCTTATTGAGTTTTGTTTAGACAGGGAAGTCAGAACACCTGAAACTCTGTCGACTACTCATTTTCAAACAAAAAAAAAAATCTTCAGAGAGAACTGGAGATTATAGGCAATGTCTCACACTGGCTACAGAACGCTGCTTGCAATGTGCAGGTAGATACAGCACACATTTGGGGATGGGGGAAGAGATTATCCCCGTGCTGGCTTGTGCTGGGTTCCTCTGAGTGACATCATCACTCTAGATGTGAGAACAGAAGGACTTAGAATATGTCTCAAAACCATGGAAAATCAAAATATCTGTTTGGGATGACTTGTTTGGCATCACTTTACTTTGTCCATTACCAACTGTAGAGCCCCACTTCTTGCTCAGTGAGTTTATTTAATAGAGGCTTGAGGTTACTACTTTTCCTTGAAATGGGCACACAGGAGAAGTGCAACAGCTGTCTCAGGAGGTTAAAAACCAAGCTTTACTGGCAAACTTTGGATGATCAGAAATTTGGAAGACTTTAGACAAAACATTCATTCAACATTAAACATTTCACTGAGCATCAACTTAACAAAGTCTACCCATCAAATTTTAGATTGCCATACCTCAAGAAAAAAAAATTAGGAATCAAAAAGAGGAGAAAGAAAAATAGAAAGAGAGAAAAGCAAGCTCTCCTCCTGCAAATGAAACATGATCAGTACTTTAGTTTTAAACAGTGCAAATGGCTCTTTTTCTGAATTAAATACTTTCATTACAGTGCTAGTCAACATTTCACCATGTTTGATCTCACTTTTCATTTCACTGACATATAAGGGGTACATGAAAAGTGCTCAGGGAAATTAAAAATAACATGACTTTAATAAAGTGTTGGTCCCACTACCTCCTGAATTTCACAAAGTTCTGGCAGAGTACTCTGCCAGAAAAGGGAATCCACAATACAGTGTCATTCTGCTTAAAACTGTGATGTTTCAACAAGAATCTGTTTTTTTTTAAAAGTCTCCATACTTCTAAGCTCTTAATGAATTGAATCATTAGTCTAATGTATCCCCAGGGTCTTGTAGAAAATTACAAATAAAACACCCACTTCCCACAATTTTAATTGTTCAGTAAGTAGTTCCTTACTTGCAAAAATTTCTGTAAATTTGCCCTAACTGCATTTGTAATGCATTGCTTCATTGTCAGAAACAATGGCACCCAAATCTAATAGATGTCATGTGGGGGAAAGTAATGATCATTAATAGTGAATTTGTGGCATTTCACCTAAATTCAGTATTTTTCTAGAGGGATGCTTGATAATATTTTTTTTCTCTCTTAAAGCACAACTTTCCTTAACTCTAAAAATGAATCTATCTAAAATACTGTGTATTGTTTGAAAGAGGGGTTGTTTGCAGATTGTGTAGGTCTAAGTAATGTGATGCTTCAGGTCTGATGATCAGTTAATTATACTGGCACTTGAGAGGTTATCAGTCTTTAAATTAATTCACTTTAGAGTAATTTCAGGTTCTTGGTGAATATAGGCAAACACTTGGGCATTGAAGTGCATACATTTGCAAAGTTTGCTTGAAACCCCATTTAGGGAGTTCAACAGTTTGCCTGCCTGTACATGGTGTCATCAGAACAGCAAATTTTGCTCCAAATTTTATTTTCAATCTCGTTTAGAAAGGTCTTTAGAATCTTGAGTTTGATCAAAGAAGAAATAAGCATTGTTAAATTGACAAATTTGATACAAATAATCTGGTAACCTGGAGAATGCTGAACTACACTTAAATCTGATGTGCAAATTATCTGGGTTTTTTCTACACGATACAGTGGTCTGCACTTTGTCAGTACCCTCTACACAATCCCATAGATGCATATACTTTTATAATTCCATTAAAAAGGGTGTAAAGTCGAGTACTTAGATTTTAGGAAGTGCTACATTTAAGATGTGTCACAAGAGGTTATCAATTTTACATAGGCAAAGGCCTGCTTCTTTATGTAATTACAAAGCCGTGTTTAAGGAATTTTCCAGTGAATAAAGAGAAACCAGAATATCAAGTGCCTGTTGGTAGGTAGGTATCAATTAATTTGGAGAAGTAAAAGTAGAAAAAGCATTGTTAAAATAAAAGCATTACGGTCTGCCATACTGTTCTTGAAGGCCATCCTTCAGGACAACTCTAGTAAAAAGAAGATGTGATTTGTGCATTTCAGTCTCCTCCAGAAATTCTAGAAGGTTTTATCTTCAAATCAAAGAATTGTCCACAAATCCAGAAAGGTATCAGGACAACACAGAGAGGAAAAAAGAAGACACGAATGAAAAATGGCCCAAACTAGGTCTTTATAACTTTGGGTTGTGCTTTTCTAGCCATTCTTGGCTTTCCTTTGGGAGTAAAAACTTGCATGTAAAAGGTCAGGTTTTTCATCTGTTGAGATCAATGGTGGGCTGTCCACTTACTTCAGTAAACAGTGAATCATGTCTCAGATTTTCACAGCTGATAACGGCGCAAAAATAGGTTTGCTCTCTCAGACTGCAGGAAATAGGAGATGCCTTGGTCAAAGCATCACCCTGTCACATAAAAAAAAAAAAAAAAGAAAAAAAAATTCCAAAAACAACAAAACCCCCCTAATAGTTAGAAAAGCAGACCAGAATGGAAGATGAGGTTTCTTGGGAAATAGTTGCTATTCATCTTAGAGCAGAGGTGAAGAAATCTGCAGTAAATTCTGGTTGGTTGATAGCAGGGAAGGGCAGCTGTGACAGGAACAGTACAACCTGTGCTCTACATGTGGGGAGCATGTTTCTCACAAGTCAGCTTGCTCATTGTGCTGCTGCTGCTAATGAAACCAGGAGTGCTCTGAGACAGCAATGTGCCACAATTCCTATTCTTTCTGGTTGCAGAGGAGAGGATAGCATTTCACACTGGGTGCCAATCCTTAGTCTGGGATGATGTGGAGAGCTGCAGGGATGTACAGAACAGCTCTGAGGCAGGAAAGCATGGAGCACAATTTAAAGCAGAAAGGTATGTGCACATGCACAGGCTTCCTCCAAACACTGACATTTATATCCTTTAATATTGAGATTTATTTTCAACTCATAAATTTGGCCTATAGCCTGGCCACAGTCAATATTCACATCTTGAATCAAGAATTTGTGATGGTCAAAAAATAAACTGATGCTACATCTTAAAACACTAGTCAGGGCTGTCTGTATAAGAAAATAATATTGCACTGGTACTTGCCAAGCTGTAATTTCCATTTAAAGTGCATCTGATACAGCACTGCACATATGCCAAGTAACCAAATCATAATTTCACGTTTTATGTTGACATGTTTAGCCTTTGCCTATGATGAATCTGTGGATACTGTGGGAAGGACCCCTTTACAGGTAGTAAAGTGTGGTTTAATTTTTTTGCTTTGGTTTTGTGGTTTCTTTAGCCTAGAAAGAATTCACAATGAAGATACACAGTTCCTTTTCATAAATGCAAAAGCATAACAATTACATAGCCAATTATTTAGTAAAGATTAGGCTTTAAAAAAAAATCTTTTGTCATATAGTTTGTCAAAGGAGCTGTAAGATGAAATATGATCAAGAGCATTCGTAATTTGAAACCTACTGAATGCTGAATACTTTGATTTATAATTGATGCTTTAGATACATTATAAGTGTGGAAACTTCAGATAGCTATGGTAGTATACACACAGACATAAAGGACTGTGCACTAAAAGCTCTATTTTAATGGACCTGATCCTGTCAAAATATCAGCAAAGCAGAAATAATGCTGCTAAATACTGAATTCTATTTCACTCTACTGATGAAATACTCTGAGGATAACAGAGATTCTTCACAA
Source organism: Turdus rufiventris (assembly GCA_013186435.1). NCBI lineage: Eukaryota > Metazoa > Chordata > Aves > Passeriformes > Turdidae > Turdus > Turdus rufiventris. The sequence continues at coordinate 210,743 of PYHW01009938.1, read as the reverse complement.
AGAAGCTTCACATTCTTTTCTAAAGAAGTCTAGTTGTGTTTCATAATTAAACAATCGATACCATGCCTTAGACATCTGTGATAAAGCAGATCCCATTTTATCACTCAAGATACCCCTGCCAACTTGCTGACAATAACTGTTTAGTGGTCATATGACAGAGAAATTTGGGGGTGAGTAAAAGTTCTGGTGTTTGCGCCTGTATTTCACTTTTTCTTATATTTAGGGCATTAAAGCTGAAATATGCATATCCTCCAAAGGAACATGAGCAGCTCTGCCAGAGAGGCAGGTTAATAACTGAGAACAAAGGGCACCAAGAGAGAATTGAAACTTTGATGGGATGGGGAAGTGGGACCATGGTGCACCCATCATGGATCAGTGAAGCCTCCCAGCAGCAAGGCACGGAAAAGATCTGAAGAGCTGTGCACAAAAATGCAGCAGATTCATCAGCACAAGTGTTTCAGAGGGAGAACTGCAGGCACAACTGAGGCAGTTCAAGGGGCCAGGCTGGTCCTGGTTGCTGAAAACTCCAAATCCAGTGCAGAGCACTAATTAGTAGTAGGCATGGCATGGCATTCTGCAGTTTGTTTTTGAAGGTTTCCTCAAAAGTTGTTATATTCAAAGGATGGAAAAGCTTCAGTAAAGAACAAACAAAAAAAACCACACCAGCTTTTGATTTTTAGCTTAGTTTAAAACTCAGCCTTTTATAATGTTACTGGAAATGAAGAGCATATTTCTAATAGAAGAGCTAATTTTTATTAAAATTCTGGTGTCAGCAGAACACTTCATCCTCACAGACAGAAATGAATTAGTAGTTCACAGATATTTGTTCTAAGTTTCCAATAAATACTTGGCAAAAATTCAATAATGTTCATTAAATACATTAATGAAAAAATTAAAAATAAAGATTTTTCCCTTGTGATTTATTATATAGTGTTTCTGAAAAGCAAAGTTGAAGAAAGAAGTTGCTATCTGGCAGAAAAAGTACTACAGAAATGTTAATTAAATTGTATAATCATAAGCAAGCTAGTGAGCAGGAAAAAAGCTCCCCTGCTTAGAAATGGGAGCCATATTTATTCTGGCTGGATGCTTAAAGACGTGAAAAGATTCTTTTGGATATTAAAGTGAAATTTAAATAAAGCGCATGGAGCCGTATTGCTAGGCACTTTTCTTTTGGAATTGACCAAATGAGGAAAACCAATTAGGAGGTCTTTCATAATTAAGAAGCTGGAAACAAGCATGGGGAGGCTTTAGCAGAGACATCTGGGGCACAGCGATGTTATGGAGTGATTAAAGAAAAGATGAGGTGCTGCACAAGGAGCTGTTGTCACTGTGACTGGTAGGAACAAATTGGGAAACTCCTTGGAAGAGAGTAGGTGGCAAGTTATAGGACAGCTCAGCACCTGTGGCTGGGATTAAAGCCAGAAGCCTTTGCTTTTGTGCTTGTAAAATAGTTTGTTTTACTTTGTTCTGCACGACCATGGATATTGGATGCTGCGTTTCTTTGGTGAGTCTTCAATTTGAAAGGCATGTGAAAATTTTAGGTCTGTCTTAAAAAACCCAAAGCCCTACCCACACAAAACATCCCACCCAAATCACAAACGATGCAAGAAACAAAACCAAGAAACAAAACCAGGCCAGAACTTTGCTTTCTGTACCTTATGATAAAATTGCATATCTCTTTTAAAAGTGCATTCCCATCAGTGGAATGAGAATCTATTTGCTACAACTGCAACACCCCTCAGCCTCAATTTGCTTAATTTAATGTAGCTCTTAAGTAGTACGGAGCTTTACCTTAGGGGGAAAAAAAAACACCAAACAAAAGATAAACCAAACTTTCTCTTTATACTGCACTCCAAAATGGTTATTTACTTTAAACTGCTATATTAAAAGGACTCCTCAGAAGGGTATTCATCTGCTTCTGGACACCTGGTTAACATTAAGAACAGTTTAGCAGAGTTTTGTGTGGGGATACGGAGCTTACTCTGAGAATTTAATCAAACATTTGACCAGCCTTAGCTGAGCAGTTGAGCTATGCACATGAATGTTCCTCAGCAGGATTGTGGTAGTTCTCTCTAAGAAGGTACACAGCTTTCTTTTTTTACATCACAGGCTTTTGTAGCACTTTTTAATAATAAATATTCCTCCTCTCTGAAGGTGTTGCTTTATACAGCAAGAGCTTTCAGATCAGCATCATTTCTTGGCAGTGATTGCCAGTGCCGGGGTTTTAATAAAAACAGTATCAGAGGAACGTGTTCTGAAGCACATTTTGTAAAGTGAAATGGTATAGGCACATTCTGCACAGGCTTTTGTTTTCTAAAACTTGACATTTGTAGAAGTTATTTGAATAGTTTGAATGAGCTTACTGATCCATTCACAGGGACTTCTTGTCTCATCTAATGTCAGGGATAAGTTTGACAAATCTGATGGGAAATGAGTCTCAACCTAAAGGAACTCGTGGGGTTTGTTGGGTTTTTTGATTTATTTTTTTCCTGTGATGAACTGAGGGACTTAGTAGCATGTTAGATAAGAAAAGAAGGAGACAAATTTTCCTTTTACTTGTTTCTGCAAAATAACTTTAAATTTTTTATACTTAGAATTGGTGCCAATTTTGGCCATAATATTCCCAAAATTGCAGCCATGGACAAAGCTGGTAATTGGTGACAGAGTATGCAGTGGCAGACTTCTCTTGTGGAGTGATTACTTGTAAAAGGAAGATTTTGGAGATTATTTTTTTGGTGGTTGTTGTTGTTGGTTGGTTTGTCATTGCTTTGTTTGTTTGTTTGTGTTTTTGGTGTTTCTCTTTTTTTTTTTNTGTTTTTAGGGGTCTTTTTGTTGTTTTGGTTTTTTTTAATCATAAAAAACTTAGCTCCCTAACAACTTCCAAATTATTTTAGTGTAGGTGATGGGAAATGTCCAATTAACATTTCAAGTGGTTGCTGGAGCTTGTTTTCTCCTTTCTTCCTATCACCCAGGTACACATTGCAGAATGTTTTGTACAAATAACAAATACCAATTTTCAATGAAGGGTGGGGAGGAAGAGAGGAGAGAGAGGACCACATATTTTGTGGGCATTCTGAATGTCTTGTAAAGTTGTCTGGTTGGGATTGAACTGTGTTATTGCTGTGAAAACTGAAAGACACAGGGTTGTAGGTGCTGAACTGAATTTCATGCAAGTCAACAGATGCATCCAATGCTGTGACACAAAGCTGACACTTTATTATTTTTTTTTAATAAATACAAAGAAAAGTAGAGCTGATCAAGTATCACAAGTGACCCATAAAATGAAATAAGAGTATAAAGGCATCTAAAAACATCTGTAGAAGTCTTTGGAAATTTTCTGTGATTATTTTAAACTCTACTTGTTTTTGGTTTCTTGTGATTTGATTTGTTTCTGCAAAGAGAATAAAATTATATTTGTTTTTAACCATCTCAATTTAAATAAACCAGTAAAATCCAGGCTAGAGCTGATTTTGGTGTGTATAGCCATAATTAAAACATATAAAGCCAAGGTAAATTTTAAATAATGTGAGCTCATTGTTATTTTTATTTTCTAGTGTAGCTTTATTGCTTCACTGTGTTGCTTAAACTGTTCTTCTTTTCTTAAACTGGCATCATTCCTCCAAACTTGCTTTAGGCTTGCTGTTTCTGATTATTCATTACTTCCTCAAATATTCTCCATTTTTAAGAGATGCCACTAATGTTTGTTCCTTTACTTTCCAGGGAGTTGAAGGTATTTTCAGAATTGTCTAGATAAAATCTAAATGTCAGCTTCTCTAGGGCAGTTAAGTACGAAGTTCAGTGGGAGTTAAGTGACTTATAGAAGACAGAAGTACCTTTGGAAATAGGGGCTTAAGTGCCTTTTCCTATCTCAAGGAAAAAAAGAGACAAAGGCTTCTATTATTTATGCTTCATAAACACAGATGCACCTTCAGTACAGTAATTTCAAGTCTGTAGAGCCTTAGTCAGAATTTTGTTTGCATTTGTAGCACCAAACCCTAACATATCTCTTTCACAAATAACCACAGTCAGTAACCCCTGACTCATGTGCTGTGCTCCAGGTGATTTCTGTTGGGATTATGTATGCTTGTGGGTGTAGATGTGGACAGAAGAAATCTTTCCCCCTCCCTACCTTGCTGTGTTGGGTAGCCGTGATGGAGCAGATCTTCAGGGGAATTGTGGGGTAACCACAGCAAGGAAGGCTTGGCTCATAGCATGTAGCCATTTGCATTTTTTTCTTCCCCTGGCTCCTTTTTGTACTCTCTGTGGCAAGAAGATCCTTTATTTATAGTGAAAGTTCTGGCTGGAGTCAACCCTTGGTTGTCACAGTGTCTTAACCCAGCAGCACTTTGATCCCAAAGATGACATTAACCTTTCTCTCCCCCTCAAAAATTGCAAAGGTCTAAAGTGGCACAATCCTGCACTGCTTGTACTTAGAGAGCCCTTGCAGTTGCAGAGCAAGTGGAAGAAATAGCACTGAACATGGCTCTAGGCTGTCCTGCAGATTCCAGCAGCACAGCACTTGGCTTTGACACCATTCCCCTCTAAATGGATGAAGTGACAACAAACATCTTCAAAGCAGTTTGCTTTAAGTTCACTCCTTTCTGTTGAGTTTTAGGAGAGTGCCAAGAGGGGATATAGCAACCTACCTCTTGGGATTAATATGTTATATCACATCTGTCTGCCTAATGCAGAGGAATCTCTGGTAATGTCAAGTGCTTGACACTTCAAAGGCAGCCAGAAATCACCCGTCGAGATATTTATAGAGTCCTTCTACAGAGAAATGTCTTAGTGTCTCCAGATCAGTAACTGCCTCAGATCTGAAACAGGACAAGCAATGCTGTTTTTATTATCCATTCCAGTGCCTCATTAGTACTCTTTTTTTTTTTTGATTGGTCACATGAAATGTGCAGGAAGGCACTGCTTGTAGTTGTTGGCTCCGTGTCACCTGTCAGTCACTGCAGAGAAAAGTGCAAGAGAAGGAGAGAGTCAAACAGGGGACAGCAAAGTGAGTCTCCTGCAGGACCAGGAGCAGGATGCTTCTGCCTGGCCTCAGCCCAGAACACACCGAAGTTCAGCTGTGTCACTGAGCTGTGCCTGGGCACTCAGAACAACCCAAGAAATCAGAGATTTTGGCATGCTGCTTTCCCAAACATATCCAGGTGGGAAAAGAGTCGTGTCCTGCCAGGCAGGGTTAGCTGAGCTGATATGTTCAAAGCTTGTGTGCTCTGCTCCATGCTGGGGAATGTTTTGGAAGCAGGAGGCATTCACAGGGGCACGGTGGGTGCTGTCTTGTCAAACTGCCTCAGAGAACAGGGGAAGAATGTGAAGTTCACAAAGGAAAAAGGACAAAATTGGGGGGTTTGACTATGGAATGTTCTATGCAGCAGCAGATATGCTGGTATCAGGTGGAACTCACTTTTTCTCAGCAGAGGGAGGAGACTTTGCTCAGGAACTACTGTGTCTCATTGGCACAGCTTTAAACTAGATGTGAGGAAGAAGCAGGGCAGTATCAGGCAAGTTGTACAATGGGAGTGTCTTGGTTTGAGACAATTATTGGGGCAGACACTGCAGTGTGAGTTACGTCCCTTTTCAGCTTCAACCACTACCCTTCACCAATAAGGAGAGATGCACATAAGAAGATGCAAGAAAAATGTTCTGCTGGGAGGCTTCCACCACCCTGGCATCTGCTGGAAGTAGCTGTAGGCAATCCAGGAGATCCCTGGATGATCAGCAAGGGCTGGAGGCAGCCTGTGCTGCACGACCAGGCATCGGTGGCGTTCACAGTCCTGAGGGATATGGGTCAGGTGAGGTGGAAAGTTGGAGCCCTGAGCTTCAGGGGTGCAGATTTCCAGCTCTACAGTCAGTGGGATTCCCTGGGAGACTGCCTTCAGGGACATGGGAGAGGTACAGAGCTGGCAGATGTCTAAGGAACTCTTCCATGGAGTGCCAGAGCTGGCAATTCCCAGAAGTGAGGAAGTGCTCAAGGGATGTGAGCACACAATGCCTGAGTAGGGACAGGCTGCTCAAACTGAAGGGAAACAGGAAAATGAACAGAGAGCTAAAGCTGGCACAGGTGACCTGGGAAGAGCATAGAAACAAAGCACAGTAGTGTTAGGAACGCCAAGGCAAAGGTGGAAATAAAGCTGGGAAGACACCCCAGGATAGGGGTCAATTCCAGCACTGCCTTCTCTGCTTGATTGCACAGTTTGCTGTGGATTTTAGATGAGGCCAACAGGCAAGCAAGGCGGGAGTGTGATCAGTTTGGACCAAGCAGCATGTCAGTCAATCTAACATAAAGCACCCCTAAAAGTGTGGCTGGATTTTACACACAGTGCCTTGTGTTTCCCTCTCACAGTGATGCAGCACGGTCTCTGTGCAGCTGTGAGAAGTCTCTGCCTTGGAGCTGTGCCAGTCCTGCTGCAGCACAGTTTTGGGGAATTAGAGTCCATGAACATCTCTCTATCCAGATGTCCTTTTGCTTTACTTACACTGAAAATGTAGGAGATGCAATAAAAGTTTATCTCTCTGTTGATGAAGATTTAGCACAATATCAACATTTATTCTAGCAACTGAGTGCTCAGTGGGCATTTTAAATTATCTTTGCAAAAAGAAGATGATGCTGAGATTGCCATGCCTGGAAAAACTGAGGATAATTCTGGATTTGTGTTTGTACCAATTCAGAATGATGTTCTACCAGATGTGCAGTGGTGCAGTTGTATTTTCTTTGAGGGTCTGCACGTACCCACGTCATTGCTGCCGATCTCTCTTCTCATTTTCTTTTGGACTAGCACCAGAAGCTGGTACTGTGGTGGTAGTAGTGATATCACCTGTAAGAAGAATACCTTGGGCTGCATTTTTTTTTTTTTTAACTGAATCATGCTACTTTCATACTTTTACAGTCTACAATTTGCCCTTCTTCTTATCTTGGTTTTTTTTTGGTCCAAGAAAAGAACAACGTAATGATTTTTTCTCTTCTGTATGTGAATATAATTATATACACATATAATATATATGTGTGTGTATATTTTTTTTTTTTCTAACAAAAAGTAAGCTTTTTATTTTGTTCTAATAGTTCCCCAAAATTTCAAATTAAGAACAAAACCAGAGTCTTCCCACCAATGAACTTCCAATTTGGAGCTTGGACTGGAGTTCATGTGAGGGAAAAGCAGCTTTGCTTTTCTTACTTAGGCCAGTGCATCACATAACATTCAGACAAAATTTCTCTCGAGGAGAGGAGTACTGAACCTTTATTTTGATGTTTAGGTGTCGTGGATTACATTGTCTTCTTCAAGGAGAAAGGCTTGTAAGCTTTATTCTCATCTTTGCCTGCTGAACTTTTAGCTTTCAGGTCTCAATTACTTGCTATTCTGTAAGCTTGCATCAATTCTGTAAGCTTAGATCATCGATGCCATTCATTAATTTGTCTTTCAATGAATTTAGCTGCCCTGCTGTCTCATCTCAGGCTTTGTACCGTGTTTTATGGCTGAGATGAAAGCATCTGACTAAAGCTAGCCCTTATTTTAGGAGTGTCATCATTAATCCATTTTTCCTTTTTAGCTTTCTTTGCCTAAAACCTGCAATTAGACATCCTTGCAAGGGGAAAAAAGTATTAATTTCTAAAAAAAGAGCTCCAAAATTAAATTTATCTTTTTGTGGACCACTTTGTCTCTTATATATTTTTTTTTGGGCTTTGTCAATACAGATTTTTCCCGATGAATTAGTTGCTGTCATCTTTGTTTTCTTGGAAAGAACCTGGGTTTCCAGCTTGGTGGTGCATGGATGTCTGGGTGAGCAGTGGTGTTGTGTGAGATCTTACAGACCATCATTTCTGGCAGACTTGGACACTTACCATAGTAAATTGTGGGTTACCTTCAGTTAATGCAGAGAATTGGGAAAAGCATGGATGAAACCCAGTTTCCTTGGAGAAAAAAAATCCACATCCTGTTCAGGTTATCCAAATACAAACAGATAAATTAATATTTCTGTGCACTGGAAGTGCTTCATACACACTAAACAATAATATTGCATTTTAACCTTCTTTAATGCCTTAGCTACCTGTGGTTAATTTATAAGTAGTTCACTGAGACAGAGGTTGTATGCTGAGATGACAAAACACTCTACAGACACTTTTCAAGTGAAAGTGTGGGTGTTTCTTGTCTTATGAGACTGTTTCCCCCTTTTTTAGACTGAAAACCTCACTTGAGATGAAGGACAAGGATATGTTTTGTAATGCCACTGAAACAAAATTACTCACTTTAGGGTATTCTTGAATACATAAATACAAATAAGGCAGGTCTAAGCAACAATTTTAATGCCAGCATGATTTTTTGAGCTGAACAAAGCAAGAGCATATGTAGGTGCTTATGGTGGTGATACAATGAAATGGGTTAGTAATGAGGCTTTTGTAAAGGAAGTACTAATGCTCATGTTTTCCTGAACCAGAGTCAACAAAGATGTAAACATTAGTGTCTACACACAGCTCCATTACAAAATATGCTGATTTTCCCTGTCTGATCTGCCTCCTGCTGAGTTAAAGAGGCAGCTTTAAGGTCAGCATACAAAAATCCTCATGCATGATGCATTTATTCAATGTTTTTGCTGCTAAAAATCTACCTACGTTTCTTAATTCTTTTGGCTGGCAGAAAGTATCCTGAATAAAATCCTTCCCTCCTTCTGTCTAATAGAAACAAATTCTGAGGTTCTCTTGTTTAACAACTGTGCAACCTCTTGCATCAAGATTAAACACTTTGTTTTGTCCCCAGGCAGTTGTATATTTATTACTCTTGAGGCAGTGCTATTTGAAATAAATGGAATTGAAAGATTCTGAGAAATGGTTTCTGAAACACATATATTGAGTTATTCTCTCCTATGTGAGCAGAAAATGCTTCTGATGCTTTTCCCTGCACCCTTGCAAAGGAAAATAGCTGATATAAAAATATCACATGATGGGGTGGTGAAAAGGTAAGCATTTTTATCCTCAGTCACTGAGGCTTTTGGCTGCTTATTGTCCTGAAAATAATTAGGTTATCTTTATGAAATGTATTGCTATTCACTAAAGATAACATAGGTAAGGGCATAATAAAGGATGAAAATAAAAGGAAGAAGTCTCTTCTTTTCTGCCTCAAAAGATACAACATGAAAACAAACAAAAAAATAATCCATAGCTTGGAAATAGTCTTAAAAACTTCTCAAGATTCAGATATATATTTTGGGCTGGTGACAGGGCTCATCTCTTCTCCCTGATCAAAATAATAAATGCTCACCAAGAGAAAAAGTTCTTTTATGTCATAAGGAAAACAATTTCCGTGTAGCTTTTGTGTGTGTGTACGCATATTCATAAAATATGGATTAGCAGCACTAGGTATTCAGCTAAGTAAATATTCATAAAATAAAGGTGAAATTGATATGCATTTCCCAATAGGGAGTAATAAGCATATTTTGATTTCTTCGTAAAACATCAAACTAAGGGGAGAGAAAGCACTTTCTTTTGCCTGGACATGTTTTATTCCTGATTCTCATTGTGTTGATCCTGCTGGCAAAGATTTCCTGACATTTTGAATATACAGCATTGCTAATATTGTTAAACGCAGAAGAATCAGGTCTATTGCTTAAAACATAAAATAAAATGACATTTTGGATTATTTTTTGTTTTATTTATTTCTTTGATTCTAGCTTTTGTCTTTGGGGTACATTAAAGTTGCATATTTAAGTCCTTTTTTATATATCTAAGAGATAGATGTGCCTTTTTTACTAAAATCTTATATTCTCAGAAGTGTAGGTTCTGGAGCTTTGTTAGTAATATGAGCTAACAACTATTGGAAGACTCAATAAATAAGATATGTGCTGCAGTCCTGAACTGTACACTTGTAGGTATTCCTGACAGCTTTCTTTGCAGTACACATGATCTTTTAGAGTAATAGAATGGAATTGGTTTTGAATAAGCTGAAAATTAAGTGGATGTTCTAAAGCTCTACCTGAGAGATCTCGAGAACAGCTCTATTTCAAGCAGCCTGTTGAATCAGGGAAGAATTACATGTTGGTGTGCAAACAGGCAAAAGTTAAAAAAAAACAAATTTTTGAAGCAACACAGGATGCAAATAGTTGGTTTTTTTTTTTTTTTTTTTTTTGCTTTTGCATTTATTTAATGTCTGAAGAGTTAGTTTAGGCTCCTATTTTTCAGAAACAAAACATTTCAAACCCCAAATTGAAGAATATTCTAATTCCTAGATTTAGTATTTGCTACAAAACGGTTTTGGAATGCGTCTTGTTCTTTACCTGAATTTCTGTTGATATTGATTCTTTGTTTGAGTTGGGCCTGTTTTGTAAAAAACTATTTCACCATTTCTGTTTTAGCCTTTTGCTTGGGTCAGTTGGGTCAGTTCTCTTTTCAAGCTGGGGAGCTGGGCTCAGATTTGTGCCTGCACAGAGCAGAGGGCTCACATCCTCATCCCTCTCTGCTGCTGTGGTGTTTTGTTCCTTGAACACAAACAGTTCTTCCCTATTTTGGACAGTCAGGGAATATGAGGGCTTTGTTCTGCTCATTTTGCTGATTTATGCATTTATTAATGCATGGGCTATGATTGTTCAGTAGTGTAATTTCAGTGCATTCATTGCCAATAAGAAAAATAAAAACAAAACTGTCTTTGGCAACTGGTATGGAGCTGAGGTGAGCCAGTAAATAAATGTTATGTATTTAAAATAGATTTTTTTTTTTTTTAATTTTAGAGCTGTTAGAGGAAAGATGAACATTGCCATACAGTTTGAATTTTTTTCTAAATTAAACCATCATCTGCATGCCACTGATGATTTTCACACACTGAATAAATTAGAACCATCATAAATGATGGCAGCAATCTCCACTAGCAGAGCTTGTTGATACCTGCTTGTTGAAGTCTATTATTTAAAATAATTCCTTTGGCTTTGTCAATGTTTACACAGGCCAGCATCTTTAATGTTGATTTAAGGTTATCTCTGTGTTCCATAACTAGAATACAGAACATTTTTATTGATTTCTTAGCCACACTCTTCTACTTTACTATCCATAAATGAATTTTGATTCATAAAAGAAAAACCCTGGGAGTCAAATGTCAGCTATCATCCAATATATTGCTCTCTGCTGCAAGTAAAATAGTCTACATCTCATCTTGAAAATATAATGCATGTAAGTCTTCTCTGAAAGAATTTCAATAAAATATTGATGCAAGCACCTTTTATTTTTTTACTTTGTTTGATAAGGTATTTTGAAGACATGGACAACTGCACAAAACAAAGCCTGGAGTCAAACCATTTTGTATTTTGTATTTTTTTGAGTTTTTCCATAAAATGTGGATGTCTTATTTGTGTTAAAGAAAATACTCTGTGGTGGAAAATACTCTGTGGTATTGTTTTGAGTGATCTGTCTTAGATTTTGTGCTGGGAGTTATGATCAAGCCTAGTAAAACCTAATAACAAATGAAACAAGCACTGTGCACACTCCTCTGGATTTCATATTTGTTACTTATATCACACGCAGGTGCCCTGCTTTTAAAGAATGTGTTTCTACACAATACTTTTAATTTTTTCCTTCTAAGTGTGTGGCTTAGTAATATGTGTTATCAGAATGTTGGTTTTTTTCGGGTTTTTTTTCTGCTTAAAGGCAAGTTTGTAATTCCATGAACAGTCTGATTTTCTCTTCATACTTGACAGCCTGAAAACAGACAAAGGAAGACAGCTCATTAAAAAAAAAAAATCTATGGCCACCTAAAAAATTTGGACACCATAGAAGCTGGAAAAATCCCTCTTCTAGGGACTTACACACTTGGAAAAAGATGTGGGGGTTTTGTGGTTGTTTCCAAGTTTGTTTTTTTTTTTTTACAGAAATCCAGACATTTGACATCTGTACCCTCCCCTTGTGCACTGATGGAGCCACTCCATCACAGAAAGCCTCTGGGCTGGTCAGGCAGGACCTGCCCTTGGGGAAGCTGTGCTGGATGTCTTGAATCACCTCCCTGCCCTCCCTATGCCTGGGACCTCACCTGACAGAATTCAGGTGATTGCACTTCATTCTTTTAATTCTTTTGCAGAAAGCAAAGGCAAATCGTGTGATTTTTGTGGAAAAAAAAATAAAAATGGTGATCACTAGCATTGCAGTGAATATCAAATGAATATATAATAACAGAACATTAGGAAACAATTAGAAAAAGTGCCTAGACATTATTAATACATGCACTATTCATTGCACCAACATTGATCATGTGAAAGAAGTGTGGTATTAGTTACATCTTAATCATTCAGTGTTGTAAGAGGGACTAATTATTTTCAGATAGCGATGGGAAGGATCCTAGTTTTATAAAAAAATCATGGAATGTCTAATTTACTCCCACAGTTTTAATAGGAAAATACATGGCTGCCACTATTTGTAGGACAGTGGAGGATATCACAGCAACTGTTCATGTTTAAGCTCTTACAAAGAAGACAGAGGTGCTGCTGCCCCCAGAAGAGGCTGTGAACTTTGGGAAAAGCATTTAGGGGCTTCCACTCCCCTCTGAAGAAAGCAGCTGCACGTATCTCCTTGGAAAATCATCTGTGGTCCTGCACAGGTGTGTGCCTGAGAGGAAAACTGAAAGCTTGGTGCCTCCTTGATAGAAAAGTTTCTCTGGGATTTAGAGCCTGGTGGAGCAGTTGTGAATTAGAGAAGCAGATAGAGACATATTCAAGGTCAAGATGCCAAACTCCAAGCCCATCTGTATGTTTTGGTTTTTGCTCTCCCTTCTTTCCTTCTCCAGGCAAAGCATCTCATAAATACTTCCAAATGGAGAGGTGAGACTTCTCTGCTATCCAGGCGAAGTTCTGTGAGATTTTCTTCCTGGAATGGCATCCTTGTGGGTGGAAGCTTGGTGGGCTTGCTTTGAAAATTTCAGTGGTAATTTCCCTTTAAATGAATAGTGCTTGGGCAAAATTCAAGAACATGGGTTTAGATCAGTGTAAACAAAGCCTTCTGTAGCTTTTTTGCTTTATACTTTGTCTATTTGGCATGTTAGAGGAAGGTAAAGATCAACCTGTAAACCTCAGCAACACAGAGTTAATATTGCATCAGGCTTGCTTTGGTATATTGTCTTTTTGTAACCTCTGAGTTTGGTGTATTTATGGTATTTGGGGACAAAAATAACATATATTTTCTGTGTGTGGATTGGTTTAAATTCCCAGAAAAAGCAACGTGTTCTTGCTTTGGTATTGGACTCCGAGTGGAGGCTTTTTATTATATTATCTTCCTTAGTTTTATATAGTATTGATGAAATTGAAAATCAGTGACCTGACAAAAACAAAATAATACAGCATGAAAATTGCTACCATGATTTCATGCTGTGTTAATGCAAGGATGTCATTCCTGCTTCAGAATAATAACAGTGTTTTGCCTCTGAACTTACAGCATTTCTCTCTCCCTCTCTTCCTCTGCCTACCCCTCCTCTTCCTTTCAAAGAAAGTTGGTGCCACAATGAAATTCTTTTTAATCACATCTCTGGGTTGTTTGTACGTGAGTAACCACCACTAACAGGTAATTTTTTTTGAAGCAGAGGGTGGAATCTCTGTGTTGCATAAGAGTATGCAGAAATGCAGAAAGAACCAGGCTTAGCAGTCACTATAACATGGCTAATTGCAGAATCTGGGAACTTTTTCAGTCGTTCTTTCTCAAAGAACCATCACTCATTCTGCGTGGCAGCACTCTTTGAATTCCCAAAGGGCACTGCTTGTCTTGGAATATGCAGAAGTGATACTCATTCCCTGTTCTCAACAATTCCTATCCTCCTACAGGTGCCAGAAAAGATTTGAGGAAAGACACTAAATTCTGCTGCGACGATGTGATCAGGTTTCGTGTTTTACCTGATTAGAGACCTCCTTGTTGAACCTTCCTGTCTTGCCAATGATGGTAGAACCTACAAATTAGATGGAAACATCCTGAGTTTTCCTAAATTCCAAATTCTCCCATGAGGGAAGCATATCTTTCAGACTCCAGATGCCTGTTCAGGCTGTGCTGTCATAGAGCCTCATCTGTCCAGAGAAGGAGGGAGCCAGAGAGAAAATACATGTGGAGATGAAGCTTAGTGGTTTGTATTCACCTGAGGGCTCCAGTTTCCATGCTAAGGACAGACTCAGCTCTAATGGCAGCTTTTGACACAGGGATTTGAAGTTCTCTTCCCAGCTGAGGTGGTTCATATGCTGCAGAATTCTCCAGTTTAGCATTGTCCTCTATAACTTCATGAGGAGAATGGGGAAAGCCCTGATGGGTATGGTAACCCACCTCTTTAAACACAAGTTTACAGGGTTGAGTTCTCTGACCATAGGAAATAGTTCAATCACCCTGGAAGAGTGTTCTGACTGTCTGTGAGCTGTTTTGTAGGGTCAAATAAGAGATACCTCATCCTGGAGCTTAATTAAGAAAAAACAAGGACAACCTCTCCTTTATGTTGAAAGAGGTAATATTGGTCACTTCTTACTTAGACATTTTTTGAAGTCACACTTCTATTCTGGATGCTTCTTACTAATAAACTCAATTTTTTTTTTGTTGAACAGGCTAGTTTGGCTCACCAGCTGAGTTATCATTCTGTCATGTTCTCAGAATGATTTTCAGAATTTTCAGTGTCTATCAGATAGTGCTAGAATAAATATAAAATAGGTGATAAAGGAAAACAAAAATATCTTCCAAAAGATAATTTCCTTTTGCTGGATTAATTTTACTTTGGAACTGAGTGTTTGAAATCCATCACTAACTCCTGCTTGCCTTCAGCCTGCCTGAAGCTCTCCGTGCTTTGTCTTACTAATAAAGTGTTGTGTGGTTCAGTTTTGTGTTTGTTTCTTAAACTGTTCTTCCCCGTTGCCACTGTTTTTTTTTTCCTGTTTGTTTGCAGTTTCAGCATCTCTTGTTTGTTCTCCTCCCCTGCTGCCATTCCATTCTTGCAGCCCTCTGGGGTTTTACCATGAACTGCCCATTTGATGGGATTCCTGCTGCCTTTACTTGATTGCTGGAGCTCCAGCATTAGCAGCACTGAAGCTGGAGCATCGTTCCTGGGTTCCACACTGCCAGGTGCTCCAGCCCCTCAGCCCCAGTACCTGATCCTGCTCTGCTATCAGCCAGACTGAATTAAAGCAATTCTTTGGTCTGTTCTTTCATTTTTAGGTGTGTATGCCAAAGGATTCTCCAAGTGTGGTTATTAAGATTTTGCTGCTACAGCAGCACAGGAGATTGCTGGAACTTAATGAAATTCTAACCTAAGTATAGGAATGTCATGTGAGGGCCTTGATTGCTTTGGGTTTTTTAACTAAATGTGATGAGGGCTTGTTTCTTGGTGAACATTTTTTTTTCCATCACAGAATCTTTTCAATGCCTATGATCTGTTCATAATTGCTTGTTATGAAAAACAGATTTTTATTACTGATAAAAGCATGAGGCAAAAAAAGAGTTACAGAGTTTAACACTCCTTATGACAGAATCTAAATTTACCATAAAATTAAACCCTGAATTTAAATTGCTAAATTGATTTAAAACCTTTGTTGAGTTATTCATTCAGTCTTGCATCTCCTTGAATCATTCAAGAGATCTTTTTTAGTATTAGGATGGTGGTTAACACCAGAATGGAGGTAAAAGTCAAAAGATGTGTATTATATAATATCCTTGCTATTACATTTAATCAGTATAGTTATCAATATTGAAAATTTTGTTTTACAGATTTGTAGAACTGCCCACATGTTGCATGAGGACAAATTAATTGTCTACAATGCAATACAATTAATAAAACTAGACAGTGAAAAAAGAGTATGAAGAAGGTACAGGATGAAAAAGAATGATAAATAGAGTGACTGCAGTTCACTACAGACTACCAGAAGATGTGGGCTTTATAGTTATTTTTTGTAGATACTTTTTTATTTTTTTTTTGTAGCTACTTTTCTTTTTTTTTAAATTTAATTTTAATTTTTTTGCAGTTACTTTTTTTTATTTTTGTAGTTGCTTTTCTTTTCATTGTGGGAGAGGCCTTTTTTTCAGAGCTTCCAGAGTTTTGAAAATGTCTTAATGGAAGTTTTTGGGGAGGATTTTTTCATCATCAAGAGGCAAGGGGAGATCATAAAGGGAAAGGGCATGGTGAGTAGAGCAGGAGGGAGAATTGGAAGCTGGTGCAGGAGGGTGATGGGGTGGGAGTGAGCGTGAGAGTGCTGGGGCTCTGGGGAGAGTTTTGTTGTTTGCAGAGACCAGACAGGACTCTCCTAAAGGTGTTTTATTAGCCAAACACAGGACAAATGACTCTGTGGCAATGTAAAGGTCTGTTAAAATGTGAGGGGATAATGAGACATGATTTTTCATGCTAGAGCTGCTGAATGCATCCTCACCCACCCCTCTCCCCTCCCAATTCATGCCCATACCTCCCCAGTTTCTGAGAAATCAAACCTACACTGAGGTGCAGATTTCAGACTCTGTGGCTGGATCATTTTTGATTTCTTGCTGAGAACAATTTTCTTCCTGATGTTTTAAAATTCTTCCACAGATAGAAGACAATATCTTTCTAATGCCGGATTAAATGCTAATAAAATATCACATTTAAAACCAGGGGGTTTTAAAACCAGGTGGTTCCACAGGAACTATAAGTACGCAGCTGGTTCCAAAGAGAAGTGGTGATACTCTGATTTATTTTGTTTCTATCTATATAATGTGTCTTTCAGTTCAAACACAAGAATGGGCAGTATTCAAATACATTGTGAATGGACCAATTTCACATTTTGGAGAACAAGTTCAGATAAAAACAAGATAGGTATTATTAATGAGTTTAATTCCTCATTGAAACAATGATTCTTCAAATGTGGTGGGTATTTGTTGTTGGAACCCTAAACTGCACCTCTATATCCTCCTAAAACAAACAGCAATTGAAACAGGAACGCCAGTTTTGGATGGTTACTGACATAGCATTTAGATAGCAAGCAGAAAATTCTTCTTGCTTATGATCAGGAAGGTACCTAGCAATAATTTTTTGTAGGTGCAGGCTGGTCACAGCAAATGGCAAAGCAGTAAATCTGCTGCAGGTATTTATGTTTTGCTTTAGGTTGCAGAAAATTCTGTGATTCTACTCCTTTATTGCATAGCTTGCTCCTGCTAGTTGCTGCACAATTACTGAAATTTTAAAATAGTGCAAAGTAGGTGTTTCTTCATGGATACATTTATTTTGTTGTTGGAATACATGTGTAGTGATACAATGCTTTGTGACACTCATAGATACTCACTTTTATGAAAATAAAACAAAAGATATTTTTCTCCAGTTTATTCCGTTTTAGGAAGTAGAGAAATTAAGCTTCCTTCTCTTTTAATTATATTTTACAGAGGAACTGTAATCTCTTAATCTGTGTGAGGCTTCTCCCTCTTAGCCATTGGCACTGGCTGACGTGGAGCCTGTGGAGCCTCAGTTGGTGCTCTGCAGCTCACAGGGGTGTGCTCAGAAAGAAAAGGACAAATTTTGCCTACATATGTGCAACTTTGGCTCCAGAGCAGGAGATTTTGCACTTGGGCTACACAACAAATTGATTTGTTAGTTCAGTGACCAAGTTAAAAATGAATAAATTTAAATGGTTCCAGCTGACAAGAAACAGATCTCTCTTTACTCCTCTCCACATTTTTTTTTCCAGCTAATCAAATCAAGATGCTTTTTTTCAAATGGAAAAAAAAATTCCCAGACATTTTAGGTAAAAGCAAAAGCTAGATTTCAGGATGCTATCACAAAACAGGTGCTGCAGTTTTCTTATGTATACTGGGACAGAAACAGTCCAAACCTCTACTGATTTTAAGGAGATGCACTCTCTCCCCCCACTTAACTTAAAATACCCTAACTGTTGAGTTATATGCTATTACAGAATGTTCTGCCTTTCTGTTGGAACATCTCCACTGTGCATTAAATGCTTAAGCATCTCTTTTGGTCAGCAGCACAGAAAGTAGCTCTACAAAAAGTGATGCTGAGAACATTCTGGGGATTCCCAGGTTATTGTATTAATACATGTGCCCAATAGAAAAGAGTTTGGAAAGAGCACATATAGCTCCAGTGTGAGAGTTTAATATATATGAAATGTATGGTGAAACTTTCCTTAGTCATGGGAATCTTACACTGTTATAAGTTTAGCATGGTGATATTTTAATTTTTGCAGACTTCTCTACTACACACATGCATCTAGAAGATATTTTCCCTTTTAAATGCAGTAAGAGGACACAGTATGTCTCTGAAGGTAATGTTCTGATTAAAAATTGTGGGAATTAGCTCCAGAAAATATTCTCGAGTCTAAGCTTCATAAGTAAAAATAATTAGCTTTACAGAGTCATTATTCTTTTTATCCCATCCTTTGTTGAGAACCTTTTGGCTCTGTTCTAAAATAATTTTCCCATCCTCTTCAGGTGGGCAGCCACAAGCCAGTTGCTTACACTTCCTGAAGAAATCTGGTTATAAGACCTTGAATAATTTATCTGCTTGCATTTTTCCAGAACTTGCCCAACCAATGACTTTGAAAGGCACTGGTGGAGGGAAAAGCATCACTGGGAATGTTCAGCTCCTGATGATGGAGGTAGTGCTTCCCCACTGTGAATAGTGTTGCCCAAAATTACCTTAAATATTCAATTATTTTATTACTTCTAATCCTGTCTCAAATTCTTGAGAAATGTACTTTATTCTGCTAACTATATTCCCTCCTATACTTTTTTCCCCCCTCCATCTTGTCTATGTACTTATTTACCAATGCTCAGCAGACTAATTAAGGTTTCTGAAGGTTTAACCTTGTCTTATACAATAGATCCTGATAACTGCCATGGTGTTAGCTCAGTAGGCTGCAGGGAAGGATTCCAGAAAGTATTGTGTAATATTGCCAAACAGGGCTTTGCTGTTGAAATTACTCATCCCACAGAGCTTAGGTCAATGTTAATGTGACAGGAGAGATTTAATCCTGTGGGAAGGTGTTTTCATCACGTGGTTTTAAAAGAAATTTTATCACCTGAGTCTAGAGGGAGCTGTGCTGTTTGCATTTTACTTAATTGTTCTTTAATTTGTGAAGGGAAACTGTATTTTTAATTGATTGCCAAACAAAAGCAAGTTATACATTTTGCTTATAACTGAGCACACTGGAATGGTTGTGCACCAGCAGAGAACATTCCTCTGTTTTTGTGTAAAGGAAACATATTTCTGAAATATTTGCAAAAATACAGGGAGGCCCTGCCACCCTAGTTATTGCAAATGAGATGCAAGAGAATTGCAGCAGCTTAGGCCAGTCAGATCCTGCTCTCCTTGATGTCATGGTGTGATGCCATCAAGCAGTGCTAGCTTCTGGTGCTGCACCTTTTGTTTGGTAAAATTTAAAATGTCACTGATCTTAACTCATGGAACTATTGCTATTCTTTTCCTTTTGGACCCTAGTACTGGAATACTTATTATTTTCTCATAAGAGCTTTTAATTCCCCTCTATTAGTGTATTTTTGCCAAAGTCACCAGGTGGCCTGGACCTGGCTCACAGCAGAGCTCACGCTGGCCACACTGATTGGCAATGTGCAGAGAGGCACAGATCTTCTCTGGATTTGCAGCTCTCAAAAATTATGGAAAGCAGCATAATTTATATTTTTGGGGTTTTTTAATTGTGGATAGTGGATGATGTCATTACCCTGTGTTTGGGCCAAATACACAATGTATGCACATCCAAGAGCAAAGATTTGTGCCAAAATTACACCCTTGCCTATAGCATTGACAAGCCTCAAAAAATATACAGCTACATCAGAATGAAAAATTAAAAACTAAAAAGAAAAAAAAAAAAAAAGAGAAAGAAATCCTCTTTTGTTGTATAATAGTGAAGAGATGTATCAAAATCCGTAAATTAGGCACAACTTTAAATCCACATATAATTTCAATTACATGCATCTGTTTCTCCTTAGGAAGAATGAAGTGAGGTCAACAGCTAAATGTTTTACAGCCATCAAGATTCTGGGATGCTTTTTAAGCTATATACATATGTGATTTGTAAGAAACCTATTTATATGTAAAATTTCTCATTTGAGCATTCATTCCTTTTATTATGCAAACGCAAAATTTTTTGGAAGCTACAGGCTGTGAAGTGAATGTACGTATTTCAGCCCAAAGTTATTGCTCTTTTTCTTTTTTTTTTTTTCATTTTAACCCCCTGATGTTTCTGTTATCATGAAGGAAAATATCTGTCTAGCTTTCAGATCTGCAGATGGGGCATAGATTTTTCCCTCAGAAGAGTAGGCAAAAGGTTTCTGAGTTCTTTGACAAAAATAAAAATTAAAGCCACAATGGAGGTTTTTGAGAGAAGATGGGCAAGGGAGGAACATTATATGCTGGACTCAAGGGAGGAGATTTTTAAATCTTTGAATTATATGCAATTTCAAGTATTTCTGTGGCACTTCTCTCACCCAGTAGCACTCTCAGCCTTGAACAGAGCCCAGTCCATTCAGCTGTGGCAGTCTCATTGTGACCCTGGTGATGTGTCATATCATTTTACCAGTAATCATAATAAAGTTGATGACTTTGCTGATAAGATTTTTAGTAACACAAAATAAAGAGGAAATAAGTTTTACATTGATCCTAAATGTGCAATGTAATGTATTGACCCTCCTTGAGCCTGCAGCCTTTCTGAATTCCTCAAATACTAAAAAGTGAGCAAAGACTTTAGTAAGCTTGCTCAACAATAAATCAAACAAGAAAGCAGAATTGCTTGGAATACATAATCATAAAACATTCATGCGTAAAATAAAAAGCAAAATACTGACCTAAATTGTTAATAACAGAAAAGGTCTGTTAATACCTGTTGTATAAACCCCTAATCTTTACAGTTGTTAGCAGAAACTGGAGTGCATGCATAAAAAACCTCTCTTCACAGCAATGCTGTTATCCACATCAATCAAGATAATCCCACAGTAAAACCTTGCTAAAGTGGGAATGTGGCATGTTTGGATAATGTCAATGATTAGAAAACATGTCCCAGAAAATGCCATGCAAAACAAGTTTAAATATTAATGCACACCTTCCTAGACCTTTTCAAACAGATTCTCAAATTATTTACGTGGACCTCAAGGGCTGAACTCTGATTTCAGTTCCAGATGTGAAACAAACAGAAGTTTCTGTGTATTTGAAAGCAAAGTGTAATTCTGTGCCATAAAACTTCACAGCTTTTTATTTTTTTTTTCCTCAAAATATGAATTCTCTGCCTGCACAAGGGTAAATTGAGTCACAGAGAAGGGGAATGATTAATTGAACGTGAACACAGCACACAACAAACCTTGGTATCTCTTACTCCTTCATGGCTCAAGGAAACATGCTGCTGGTTCAAATTCATTCTGTCTTAGGCTGAAATGTATTTGATCATAGCTCATCAAAGAGGCAATTTTTATCTTTAGACCACACTATAAATTAAATGTCTGGAAGATTTTCATAGGGGTGTATAGTATGTTCTGGAGAAATCATTGAAAAAGACAGAATTACACACTAAGCCTCTGTGAACAATCATGTCCTTATTTTCTGCTCTAGATTGATGGTAATTGAATATGATTTGCACTTGCAGGTTGGCACTCATGGACTGCTAATCACTTGGGAAAATACAACACATTGCGCTCTCGAGTGTTGTTCTGCTATTGTTTTGCAGGGCAATCAGAAAATTGGCTCTCCTTGTGGGCTTATGAGGGAGGTGGTATTAAAAAACATGTAAGTGAAACAGAATTAGTCCAGCTAATTTTAGACAGCTAGAGTTTAAAAGTCTGGGTCTCAGCTGGTGGTTGTGGTTTCTCAAGACTGGAGTATAGTCTTATAAAATGCCTTTTTCTCTTCCCAAACTTATCAGGGACCTTCTAATGCAGACTCAGATGACTATCTCACTTGTAGCTATCCAAAGTTAGTGAGATGGATCTCACCTAAAGTTAAATTGGACAAATCACCTTCCTGTGAAGCTCAGCAAAATTTTTGAACTTTCTGGAGCAGTGCAGCAGCCAAACCCTACAGAAACCAACAAGCATGGAAGAAACACAAAGGGAAGTGTGAACATATAGCAGAAAGTCCGTGTTTCCATAAGAAAGTGGTTAGGTTTGTAAATGGAACCCCTCAATATTGTAATTGTTGGATGAGAAGGCTCACAAAGAGCAGAGTTCATTATTCAACAAGCCCTCAGTTCCCTTCAGCTGCATGGAATTCAGCTGAAAACCTGGATGATCAGCTGGGTAGCCTTACCAATTGAACAAGAAAGTGTGAGGAAGTACACAGAAGTGCTAAACACAGGTTTAATAAAGGGCTGCCTGGAACGTCCACACGTAGGTTGGGGGTTTTTTTTAGATTTTATTTTTTACATTACAAAATAAATGTTATCTCTGACCTCCTTTCTGGCGAGGATAAAACAGACATTAATAATATTTTTATAATTTAAAATAAGAAAGTAAGATATTATTTGGTACAGGAATAATAATTCCTACTTGTAGAGCTCCTAAACTGTGATTAAATAGTTTAACACTTCTCTCAGTTTGTGGTTGACTCTCTTTGTCAAAAGTTTATGAACAGCATGTGCTTGACCTAGATGGCTGCAGAAGGATGTAGGAGCCCCATATCCTCAAGAACATCCAAAATCTGGAGGTTTGCTTGTGTGGGATTATGCTGATCAAATCTAACCTCTTCTGATGAGTGGGACATGGAAGGTAAATCATGCCTTGTGCTGTGCATTGCAAACCTCATTGCTTTGGGCTTTTTAAAATTCCATGTTGGCAACGAGCAGTGCCAGGGCCTGGGGCCACCAGCAAGCATCTGGGCATGCTGTTAAACACTCCCAGCATCCAAAATGCCCATGGGGAGCACACTTGATCTAGTGTGCTGCACTGCAGGTGGCACTATCCCAGGAGTGCCAGGTCCCAGCACCAAAGGTGTGACAGGGGCAATTTTAATGGTTTAGTAACTGCAGAGAGACAAATTCATGTTTGTAGGAATGTTTGTGGCTCCTGAGTTTACTGGAATGGCTGTAGTGCTGCTGAACTAGGATTTCTGACAGTGTACACAGGAGGTTCCTTTAGGAAACTAAGCATTTATGATATGAGAAAAAATGTTTTTACTTGAGTGTCACTGTTTCTTAATCATAGCAATTATCAGCTGTGATGATTAATGCCTGGTATAAAGGTGAGATGGAGTTTTATGAGTAATGGAAGTATTTGCTAGAGATGGATGTTACCAAATATATGAGGATTTATTTCTTCTGAGGAAACAGAGGACACAAAATATACAAGAAAGAGGGTCACAGGGAGATCAATAAAAACTTCATTACAAAGGTGACTGTGAACAGTTTACTTAAGAAAGGATTGAACCCACCTCTCTGTTTTCAAGGAATAGGTCTAAAATAAGCAGGAGGGAATATTTTTTCGTAAAGTTGCAATTAAATTTTAAAACTTGGTTCCAGGTGAATGGAGGATGGGCAGTTCAGGAAATCTTTAACCTTCTGGCTGCCAAAAGCAGTGATGCTTGCTAAGCAAGACCAGTCTGACCTCACCTTGTTTCTCCCATGTCCCCTAAGCATCAGTCACAGGCTGCAGTTGGAGGATTTAGACACTTCATTCTAACCCAGCATGACTGTTTCTACTTTTGTGTAGCCCAGATCATGTGTGTGGAGAGCACAGAAAGGAATGGGCAACATTTGTTGACAGCTTGTTATTCTTTTCCTTTATCACTCGCTTGTCAGCAGCCCTGAGATGGTTTTAGAACTCATCAGAGCAAAAGAAGCGTTGCAAGAGGCATTGGAGAGGAAGTTATTACTCTAAAGCATTTGTTTGCCTCATTATGCTAATTTCTCCATTATCTCTGGGGTAGTGCAGCATCTTGATCCAGGTGAATTTACATTCAGCTCTTAATGCCATTGTTTGTGGATTCTCACTCTGTGAAACTGGGATGCTGTCAGGAGAAGCAGCGATGGCAAATGCACCATCTGTGAGATCCTCAGCTTGCATTGCAGCAAAGGCCATCAAATTCTCCATCACATGGGGTTTGGATGCAGTGCCATAACAAGTTATCAGGGAATAAATCATGCAGCCCAGCCAGGGACTAAACCATGCAATTCTCAGGCAGCAAAAGCAAAGGTGTCCAGGTTCATACCTGAGTGAGTGAGTGCAGCAGGAGTGCTGCTGCTGAAACAGCAAGCCCTAGGAGCTCCTACATACATCACTGCAAACCATGCAGATTTGTCACCTCTGTGCTTGTGGGCACTCCAGTTTTTACTCAAGAGTGTGTGAAATGTCCGAGGGTAGGAATCTCATCCTCCAGTTTCCCCAGTTATAAATTAAAAAGTAATTTTCATCTTACCAAATGCTGTGATTCTTTAAGTTACCTTGAGATTTATACATCAAATGCATCAAAAAAGCACAAAATATTTCTGTGTTCAGTAGATACAGCATAAAGGAGCTGTGAATTGGTGCACAGATAGTTAAAAGAAAAACTGTAGTTTTCAGCCAGTGCATATGCAATTTCTGTAGACAACTGCCATTATCCTGTGAGGCACAAGCATTGCCAAATTATTAAACTAATTACAGATATTAAACTAAATATCAGTCTTCAAACCCTCTGTTGCCTTTTTTTTCTTCCTTTGAAGCCTTTTTATTATTTTTTTATTACTGTGGATACCTATAAAACTTTTAATTTGAATAATTTAGAAATTTGCATTTAATTTTATTATATTTCTTTTCATGTTACTGCAGTGTTGTCTTTGGGCTTTTAATTGATTTTTTTTTTTGTTATTGTCAAACACTTTGAAACTTCTGAAATGAACTGCATGAAAAGAATAAGTAATGACCCATCTTAAGAGAAAACCAGCAATAATTTATTAAAGAGAATCTTTCACAGAATTAAATCCTGTGATTTTGGTATTTTTTGAGCAATTACAATAGCGTTTGTAGCAGGTCTTATGGAAGTAAAGTATCTGCATCTATAGAGCAGGCGTAGCAAATGCTGCAAATACATGCCTTTGATCTAAATGACAGAAATAAATTTGCTAGGGACACGGTAGCATTAAGCATGTTTAAACTGACCCATATTGCTTGAAGTGCAGGTAGAGTATTTCTCCTTTTGATCAGGCCATTTGATTTACAGTATAAATAAAATTAAGTTATATGCATAGTACATGTACTATAATTTGGCACGTTAACTCTTACAGATGGAGGTTAATATTTTATCTATCCCCTATTTTTTTTTTCCCCTGTTCTGCACTTAAATTTATCACAAGTCTGCAGGCATGACTTGCTGCTACCCATGGACATGAACAATTAAGTTTTCAGTCAGAACTGCACTGAGAGACTCTGATCCAGCTGCACTCACTAAGCCTTTTGGTAGCTGCATTGATAAGGCAGGAAGAAGTTCATGTGCAAGAAATCTGAAGTGAAGGTGCAAATCTCATGCTTGGCTGGTATTCTGTTATCTAGGAATAAGTTGATCCTGAGTGGCATCAGAGCAGCTTTACTCTCAGTGTTTCTGTTTCTTTTAAAACTATCTTAAATCCTTTGGACTCTTATCATTACAGGGAACTCACTTTTGTTAATGTTGTGATTCGAGTTACCATTTCATGAGGTTTTAAGCAATTTTTCAGAAACTGTTCATTAATATTCAAAGCTTTTTGAAAAAGTCATAGACTTGTGCCTAACATTCAATAAGACACATTTCTGTTGCTTTTTATAGATCTAGAAGTTGGAGATGTGCTTTCTAGTTTAAAGCAGTCATTACTGCCTTAAATCATTACGATAAAATTAGAATATTGAAAACACCATCAAACTGGTGTTCAGGCTTTTTCCACATATCCAAAGGCGCTATGATTCTGAAATAAATTGCATATAAAATAATTAAATAATCAGTCATTTTTTCCCAGTTAATCATTAAGCTACTGTAATTGATTTTGAGCGCAGCATACTGCTATGTGCACTCCTTGTTTGAATAGTACAAGGGTTGGCCATCTAGGTTCCTACAGAGCTGTTGTATTTTAAACTCCCTGGAGAAAGGAGACACACTAAATCTGACTGTTGTCAGACAGTTGAGTGAAATCTGACATGTTTAAAGAAGATGCTTCCATTGTCTGACTTTCGACTGGTAACTTCTGAACTACTTCTTACCCATTGAGATAACCAGCATGCAGAGCTCCCAGTCAGCACTGTCAGATTATGGAGCTTTCCTCTTCTTCATTTTATCAGAGTACTCATGGGTTGGAGCTTAAACACGTGTGTTAGAAGTATTCAGATTTTTTTCTGTAGCCTGCAAGACCTGGGTGCTGCTCCAGGGGATAATTCAGAACAGGAATTTTTCCTGACCAACTGATCCAACTTCATGCTTGACTAAATGGCTGCATTGGGTTCCATTCAGAAAATTATTCCTCCAGCATTCCCAGTGCTAATTAGGCTGCAGGACTGCTCCTGTTCTCCACCTCCTTGCCACCTTTTGCTTGTGGGTGCAGGTTGTGCTTGTGTGTACATCTAGGCACAGTGTTAAATTTTGTAGGCTTGTAGAAATTTGTGCAAGCACTCGAAGTGAAGAGCATAGAGCCTTTTCTGGAGCAGTTGTGAGTACACTCTTTAACCTAGTGAAGTCATGGAAGTGTGCTTGTGGGGACTGGAGTTCCAGCAGTGTCAATGCAAATTTGGTGTGAGGGTATTGTAATTGTTTTTAATATACAGACCCCAAAGAAATAAAAATAAATAATAATACTGGAGATACAAAAGTGTTGCTGAATGAATTACCAGCGTGATACAGGAAGAGATTCCTGTATAAGACTTGATTTGTAATTATGGATCATAAGATCCTGTCTGTACTCAGTTCTTAAATACATAATTCATGAGTAAAGCCTGAGTAAGTTTTTCAGCCAATAAAAACAACAGTGAAATTGGAATTTACAGGATTACGAGCACAATAAATTTGATGAACAGTTATAGCTTTTCAGTCTTTTTTCTCCTTTAATAAAAGAGAGAGAAAGAAGTTCTTATAACCTAAAAAGTCAAGCAGTTGTATTTCCACTTGAGAGCTTTTATGGGGAGATGCAGTTAGACACAAAGCATAGAATAAGCAAAACTTAGGTGAGATTTAGTTTAATAGACATGATAATCTGAACTCTCACTGTGTTTAAACAGCAGAAGCTAATGAAGGAAAGCTCACAAAAATTTGAGGCAAAATTTCCAGTGCTTTTTTTTCACAATGAAAAATTTTATTGATGTTTTTCCATAAGCTGTTAGAACTTCCGTACTGCTTTTATCAGTTTTCAGTACACACTGATGTTCAGAACACCTCAGTTCTTGCTCAGAGTTGGTTGTAATGTTGCATGAATGCTACAGAGAGATAAAATTCTAACAATAAATGTGCTCTGCCATTGATTGCATTTTAAAAATAGATAAAAAATATATTGCTTGTTTAGAAAAGCCTGTATTATGAGATTGGTCCAAGTGATATCAACTGCAGTGATGACAATTTCCTTAATGATCATGAAACTTTACAGTGAGCTGGGAAAAAGGATGTGGGGTAGTGAAGCGCAGGTGAATGACAGACTTGGAGAAAAGGTGAATGACAGACTTGGAGAAAATTTGTTGAAATTCATGCCATTGTTCTTAGTGTTTTCTTACAAGCATGGAATGTTAAAAAAAAATCATTTCACAAGCTAAAATACTGATTATCCTGGCCAAAATTAAGTGATTAAAATTGTGCTTTACAATCTCAAATCAGTAATTCATTCACTTGTCGAAAAGAATGTGGAAAATGAAAATCTCACAAGAAATTTTTCTGAAAGAATCAAAAGAGGAAAGATGGGAAGAATGGAAAGCGATAGGTGAGTCTTCATATTTGAGTCTGGATGGTTTGAATATCTCTTGAAAGTCTTCAGAAGTCTTTTGAAAAGCTTCAGATGTCAAAATGGAAACACCTGAAGGCCTATTATCAAAATAATAGCCTCTACAGTCTGTGAACTTGGATAAAGAGAAATGACTCATCTCCAATGATAGGGGACTGATGGATTCCACTGGCAGACAGTGACTTTCGTGACATGACTAGATAATAAGGGCTTTTATAAACTCCTTTGCCTATTTAAGGACCTAAAAATGGATTTTGAATCACAGGCCAAGATCAGGCACCCAGAGATGGATTCCTTGCTATTTTTAAGAACTCTTGAGACTGCAGCTACGGATGGTATCTATGCACACTCTTTGCTTAAGTGGTAAAATATTCTGTCCTCTTTAGTGAACAAGGGAATAGCTATTCCTGTAATTTTTAATATAAGCTTAGAAAATGTAACTGGCAGTGATAACCTCAGTGAACCATCCTGGAGACTACAGGTTTTCATTAAATAATAATCATTTTTTGTAGTGCATTAGCACAAGGAGCCTTAGCAATGGACAATGAAGCTGTTCTGCCAGTTAGTAAAAAAAAACCTCCCCTAGCAGAAAGACCTTCCAATTTAAATTCTCCATGTGACACAACAGTTGGGTGCAGAAGATGATAGAGTAGGCAAAATGCTATAAGGGTCTTTTTTTTTTTTTCATATTTAACTCAGAACCTAGAGATCTTCAAGAGTATTCCACAGATTTTGAAGTATGAGAATGTGATTAAAAGAAAGGTGTGTGCTGATGGATTTCAAAGAGAAATTCAGCCTGTCGGATTCATTGTATTCATGTGAGACCAAGTAAAATATCAAGCTCTTTTTGTAATAACTGAGTAAATATTTTATTCGGAATAATTAGAGTATTGTTTTACAAACATTAAAAGGCTTGCTAAAAGCTATGCCATTCATTATTATTGTTAAAAATATTGGTATTAGGTCTTTGGAATAATTACAAACAGCAATTCTTCATAAGATAAATGGGTAGGATTAAAAATAAGCACATACAAAGCTATTAATCAATTAAATAAATCAGCCCATGCTATGAAAACTCCATGAAAAGATACCTTAGAGATTTAGTTAATATCAAGGCATTACTTATTACAGGAATGTTGATTGTTTGGACACAATGAGAAGGAAATCTTAGAAGTATTGTCTAGACAAGATTAGAGGCTTATTTTCTTTTAAAAATACAATGGATGTGTGGACACCAAGACATTGTGATCTTTTTTTTTTT
>PYHW01009938.1:169137-180886 GCA_013186435.1 Turdus rufiventris | reverse complement strand
CCTCATTCCCTACATTAATGGCTAAGAGGCAGAATGATGTAAGAGTGATTTTGAGATGCTAGAATCTGAAAAACTGCCTGAGACTTTCCCTTTTCCAGTGAGGAAGCCCTTTGGTGGGCAGTGATGCACTTGGACTTTCTTTTGCATTTCAAGATTAATAATAGTGACTTTAAAATATGCAGTGAGGAGGAGTTAACTCTTGCTTTTCACAAATATACAATGCATTTTTAATCTGCACATTTACAAAATATGCAATGGATTTTTAATGTATACTTTTGCATAAAGATTAAAAATAAACATTAATTATTATTATTATTATTATTATTAATAATAATAATAATATTAATATTAATAATAATATAAAAGACCTTTGTTGATGCCTGATAATGTAGATAACCAGAAAAAAAACCCCACATAAAAATTCCCTTACATGATGAAAAAGGATGAAAAAAAGCATTTCAGGAAATACATCTTGTTTCTTTATGAATCTGGACCTACAAGATCTACCCAAAGAATAAAAAACTTTGAGAAAAGATTGAAGTCTGAGGGGCAAATCAAGGCCTTGCCTTCTTCAAAGATTGATTTTAGGCTGCATTTGTCCTCGTGTCTTCTGTAATATACCTAAATTCACTGCTATATAATCAGGGTGATTTGAGTTTTGAGTGCTGCAAGAAGTGAGTAAAACCTCTGTATCTTTGCTTACTTTACATTTTCAGTTCTTTTCTTGTGACAAGAAGACATAACAATATAAAATGTCATGCTGGCAGAGCACAAGCATACTGTTTTGTGATGGGATCACAGTCAGCAGTCTTGGCATTACATTTTTGAATCTGAATGTGCACAGCTCAAAATACAGGTTTATTAGGAATCATCAATCCCAGTTTATGCAAAGAACAGACAGCTCCTTTATGGTGGAGTCTGCTTGCTAGCCTGTTACACAGCCAGGAATAGCTGAAGAACAAGGAGGAGACAAATTAGGAAGTTTGATTCGTGAAGTGAGTGGAAACATCCAAAAATATTCTCCATATCTCAGGCTGCTAACAAGAGCAAAGGCAGTACAGAGCACATCCTGGCTCCTGAAGACAGCTCCCAGCTCTTCTGGAAGGAGAGTGCTGCTCTCTGAACTTCTCCTCACACAATAGCATGTGCTTGGGCGAAGGCAGAAACGTCCTACCAGCCCTCAGCTCAGGAGATTTGGCTCTGCATTCTGCTTCACCCATTCACCCTACCCAAAAAACCCCACACCATCCTGCCCCACACTGCAGGAACTTGGTGTTTCATGTTCATTTAACTTCATTACATCCTAATAACCTTATCATTTGTAGTCTAGCTAGTACAACTTTTATTTTGTGATTTTCCCCTCTGGCTGTGAGTTGTTCTCTTGATACAGCTCATAAATAAGGTGTTGGCAATAGGAAATTATGTAGGCACTAGGAGAGTGCTTATCTCTACAGTACATAAAGGAATCTGTAAAAATAGGTCTTATGTAGATGGTAAACGAAATGCTGATAGCTCTCACCTTTTGTTTTTAATATATGGTAGCTCATTGTAAGATGTTCCTGTAGAAACTGGGAGCTCCTTCATATAAATTGTGGAATGAACGTTTTCCTACTACAGAAATGGCATCAAAATATTAGAAATACTTCATACTGTCGATAATAAGAGCAAAGAATTAGGAAAGAAGAGGAAACATACTAAAAAGCTCCTCCAGCTCCTGTTCTGCCAATCCATCAGAATATCCTTTATTACATTTACAGCACTCTGTCCAAATTCCATGAGATGTAATTTCCACCAAAGATTTTTCCATAATCCAGAACTTATTATCAAAGAAAATCCCTTCTCTATGTTTTCACTTTCTTTTCACTATACCACTAACTATACTTCTAGAGTATCACTCACAATGAAGTAATAATTTTCTTTCAATTCTTCTCTCCACAAATATCCATCATTGTGTTGTATTCTCAGTATTTCCTTAGGTGTCTACTTCTCTGTGGTTTAGATATGAAGAAAAAAATTCCAGCTCTATTAAGGTATTCTGTAATGTTTTGCCACCAAAAAATACATAAGGTTTACCATGAGGACATTCTCAAGATAAGGGAAAATCCTTATGGAATTCCTGAACAGCAGATTATATATTATGCATCTTCATTTCTTTCTAGATTAGAACTTTTTATCAATTTCTGAATGAACCTTGATCAGCTGTAAAACTATCCTGAGTTTTTCACTGAGTTCCCAGGCAGCCAGACTACTTTTTGAAATCTGAATATTTTCACTAATTCTTGGAACAGGTCTCTTTCTCATGCTCACAGAACATAAAGTTCATGTCTATTGAATATTTCATGTGCACACAGCTCCTTTTTCCATATATGCTTTTCAATTAAACAAGACATAAATTCTGAAGTTGGCGCTGTGAGACTTTTCATTATATGAACAGCCCCTTCATTAAAGATAATATTTAATTTTTATTACAAACTTTCATTTTGCAAAGATATTTTTTCCTGTTTCCTCTCAGAGTACTCTGTGTGTTACAGGTGGAAAATTGATTGACTCCTGGGTAATTTATTTTTCATTTGTGCAGAATTAGTACTATTGATGGCAACTCTGGAAATCCATTCATAGTCTGATGATAATGCTGCACAATACTGCTATATTTGTGTCAAACAAGACAATATTCTCATAATGAGACCAGAGAGAACCCCAGTCTTAGAACAATACAGATTTTTTTCTTTAAATAGATTACATCTTCAGTGCTTTATTTTACTGTTGCATTTCCAAAGGTGGAGGAGGTAACATAGCCACACATATGGGTGTGTTTGCACAAGAGAGGAAATTCCTAAACTTGTTCTGTTAGAAAAGTCAGATATAATGTCTAGGGTAGAAGTTAAAACACAATCTATGTGCTAAAACTAAAGCACTTGACCAAAAGTCTACCCCTAAATGGCCTCTTGAATAATCCCTGAATAAACAGGAGCTCTGTAAATTATTCTGTATAAAATACAAACAGGTCAGTTATAATATGATTACTTTGCATGTGCAGTCCAGTGTCTTGTGGACATTTTGTTGTTACTGTGTCTGGAAACCCCGAAAGAAAAAAAAAAATCCAATCTACTTCTGAATGTAGGGATCCTAACATCTTAATAAGTGTGTGAAATCACCTGCAATCAAACAACAAATCCTTTGAAAAGTTATTTGTTGTTCTTGGACACAATAAATGACTTTTTCAGAACCATTAATTTTCAAGTGAATTAAGACAAGGGGTTAAGTGAGCGAAATGAGAGCTTCTTGCACTGGTGTTTTATGGGATAATGATCTTTCTTCAAGTCTGATAAAACATTTATGGAGTTGCTATGAGCACACAATAATGTTACTAATGTAGCTGATAGTTAAAGAAGAAGCAGACTATCAGGGAAAAAATAAAAAACATTGTCCTAGAGCAACTATGTTTTGCTGTCTGAATTCCAGACACTTGGTAAATGATCTATGAAGCTATTGCTAATTATTTTATGGAGTTATCTATAGCTTTAATCGAGAAATTAATTAGTGCTATATCTATGTGTTTGTGTAATGTAAGATATCCTTTTCCCTATTCCCATATAGAGGGGAGTGATTACAATTTAATACATGTCTACATGCTTTCAAATTGTATTGCTGTGTTGTAATGCTTCACAGTTTATATCAGATTCCAAGCCATGCTTCAGTGCCTTCACCTGCCTCCTCAAATGAAGGGCAGTCAGTGCCTGTGGGAGATGTGAGGAGATATCACCTCCTCCTCCAGAGCATGGGTGCTTAGGGGAAGAACTCAGTGCAGCTTTAATTGGTGAAAGGAGGGTAAAACTGAAATGAAGTGCAGAAATCTCTGCTAAGTTCCATTACTTTTACTAGAGAAACTCTCTCCCTAGTTCAGCTGCTCTCATTGAGACAGGCTTGCCATTGAAGAAATTTATCTCATTTTGTCAGGTCTGCATTTTTCCATTTGCCATCTTCTTGTTAATATATTCCTTACCAGTCCTACAGCATTTGCCTACACAACCATATCAGGGAGAAGGGTTTTCTCTACATTTTAACATGTAACATTGTCCTGTATATTTTCACTTAATATCCCCCATGCACTTCTGATAACGTAAAAATGGCACCAAAAGCAACGAACAAAACCCCAGTTATGCAAGACCACTGCAAACATCTGGAAGCAGAACACCCAATAACAGAGCATAAAGAGCAGAACATTGATTTTCTGTAATTCACCAGCTGGCATATCAGCAGAAAGCAGAAACTTACTTTCTGAATGAATTGTCCAATTTTCTTTTCCTCGTCCCTGCCCTATTTCAGAATAGGTGTTTCAAAACTATCGATTTGCATACGCTTGAAGTACACTATTGCCTGGAGAACTCTTTCATTAGGACAAAGCAGAACCACTCTTCCAGTAAACACTGTCTGAGCTATTTAGAATAGACACTGAGCAAGTGAAAGAAGTCCTGTATCAAAATTCAACTTAGGTATTTTCTCCTGAACTGTGTAATTTTTAGTGATTGAAGTTTACTGAATCAGTAAGATGCCTTTATTCCTGCCCAAAGGCTTTTTGGGACTACTGCCTAACAATCAGTTCCCAAACATTCAATTGCTTTTTGGTTTNGAAATATAACACCTGCTTAGTAAATGGCATTAAATAGCACTAAAGTAAGGATGTATTTAAAGTGAGAACGTATGAACACAGATGTGCTTTTCTTTATGTGAATTGCTAATAATGTTTCTAAGACTTTTGGGAAACTTGCCTTTGTTGATCAGTTCATCAAAGAGTTAAAAGAACAAAATTGTGAGAGAGTTTTGCTTCACATCAATCATTTGCTTCAGAATTTGAAGATCACTCTTCCCTTTTAATCAGCACATGGAATATATTCTCTTCTCTTGGAGAGGGCAATTTGTTCATTACTAATTGAAGTAGACTAATTATAAATGATTAGCATTTGAAGAAGGCTTTTAACTGCTATATAAGACCAGTTCAGTGTGCGCTTCTCTGCACTTCTCATGAGTGTAACTTAAAATACATGATTCAATAAAGGCCTCAGTATAAAATAGGATTAAATGTACTTATAAGTCTTTAGCAGTCATTTCTGCTGGTCTTTAATCCTAAACCAAATGATGCTAAATATGCAGAATCACAAAAGACAGAAATCAGGTAATTCAGTATAAACATGCTTGCCTTCTGTGACATATTCCTACTACTTTTCCAAGCACCATTTTATTGCAAATACTGTTTCATAAAGAGTATTAAAAATACCTTAAGCTTTTAGTTCAAAATGGAGAGCAACTCAAGAGGTAATACTGATCCTGTAAATGCAGACAAAAAGACAGAAATTTATACTGGAAATAATTTGACAGATTTCCAGTTGCTTAGAGTAGCAATGACAGTATTGATAGGTGCATCAGTTTAGAACAAAACTATCAAAATAAATTATTTAGATCCCTACATATGTCTGGAACAGAAATAGGTTGGTTAGCTCCTCATCCCTCTCCTTGCTCTCTGGTTATGACAATAGATGCTGCATTACTCTTCATAATTTTCAGCCTGTGATAATGAATGTGACTGCTGCCTTTAGAGCAACTCATGTTTGCAAGGCTAGGACAGGGAGAAGAGCAAAAGGAAGAAGTGAAGTGATTTTTGCTAGAAGCCCTTCTGAGAGGCCTTTTTTGAGGCCTTTTTTTCTCTTGAAATTATTCTTCACTTGAGTTTTCTATTTTGTCCTGTGCAACTTGTGTCAGTTCTTCAGACTCTGTCTTCTTAATGAAGGCCTCTATCACTATAAAAATTCATTATAATTCCCCCTTTCTTTCTAATGAGACATTTTAGGACCAGCTTTGAACATGAACAAGGTGTCCCCTCCATAAGAACTTCCCTACACATCATCATAAATGTGGGAGTTGTGCTTTTGTATGAATGCACCAATGAACATCCCTGCCCAGCTGATCCAAGAGTGAAATGAAATACCAGGTGCTAAAAGGTGCAGTGCACAAGAAAAGCACAGTCAAGGCATCCTGTAATCATAAACTTTGAGAAGACTCACTATCAGGTTTTCTGAGACTTCATAATGGAAATTTTTTTATGAATGGGGCAGACTTTATCATCTGAGAGGTAGAACAGTTAAAATATGGAGACTGAGACAAGAAGTCATTTGGAATTCCTGCTGCTGAATTAATGGAAATTGGGTAGGGCCACGATGCTCTTGGAATGAGGAATAAGCACAAGTAGATGGTGTTTCGTACAAAAAAGTGACCCAATAGTAGAAGAATAAAAAGAGAGGGGCGACATGGATACAACTTCATAGTAGAAGACCAGTCTTTGGCAGCAGCATTTCAATAAGTGGGAGGAGAACAAATATGTATTGTATTTATAAACAAACATAGCAGTGAGATGTTGGTCAGTCAGATTAAAAAATGGTGCAAGTGAATATCAAGACACCTGTTTAAATTTTGTAAAATTTGTAACATTGATAACTAGTTACTCAAAAAAAGATGTCAGAGAGACAAAGAGGCAATGGGTCTGGGATCCTGAGGTAGGGCTGTTAGTTGCTTTAAAAAAGTAGTTAAATTTAAGTTTGCAGGTAAGGGTAGCCTGAAATAATTTAAAGGCAAGAATGAAGGAGACCAAATAAAAAAATATCTTGGATTTTCCACCAATAAAATCCAGAAGGATCTGTAGGAGAAAGACAGCAGGAGAAAATTATCATAGTGCAGAGTCAGGGAAGCCAAATGGGGACTGATTTCAAGAGTAACTTAGCATTATTGAAAGGAGCTGCAGTTCAAGGCAGGACACAGAGTGCTGTTTCTGAGTGTAAAGAGAAGAAGTAGAGAGGAGAAATGGTAGTCAAAGTCTGGGGGGTGGGACAAGTGTGTTTGTGCTGTGACATGAGAGAATGGGAATTAAGGCAAAGATTAAAAGAGGGAATAAAAACAGAGAGTAGCAAAATCTGAAGTTACTGCTCCTGTTTTACAATAGGTAAAACGAGAGTAAGTATCAGGGAGTAAAGACAAAAGATTGTGATGAAAGAAATGGGAGAGGGCTGAAATATGTTCTAGAAATGTGTCACAGATGTTCCTTGGATGACCAGACGGTGATCATTCTGCCTGCTGAGGATGATGAGAGTAGGCAGGGCCAGATATTACAGGACAGACTGAATCATTCCATACTGCTCTGATCCAGGCTGCCTTGATTTCTCTCTAAGGCACTGTGGAAGGAACTGGGGTTGAATTCCTTGTAGCTAGGCTGAGGTGGGTCTGGACAGATGTTTCTGCATGAGGCTGTTACCCAGGGTGAGTGTCAGCTAAACCACTGAGTGACTTTTGAAGAGGCAGTGGGTTAAACCTGCAGGTCAAGTATGCCATGAGTGGGTGTGTGAACATGCTCTGAGCTCTAAAATGAGAATCTAGAAACCTAATCATTATCCTGTCAATTTTTCCTGCTCTGCTAGCATTGAAACAGGGTGAAATTGAGACAAGTAAATGCAGAAATAAAGTTTCAAATCAAAATCAGATAGTCAGTGTTTGTAAAGCCTTATTATTAAAGGACAAAAAGAGCAGAAACTTCTGGGTCAGAGCTGAAGTCAGATATCCAAAGTCCCATCTATTGCAGAAGTCTGAGTCCCTTTAAAAATTGTTTTTGGGCTTTTCTTTTCATCCTTTTCTTCAGAACTGATCTGCCATTTCTGTGTGCTCTTGTTAATGTCAGTAACTGCAGGGATGTCGATTTTCCAAACAAGAAGATGTCTGGGGATGCCTTTCTTTTCCTGTCTCCCTTGTGGAAAAATACCCAGTATAGCATATCAAGAGTAATGAGGTTTTTGTATCATTATATAGATAGAAGTGCATTTTAGCTCTTTTATCTACCAATGTTGCCATCTTTTGCACAGGTGCTCTCTGCACAAACCAAAACCAACTGAAGGAAAATGTGTTATAAAGCCTCTCCTTGAAATGTAACCCAGAAAACGACTGAAGGGTGGTGGGGCAAAGTGAACAATTAGCTTGCACAGCTTATACTGCAAGTATTCCAACAAACTCATCAAACCAAAATATAACCATTGAGCATTTAAATATCATACAAAAATAAATAGCCTTTAATTTCTATTTTTCTTTTCTTTCACATGCATTTACCATAGTTATTTTCTCCCATTTTTCCCCATATTTTTTTTGCAAATTTGAGCTCAGAAATACCTACCTATATAAAAAATCCCTCCATTCCTCCTCCTCTCTTAGTTTCTCTGTTCCACTATTCTATCTCATATCAGAAGCAGTGTAAGTATATTTGCAGATTTCTTTTTTTTTTTTTTTCCCTCTCTAGCTTTTTTCCACCAGCAGGCCTTTGATTTGAAATTGTAAGGCACTTAAATCTTCTGCCAGCATTCTTATAAACAGATTCAACTTGTCCTTTTGTCAATGCTTCAGCATGTAGCCAATTTCCTCTCTTTTCTTGCAGTTTAGAAGACCTGAGATAATTCTGCCTCTGTTCTCTCACAAATATATGAAATTCTAAGTAGTCATCTAACTTCACATTCATGAGGCAATTTCATCACCACCAAATTGCAGACTTGGCAAAACATTGTCCATCTGCCTTTGAAATGATTTAAGAGAGGATTGAATTTCAGAGATGCTGGTACAGACAATCTAATCTGCTACATGTCTGCTTGTGCTTTTACAGAATAGCCTTGTTCTTTAGAATATCCCAGCATGGAATGCTTAAACCTGAGTTGAGCTTAGTTAAAGTTTCCATTCAATCCACCAGTGCTTCACATTTTATTTGATAAAAGATAAGGTCACTGGGATTCACAGAATTTGGCCTAAAGCTGCTGATTGCAGGAAACAATGCAGTTCTGTATGGATCTTTGGAAAGGACTGATCTGATGTCAGGATGCACTCTCACGTGGCCTGGCTGCAATTTTGGGCTGCTGAAGCAGAAGTGGTGAATGCTTTTACTGGTGTTCCAAACTCTTAGTTAATGCCTCTGCAGATAGGTTATCTAGGAATGGTGTCATATATTAATCCCTCAGGTTTAGTTAGATAACCCCTTCTGAAGCTTTAAGCAGCTGCTGCCTCAGATTCTTCAGTCTGAAGCCAGTCAGATCATCTGGAGTCCAGTTTCTTCCCCTTCTCCTCTTCCTTTCAGGACTTTCAGTCTGCACATGTAAGCATGCACAAAGGAATGTCAGCAGCTGTGGTTACAGAGACGTGTCTGGTGAGCAGCAATGTGTGTTCACAGTGGCATGATGCATGGAATTATTTTTCTTTAAAAAAGTATTTATCCTATCTCTTTGACAATGCAGAACAAGCAGAAATTCTGGCTCACTGTCCTGTCTCAGCGGTCACTGGCCCTCAAGCAGTGGTAATCCAAATACTTCAGCGTTAACTTCCAAGCGCTCCAAATCTGCTGCAGTCAGGAAAGATATTAAATCCTAAAAAAAGAAACATACTGACTAAGTTGCTGGCTCTCTCAGTCTGAACAGGCTCATACATCTTTTACCCTCGATAGCTCGCAGACTCTGACGTAAGAGAGGAAGAGTGGCCGTGCACTCGGAGAGAAGGCATTTTCATTATGTCAAAAATAAATGGCTGAAAACTGAAGTGTGGCTAGTGCTGAGTGTACTTCCTTGGCAGGAGCTGATGGCATTCTGAACAGCAAAGCCTTTGAGATGTTTCAGTAGTTCTGTATTATTTATTTTGATCACATAAATGTTTATTATCTGTCTCTAAAAATAGATGAAGTGAATTTGAGAATCTTGCAATGTGAATAAACAGCGAGTCGATGAAAACTCTTTTGGCAATGTATCTACGCCACAGCCAACCACACACAATTTTTGTTATAAAAAGACTTTGGGGAGCAGGGGGGAGTTAATTTCTGTAGGCTGATTGGCTCTGTGTACATTTGCTATGACCCTTTTGTTAGTGAAATAACCCAGGAAAGAGATAGGAATCAATGCAGCACTGCAGGCAGTGTAAACGAACTTGTGCATGTTTCAAATATAGTTGTTAAGATCTTATCTTGTCATGCTTGCCCAAATGATAACAAATCCCAAACACATCCTTGCCATGGAGCTACTCTAAACCAGACTGCAGACATGGATATTTTGAGCAAAAATCCAGAAATCTGTAGCAACAAACTTTGCTTTCTCTTTTTGCCAACAGTACCTAAGTGTTTGCTGCTGCTGCAAGCTGAACTCAAAGATGCTGATGTGTGTAACTGTAGTGATGGGTTTATGGTAAGTATTTGAAGCTAAATTTTTCCTTTTTTTTTTTTTTTTATTTTGAGACTTATGACCTGTATTTCAGTATTTCAGTTAGTTGTGGAAAAGCCTTGGAGTGATTATGAGCAATTCTTGTGATTTTTCAGCTATTCTGAAATCTTATTCCTCAGGTTTTTTGCCTGTTCAGTAGGATAGCACTTACAGAAATATGTTCTAGTGGGTTTTTAAATGGTGTAGTCTTCTAAATGCTGCTGAATATTTGAATTGTGATCCCTTATTGAATTGTACCCTTTATTTGTTATGTTGTCAAATGCCATTTCAAATTTCTTTCTAATACTTCATCAAATAGATGCTTCTTTTGTCTCTTCCATCATCTTTTGTCTCTTCCATCATCTCTTCCACCATCACAACATAGCAGAATAACAAAGTCTGATTTAAATAATCTGTTTACAACATTTCATAGGTTAAATAACATCTTTTTCCAAAGACAGAACCAATTTCCTGAGATTTATTTAGACATTTAGCACCATAAAAATAATATTTAAAAAAATCTTTAACATTTTGCTTTCCCAGAAAAGTTAAAAATCTGTGTGATTAGGAGAATAGTAGCCCTGAGGTTATTCTCTCCTATCTGCTAAAATCCATTCCTACCAGACATAACAAGAGCTCAGCTTCATGGCAAAATTGATTTGAAGTGCATCTTCACTCTTGACTTTCTCTGCGGTGGCTCATTTCCCTTTTCTGTGCTTCTTTGCAATGGCATTCTTCCAAACTGAGAGACTGAGAAGTACAAGCCCAACACTGATTTCAGTGGGGAGCTGCAGAGACATTTGCCCTTTATTGTAGATGCAGAACATAAATTGAATCCAGGGAGAGCAGCATCCTGAAATTACCCCAGGAATAATTTTTTCTAGACCAGACATTTAGATGATGAGCATTGTTCCCTCTTGCTAAGCTTTTTTAATATCATAGAAAGTCAAGCATGTTTCTACTGTAAATATTGTATATCCCTTTTTTAAACATGATTTTTACAAGAACCCTTTTGGGTGGCAATACAAATGCAAAATACTTAGGATCCAAATTAATTCAGAGGATCCAATTTGGAACTTTGCACAATAAATAACTGCTGAATGTGGATTTTGATGGAGCATAATTTATCAGATAAAACTGCAGGTCATGGTGTATTTAAGACCACTGCTTCTAATACTGGATTTTATTGTAAAATCAATTAATTGATCAATTAATTGTAGTCAGTCATTTATCATCCTAATGCAGACACTTTTTCTCCCTCAAAGTCAGAGTACACCTCTCTTGTAGGAATCATCCTTTCCAGAGCACTTTTTATTTTATTGGATTAGTTTGGAAAGGGACAAGGCAGACCTCAAAGCCACACAGGCAGACAAAAATTATCACTTTGCTTTCTCTACAAAGGCAAAAATCACAGGAAAAAATTTCATCTGCAGGTAAAAAGACGCTACCAACCTAAACTAGAATCCTGAGTTTCTTGCTGTCCTTGCCAAATC
>PYHW01009938.1:130257-168788 GCA_013186435.1 Turdus rufiventris | reverse complement strand
AAAAAAGAGGAGAAATGTCTGTGATGGGTGCAACCAATCATTCACATGCTGATATTTTAATCGAGCATCAAACAGTTCTTAGTTGGGGTTTATTTATCTTTCAATTATCTTTTTTTGATTTATTCTTCTATGACAGTTTAACATTCATCATTTAGCTCTCTATAATCAAACTTCATGTGATACCTGGACTTGTATATACACTGACTATATATATAAAAGCTTTTTTTTTTTAATTGCACACCCCTCATTTTGATGAGGCATATGATTTAATCTACTTTCATTATGAACCTTTGTTTTCCTATTGTATGTTTTACCAATCAGCTCTTTGACCATGTGATACTTCTTTCATATAAATTTATTTTTTTCCATGTGAATCCCAAAAATAAACAAGCATGAAGAATTTATTAAATGTTAGTGCTTCTTTAGAAATTATTTTTAGTGACACTCTAGTCTGCATTGAAGTAATGTATTATTCGATACAATTTTCTGGAAAAAAACAATAGAAAGGAAAAGGAACAGAAATTCATAGGTTGATTTTGCAATTTTTAGAGATGGCCATCATCATGAAGGTTCTTTCATTCCTGGTGAAATTACATGATTAGAAACACAAAAGAAAACATGCTTTGTACAAATTTAAATAATAACTATCTATGGGACAAGTTGCGGTCTTATTGTTCTATATTAACAGTAACTCTGATAGAGGGGAATAATTTTCTACTCAAGGAATAAAAAGAACTCCATGTCCCTGTAACTTACAATCTCATTGTGTGGTTTACATTTGTCTTTTGTTGCCATGCTCTTCATGTCTCACAAGAAACAATGAGAAACTCAGTAAACTGTGAAAAAGTTCCATTAGATAACATCTGTTTTCTGGTGTTTCCTTTTTGTTTTTTCACCTTCAAAAGTCATCCAGTTTTTCTCCAGAATGTTTAACACCACTGGTTGAGAAGCAGATTCATAGCATCAGTGGATCACTAGCACATTTTTGTCAGTGGTCTGTATTTCTCCTTCAAGATGTTGCTGTTTTTACACTTGGAAATCCAGCGTGAGTTTATTGAGACTGAACTTTGAAATGGAAACAAATAATGATTTCATCATTATGTTTTTCTGTAGTGTTGGGGAAAATTAGGTAAAATATGCTTAAACCTTTATCTCTTCCTGTGTTGCATATTGTAAAGTCAGAATAGTCAATTTAACCAGGAAGATTCTAAATGAAGTTTGTGTGAAACTCTTTTTCACTTCCAAAGTATATTTGTACTCTGAATATTTGAAAAGCTCCATTATTATGTTAGCATACAATGTTGCTAATAACATTTTCCAAAGGAGAGCTGGGTGTTTAATGCAACTCTCAAAATTTTTAAACAGAAAATGGAGTCATATGAAAACACTAAATATATTCTAAATAAATAATTGAAATTTGCATATCATAGGGAAGTGCCTGCCATAGACAGGCTGATTATAATGAGATTTATTACACAGGGAAAACATTTTTATATGCTGATTCAATTAACTTTGAAAACTTTTAGTGGTGTGCTAGTATTGTTTATTGCCAGTATTTGCTTCTAAGGCAGCAAATTTATTGATTGTGTTCAGTACAAGGCCTAGGAATGGAATCATAGAGTGGTTTGGGTTAGAAGGGACCTTAAACATCACCTAGTTCCAACCCCTCTACCATGGACAGGGACATTTTTCACTGGACCAGGTTGCTCAAAGATCCATCCAAATTGGTCTTGAACACCTCCAGGGATCCACAGCTTTTCTGGGCAACCTGTGCCAGTGCATCCACAGTAAAGAATTTCACCATCCTCATAGTGAAGAATTTCTTCCTCAAGTGTGATCTCAGCCTGCTTCCTTTCAGTTTGACGCCATTCCCCTTTGTCCTGTCATGAAATTCCCATGGGACCACTTGCCCTCTGGATGGCACGAAATGAAAATGGTGTTTCTGCAGAGGCAATGTGGACACTTCCTGACGCTTAGTTTTCTAACAGTAAGGGTTATGCCATCAAGTCTTCTAGTTTCAGCTCCTTTAGGGCTTGACCCAGGAGTGTTACAAAGTTTTGGCCATTGAATTCAGTCAAACCGTACTAAAAATTGCTTTGGTATTCCACAGAGTTTTCAGAGCTCAATTAAATATTTTCAAATAGCATATTACTGCAGCCAGAGTTATTCATTAATGCCAGATCCAGCACCCTTTGAAATAAATATATTTTAAAGGCTCTGAACTTCAGACCATACGCTCAAAGACAAGGAGGTATGTAAATGG
The DNA here is from genome assembly GCA_013186435.1 of Turdus rufiventris. NCBI lineage: Eukaryota > Metazoa > Chordata > Aves > Passeriformes > Turdidae > Turdus > Turdus rufiventris. The sequence continues at coordinate 166,525 of PYHW01009938.1, read as the reverse complement.
AATGTGATTCCCTGTCCAAGATGAATACATACTTCTGATCAAGTCTGTATGAAATATTTAGATCCTGGTTTAAAGCACTTCATTGCAATTTCAACATTAAACACACAGGTTGTCAATCAGGCTGTTTGGGCTTAGAATTAGCCATGAAACTGATAACATGGTAATCAAGAAAGTTCTCAAATAAGACTTTTCTCGTGGTAAAGAAATATTATCAAATAAATTCTCCTGTTTGATTTTCAAATTCTGAACTCATGGTTTGTTAGGCCCTTACTGTGCTCTCCTTCAAAATTATTCACTGAGAATAAAAATAGTCTATAAAGAGGCCTATTATTATAAATGAATAAAGTGCAACCTCTTAAGCAAGAGGAAAAGAATGTGTGAAGTGAAGATCTTTGTCAATCTCTTTCAAACATGGGGAATTTTCGTGTAAATTATTGTACTTCAAAAATTCTGTTTCCTTAATTTCTGCTAAAATTACTTGACTTATGTCACAGAATCACTTCTTCTAACTACCTAAGGGTATCTACTTTAAATGTTAATAAGCTTTATGTTTGAAACTTTATGGGATTGCTCATAGGTAATTCTACAATATCTTAAAAGAGAACTTGGGGATCTATTCAACAAATCAGAATAAGCTACTTAAATTAACAAGTGAGCTGTTAGTCAGAGTAAAAATTAGTGTGGTGAAAAAAATATCATAGACAAACTTCATTAATGTGTTGCAGGGGAAACAGCTATTTCAAAAATCTCAGTCATTAAAACTCCTTAAACTGTACATTTTCTGTTAGTGGATAAAACTATGTAAAATTGTACAGGATCAGAAAAGAGAAAGAGAAGAGGGAAAGCTTGTAAAACTGAGCTATTTATATCTTGAACTGGTTGAAGAAGGAAAAGAATGGATGAAATAATTTTTGTCCATTTTTCCACAGTAAAAGGCATACAGCTAATCTTGATCAACTATGTTACAAAATAACAGATGGAAGGAGAAAGTTTGAATAAAAAGTATAACCCAGTACTTATTTAATTTTCAGGGCAGAGGCTGGAGTGACTCTTAGGGAAGCCTTGTGGGTGACAACACATAAAACTTTCTTTTTGCCTGTATGGATTGGATAATATTTAATTCAATCCTGAAAAACTCTCTGTCACTTATGCATTACTTAGCTGGCAATGCCAAGCATGTGGCTTTAAAAAGATCATCCATCAATTTAAGGGTAGAAACTTTGGTAAATTTCCAATTTTAAAAAAATTGCTAAAAGTAGGAAGCAAACTTTCTTATTTTGAATGAAATAGGACATAGATTAAATCTAATGACAACACATCTCCTGACAAAAATGGTGATACTTATGATTTTATAATTATTTGAATTTTCTACTTTTTCCCTTGATCATTATGGAATAATGGTCCCAGACTCTGAAGGGAGAGGGAAAAGTATCCACTCTTTTCCTTTGAAAACCTTCTGTAGAAATGTCACTTGGGAAAAGAATTCAGCTTTTCTCTATATCTACTAGGGCTTTATTTCCATTATTTTTTATTCCTATTTAAAATCCACTGTTCATTCATTTTCCTCTTCTGGAGAATGCACAAAGCTCAAATTCTCTCTTTCCAGTGACTCTAAGATTTGCACCTTTTACCTTTCCTATACATTGTTTAGCCAAGTGGTATCTTGGTTGCCATCAATTCAGTTTTATCCATATAAAAAGGCAATATTTGATATTAAAAATTCCCATTGGGTAAAATTCGCTACCACAACAGTGCAGCCTGCCCCTCCAAACGAACAAATGATATCTAACAAAATAGAAGCTGGTGTAAAACTGGTAGATTTGAAAGATGCGCTACAACCAGATCATCTTTTTCATGTTGATTTTGCAGGGTTTGATAAAGAATGTTTTCTCATGGAGGAGATAGGGAATTTGTATTACTGCGCTGATTTTGTTTAGTTGAAAGAAGTGGTTTGTTTTCGTACTTTGAGAGTGCTTGTGCAGATTTCCTTCCTGCAAAGTAAAACCTGTTGGCTTTTGCTTCAGGGGAAAACACAGGCTTTATGACCCATTATGGAAAACATTTCAGTTCCTTAAGATGAGGCGAGACAAGGGAAGGTTGTACAACAGTAAATCAGCTTGCAGTGAATCTCCTTCATCATTAGATTGTGCTGGGTTAGTTATGTCCCTCTTCTTGGTGAAATCCCAAGGCTCTGCTAAGTCTTTTGTGGCATTGGAATTCCTTGTGATCTATTATCAGATTATCCTTGAAGGAGTGCTGTATCTTTCACTCCTAGAAATAAGCAATCTGCTCTGTAGCACTCAGCATTACGTGGAGCCATTTATTATGGCAGGGCTTTGTCATTCCATTATGCTTTTGTGCAGAGCACACGGCCAAAAATCTCAATCACAGATGTCTAAAGTTGGTTAAAGAAGTTGTTGGTGTTCCAAACTTCAGAGATGTTGATCTGGTGCTGAGCTGCCTGTGTGCTATGGTCCGTGGCAGAGAGGAGCCTTTGCTGACTTCTGATCCTTTTTCTCTCTCTTTTCTTTCAGTCTGTGAGCATTTTCCTATGGCATGTGAAATACTTTTCCTTCTTTTATATGTTATTTTTCTCATCACACGGTGAACTGATAAAAGTGAAAAATATTTATTTAAAGCTTTAACTATTTTAGGCTGCTTGTTATGTTGAATGCCTTGCTGTATGCATCATTTCAGCTTCTTTTTTTGCCATGTTTTCATGAAGAAAAGCTGATTATAGGTATTACAGGTAGAGACCTGACTGACAGTGAGAGACTTGTGACAGAAGAAACTTGTCAAATTCATAGCCATGTAGAAAGGGATATAAATAGCTAATAATTCTGTTCCCCAAACAGATTATCTTTAGTTTAGACTTCATTGATGCTGGTAACTGCTTTCAGCCCAAGGCAGGAATGCCTTGTGTTTCTGTATGTAGATAAACCAGCACGCTGACATAACACAATATAAGGAAAAGTACTTGTGTATCCCAAACAGGTCTGGCTCTTGTTGAACCCTGTGAAATCTACTAGCTATGAGCTATCTGTTCTTGCATTTAGCCCATTCCTCTCCTAACCCACAGGCAACATAAAAGAATATCATAAAGAAATAGGAGGGTGATGTAGAATAGGAAATTGCCTCTGCTCTGTCCATTCCAAGAGGCAGGAGAAGGAGATTCTGTGATGGAAAGTTAGTCTTTGAGAGTGTAGAGACCTCAGAATGGCACTGCTGAGGAAGGAAGCTTTGGATTTGGTCAACTTCTGCTAATTCCTTCTTGAAGTCACTCCAGAATTTATTGTACACCTTGCCCTTCCTTGCTGGCTCTGCTGTGAGGTCACTTGTTGGCAAATACATGCAAGATGCTATTAAGCACAGTACAGTGAAGACAAATCTCCCCAGATCACCAGGAAAAATGGTGAACAATCAGGATGTGTATTTAAAAAAAAAAAAAATCTTTCTTCCTATTTCAGCTATTTGAATCATTATTCATTTTTATTTCTACTGGAAACAGTATGTATCCAGAGGAAGTGTTGATCTTTCTTCTTGAACTCTGTGAGGCTTGGAGCTGGGACACTTCCCTGGGCACTGTTCCAGTGCCCAAACACCCTCTGGGTGAAGAACCTTTTCCTGATATCCAACCTAAACCTCCCCTGGCACAACTTCAGGCCATTCCCTTGGGTTCTGTCGCTGTCACCAGACAGAAGAGATCAGTGCTGCCCCTCCTCTTTACCTCACCAGGAATTTGTGACTGCAGTGAGGTCTCCTCTAAGCATCCTCCAGGATAGAACCAATGATCTCAATTGCTCTACATATGGTTTCTCCTCAAGGCCCTTCATCATCTCTTCTACTCTCTTTTCAATGCTCTCTATTAGTTTATTATCTTTCTTGTATTGTGGTGACCAAAACCGGTCAATATGGCATAGAACTGTCCCTATCTTATAAAATTCATATTGCTCCTATTTTTCACTGTCTTGGTAAAACTCCCCTCATTCAAATTGTGTGCCATGACTTTCCTTTTGTGCTGAGAAAACATATTCCACTGATCATCTGACTCATTCAGCACTTACCAGCCCTTAGTATTCCTGTGCTGCAATAGTTGTGCCTGCTTCTCTTGAGTCTTAGGCTGTGTAACAGGATGCTCTTTGAACAGGTTAATTTTGGTAAACAATCATTGGTTATTCTCCTCAGAGCAGAAGTGGAAAGTCACCTGAAGTAGTGAAACGCTCAGATTTTCCTCATCACAGTGGGAGCAGCGCCCTGCAGTTGCTTCTCAAGGATCCTGTTTGAATCTGGCAGGGAAAGAGCATCATTAGAGAGGAGCAATGAAGGTGTGACAGCACCTTGGGCAAGCTACCAAGTGCATGCAAAGGTCAAATAGTGGATGAAAGAGGAGAACAGGAATTAAATGGAAGGAGGGAAATGCCAGCATTATGCTGACGTTTTCATTAAGAAAATCACTGAATAGATGGAACAAGCCTGACATTTACTTATACCGTGGTGGAAATCACTACACTGTGTGTACTGCACGTTTTCCTGTTCAGTCAGCATATTGTACAGCTGTGATAAAGGGGGCTGTAATCATTTTGCAATAACGGTGATACAGAATTGTTCATTGACTCAGCTTTTCCTCCATTAGGTGAAATATATTATAACTGGTCATATAAGTCAATTTCTTTCACTATGCCTCCACACATATCGTGCCTGTAATCATGGTTTTAAAATGATTTCTCAGATGATACCACTTTCTACACAAATCACCCACCTTTCCTCTACCTTCATTTAAACAGATATGTTCACTAAATTTCTGTAACTGGGCAGCGTACATTGGAAAGTCTCCTTCCAGTTATATAGCTGGAAAATTTCACTGCAGTTCTGCTTAGTGAGAGGAGAAATTCTTTGGGTCTGAGTGAAAGACAAATGCACCATGGACTGTGGTGGGGTGCATTTCTTCATTCACCATCATAAAATGAACATGTAAGAATTAAGTCTCCATTGTACTCATCCAAATTACATCACTTTGGCAATATAAGGAGGTCATAAAAATGGAAAAGCCTTTAGAAATATTCCTTGTTTGGAAGGTGTTCAGGGGGTTACAGGCAGGTCCAGAGTGGTTCATTACCTGGCTCTGCTGGACAGGTGGAAACCAGAAGACTGACTTTAAGCTTTCTCTAATTGATGCCAGAAGTTCAACAGGTTCCCAGGCAATGTGGAAATACAAGAAATACAAAGGTGATTCTGAAAGTTTGGTACTAAATTTCCCCTCCCCTGTAAAATCAGTTACAAAATTCATACTTTGAATTTGAGTGTGGCAAATTTAATGCTTGATGCTTAATCTTCTTGGAAGATGCTTGTAGCACTGAGCCAAAATCCCTTGGGGTATGACACATGGCCTGCTCATTTCAATTTCATGTCTTTTAAGTTTTGTTCCTTCTGCTGTTTCTTTGTCTTCATTGGAAGTTTCACTTGCACAAAGAATGGTAAGAATGGCAATACAAAGAATGGTATTAAAATTAGTGTCCATCTGAAGGCACTAAAAAGTCCTTCAAACATTGATCAGTCGTATTTTACCACACACAGATGGGATGTGCAGGGAACCAGTTCACAGGCCACTGGGAAGGGATAGAAGAGGAACATCGATTCTGCAGCACCAATCTTTGGCTCTCATGGGATTATCACTTTAAAGGGGGGAGAAAAACCAAACAGAGCAGTTCAGCCAGAGGACAGCAGTGACCACTTGTGCTGTTACTGGGTGGTAACCAGCAGCACCCTAAATTTTTCCAACTCTTTCTACACTTGTGTGTAAGCACGTAGAAAAGTCAGGCAAGGAGACACCAGTAGGTTAAAATGGACTGGGATTGACAAAAGGGGAATCCTTATGCTTGGAAGCAGGGTGGTGTTTCCACCCGAGGTCCTGACTCTTCCAAAAGAGTCACTAGACCCTTGGGATCCTGCTTGACCAACACATACAGTGCATACCTGGCTGTTTACTCACAGGCTTTCATTTGGAGTGCGCCAGGGAGTTCCTTTTCAAATCAAACCTGAATGTGGTTTCGCAGTCAGCTCTCTCCAGGGACAGCTCATTTTTAAGTGTATGTAAAGCTTTGGCATCTTTGTTTACGTGGTCTTCCCACACTATCTTGGCAAGCCTTGCACCCTAAAATATCTTCATATGTCACATGCTATGCCCATGGCACACTCCATAGAATTAAAAAATACCCTCCTGGCAGATTGTGCCAGGATTGTTATTTTGCATGTTTTGAAGAGCAAAAACCACCCCCTCTTTTGGGATGGGTAACTAAACATCAAAAGGGGCCAAAGGGACTAAAGCCAAGCCCTGAATAGTGTGGGCTGCAGTACACTTTGGAAGAGTTAATCCTTTATTGATGAAATCCAACCCAAAGGATATGCAAGTGCTCTGTACCAGGTGCTCTGATGCCAGAGAATGTTTTTTTTGTGTGTAAATGTAGTGTAAATGTAACCTTTATCTTCTTTTAAGTGTTGCCAAGCAAGACCAAGGTCATCAAAAAGGTGTGTTTGGGGTCTGACAATAAATAGAGGAGTTTGAGTTCTAGACGGAAAACTTTTCTTTTTCTGAGGCAGAGGCATTTCTTTTCATATGATGCTGCCTTTCATGGCATCAAGTTAGTTAGCCTCCAAGAAAAAATAGCAGGATGTAGCAAAGGATGTGGCTTTACTTTATAAATGATAAAATGACTGAGGAAGGTGGGGGAAAAGTTCCATATTTCCATCCTTATCCTTCAGATTAAATTTAAGTCCATACCGATAACTTATTGAATCTGAGATTTCTCATTAAAGGATCAGAGCATGAAGAAATGAATCATTACCTTCCTCTCAGTGCTGGGTGGGTTTAACAGGTGCCACATATGGAATATTTACTAATATTTTTTCCCATGAGCCACAAAACTTGTTCTAGCTGAAGCAGGGATTTCTAACTTGCTGCACTCTAGTCCTGTGGGCAGAGCCCCCTCCATATGAACTGGACAGCAGTCCTGGTAGTTAGGAAGGAAATAGCATCATCAATCCAAACACAGTGTCAGTGGGATAAAATGGAAAGCTCGGGAAAGAAAGCCGGTGTGTTCTTTATTTTTTTTTTTCCCCCTGGGTAAATACAACAGCAGGACATTGATAATAATCAAATTATCTGATTCCTAAGAAACTATATCTGTAAACAAATGTGTTTTCTGTATTTGTGGATGTGATTACCAAAATCAAATGATGCACTGAGGCAAAAGAGATATTCTAGGATGGATCTCTACCAGTTCTACTGCTTCAGAAAACAGGGGCTTTAGAGTCTCTTCTATTCCTGTATCTCCATAGTTGTCTTCTGCTTCACTTTCCTATTTTCAGCAATTTCTCTGACAGTGTCACAGTCATTTCTGTTTAATGATCATAATTGTTAACTTGAACGTGTTCAGTGTTTAACAAATGTATAACCCACAAAAACTAACAATTGTGCAAAACTGAGGGAATTAATTTATTCCTATTTCTCTCTGCTTTGAAACATATGCTGCAACTAACCATTATCAGTTAAAAATGAACACTTAAAAATAAAGGTGGGAGAACTGAATTTATGATCCATAATATAATTAAGTGGAAATGAATACAATACATATAATATACATTTAAGAAGCTGGGTGCCTGTTACAATATGAGAATTTTGCACTCATGATATTTTTGTTAGGAATGTAGTTTCATTTGTAATAATGAAAGTGTGTGTGTTGCAGATCATTTACATGTATACATTTTTATGGTATATATTTTTAAAAATAAACATATCATCAGAAAGCCAAAATGCCTAAAGTATTGAAGTAAACTCCTATTTCAAGAAGGTGATTAGGTGCCATAGTTGTAGGCATATTACAAAGGCATAGGAGAGGATGGGTAATTTAAGGGGGCAGAAGACTTCTCAGAACAACAAAATGTCTGCTGCAAGGAGCAAGTGGGTTTTGAAGAAATCTCATTTGGCTCTGGAAGATGCTAAACTGCATCTTGAAAAGGTAATATGTAATACCCAGTAATTTTTTATAAGGGGTAATTTAAAACAACTACTTTTTTAGCATAGGTTGTAGTTGTAATATGTGATGAAAAATGTGTGATGTTGCAGCTGTATGTCAAGCTTGTTTCATTTCAGAAATTAATATCTTTTCTGAGGCTGTCAAACATTTCCAAATAGTAAATAATTACCCAATACTAATTTCTACCAAAAGAATAAGACATAACCCAGCATTAAAATGCTGATTTATCTGGTAGATCTCACCCCTAAACAAATAAAACAGTTAGGGTGGTGCTGGAAACTGAGTTACTGTCCAGATTGTGCAGCACACTGTCTGATTTTCCTGAGCTTTTTAAAGAGATGTATCTCCCTAGTATAGATCCCTGTGGTCTACTTACAGGGAAATTTCATTACCATGCTGTGCGGTCCTCACGGTGCTGAGAGTAAAATATTGGATTGACAGGTTCTTGTTGTGGAGCAGGGCTTATTGATGATGGAAAGACTGATTCAATCTCTAATCCTGAAGAACGACCTGCCACCTGGAGTGATAGTATACAGATGGGTGCAATCTAAACTCTCTCTCCGCCTCAAGTTGCATTTGGCTGTAGATTAACAATGTGATTCCGTGTAATGAAGATGGTTGCTGGGTGCAGTGGCAATTTTCCATTACTGACACGCCATGTCAACAGTTCTGACAAAGCTGTAAGGACAATGTTTAAAAGTGCTACATCTGGCTGGGATGGTTGCCAGCTTATTAACAACCACATTAAAACTACCTGCAGAGATCTGTGCTGAGAGAAGGGAACAACGTGAGCTGCTTCTCCTACAGCTATCAGTGCAGGCATCATAACAGCCTGATAGCATACACGTGGAATAATGCTGTTCTGGTGGTAGAGGGGCAGCTCTTTTACACTTTTATTTTGGTGAGGGAATATTTCATGCCTTGATTTGTATCGAATCCAACTCCTTACCCAGGCAGAGGTACCACTGAAGTGAATGAAAATTCACCCTGAGAGTGGAGTTCCATCAGTATTGATTTTATTAATGATATTTCCATGATATTTCCAACAAAACTACTCTGAAGATGTTTGTATATATATAAAATTTTTAAAATAAATGTACGACTATACTTCTAATTACCCATTATTTTTCTTTCCTCTTGAATGGCTGTTCAGGGCTCCCAGTGAGGCATATATAATATGAAAGGGGTTTAAGGCATTTTTCTGAGTGTGAGTAAAGGGCCGTGCTGTCCCAGAGGACCCTGCAGAAGGCACAGCACGTTTCCTGGTGACACTCCCCCCGTTCCTTGTGAATGCAAAGGGAGCAGTTGCCAGTATAATGATAAATGGGCTTGTGATCCTAGCTCTCTATAAGCAGTTTCTAGTACAAGTTGGAACACTCTAAGTTCACTACTTGAATGATGAAGAGATTCTCACACCTTGTCTCTTACAAATCCGTGTAGCATCTGCCATCATTCCCTTCTGAGTTGTGTCTGCTCCTGTGTACCCAGGTCTGCTCAGGAGGGCTAAATTTGGGACAACACTGAAATATCAACTGCACCTCAGTCTGTCTTAACTCTCCTGGCACTCTTGTGTCATCTTCAGGGTGAGTCCTGAGTTAGCTGGTCCTGCAATGAGAAAAGGAGCCCAAACGTGGCCATCTTGGCTTATTATGCTTATGTGATCAATGGTGCCAATAAAAAGCTGGAACTTCACATCTGATTGTAGTTCTCTTCTCTGGTTTGCTGTAGAAAGTTGATTCCTTTGCAGCCCAAAGTAAGATACAAGTCTCTGTGTGCTTTCATGTGAGTGTGCAAGCTCTGGTCTGTGTCCCTCCTGTTTCAGCTGCCTGAACAAGTGCAAGAATTTTCAAAAATTTGGGGCTATGCAAGGGCTCTTGACATTTATTACACATGGAACTTTCCACATGTGGCAGGAATAGAAAACTATGTTTAGAACAAGCAATATGACTTCATGTCTGTTATGCCATATGTTTTTCCTCCTGCTGCTGTACCAGAGAAAAGGGATGTGGAATAACCTGACCTCATTCTGACCATGGCTGTATTTGTAACTCCTTGGGAGTCTTACAGCCACATGAAGAATTATCATTCTGCTGCACCATAGAATAGACGGATAAAATACACATCTATCACAAAACCTGGAGCAAAGAAAGCACAGATTTGAATCTGAATTGTGCATAAAAGTCTGCCATTTATACTCTGAAATATATATTACATTTTATTTAAAATTATTTCTTTTTAAGTGACCATAAAGCTTTTGGAGTTGATATGAGTCACAGAAATATACATGTAATGCCTGTGTTTTGAGTCATGAGGTGTATGTGTACCAAATAGGTCACATGAAGAGTTCTGTGCAAAAACAAAAGATAAAACACATATAAATTTTAATTTGACTTGGAGCTTGGTCTTTGTTCTGTGCTTTAGGACTAAGGAATGAAAACCAGTAAAGACCACTAATTTTGTAGCGCTTAGTTCACATTTTGACTCCTTTAATTGTCTGGTGGCAGCTCAAAAGTAGAAACACAAGGCTGTGGTGTCAGCTCTGGCTTAGGAGATGGGGTTGATCTGAAAAAGGAGCTTTACTAATTTATGTTTTACTCACATATAGGTGTAGGTCTTTTAATCCACCTTAGGAGAAGAAAGGGCTAAGAAAATAGTGAAGGAATCTAATAAAAAATCTAACTTTCCCACCTGTACTGAGAAGTTCCAGTGGCTGAATATCCTACCATGCTCTGTGCACAGTGTTGGCTCTAAGAGGTGCCATCCAGTTGAGATGCTCCATAGGGAGTGTGCAGAGATCCCATTTGCATGGGTTTGTGGGACTTGTATCTGCCTATACTAGCAATTTACCTTCATATTTTTAATGTAAATACGTTTTACTTAGACTGTGTTGGAACTAAAAAATTACATTATTTAAATTGAAAAAGCAAACACAAAGTGTTATGCTGCTATTTTTTCTCTAACTACCCTATTTTTCTCATTTGGAGTGGGAATAGTCAATTACAGTCTATTTCACTTTCAGATTCCAATACTTTTAATATGCTTTTTTATCTCTTCTAAAACTAGAAATATTTTACCTTCTGATGGAGAAGGAGGAATCATCCTTATCCCTCTCAAATATATTCCACTTAAATGTATTTCTATGAAACTCATTTGTATAGAAATTAATATTTGAGACGAATCTGATTAAATGGTGTCTCTCCCAGAGATATATATAAAGGAGAGTATTGCAGGCTCAGTTTGCTTTTTCTCCAAAAGAATCTGAGATTGTTTTAGCACCTTCACCCTAAATTGTGTGGTTAAATCAGTTGCTGGTACTGTTGCACTGGATAGGTACAATAGTACCTGTGTTTAGGAACTACTCATAGTAATGGTATATAAGATGAATTGTACCAGTCCCATTAGTGCACTGTCTAGATACAGCCAGATAATTCCTTTCTTTTAGAATTAATATGATCTCTGTTTCTCATAGTAGGTCAGGCATCATTTTCATTTCTTTTTCTATCCCTTCTCAGACACTTATAAATAATGATGGCTCTCTTACATTTCAGAGTCCTATTGTAGTTTCAGCTGTCTTTTTCTTTCTTTCTTCTTCAATGAGTTTGACTCCAGGAACTCTCTGTTCTTTGCCATTTCCCTTCAATTTTTGTTGCTTAGCTTTTATTTAGCTTTACACCTTGCCTCATCTTGCTGCTTTTCATTTTATTTGTAGTTCTGGATCAGTTCCTTCACTTACAGTCATACTCTTTTCAGGATGTGGGACTTTTAAAACCCTTTCTTTTCTTCATGGTCTACTAGCTGCAAATTTCTCTTCTTTAATAATCAGCTTGTTTTGTCATTTCCTCTATTGAACTCTGTCATTTGTCCTACTCCTACAACCTCTAATGTATCTACATAAGATTTCCTCTCATTTTATTTTCTCTCCTTCCACTCCAGGATTGTGTTTACACTTGAGACTAAGCCAGGCAACAGGCTAAAAAACCAAAGCTCAACATAGTCTAGATCCACACAACTATATGGCTGGTAGGGTGTAAGTGTCCCTGTATTGAGTAATCACACACTGCCTAAAAATCATTGCTTTACATGTGAGAATTTGGTGTCTAAACCCTCTGGGAAAGTCTCCTCAAGAGCAGGTGGGATGTTTAGTTGCAGCCACTATAGCAAAGCTGTGCTCTCCCAACCTGCATGATAGGCTGGTACTACAGAGTTGACTAAACCTGACTTTTAGGATTGCCTTAAAGTCAGTGTCTTAGTATGCATGTGTAAAATGGGCCAAAAATTTGTAGAATCTTTGTCTAAATATCTTACCATCTAAGGTGTCTTCTCTACCCCTGTATACTGGTTTTAACAGCCTTTGATGTGCAGAGAATTACAAGAAAGACTCCCTTCTTTCCAGCCCTGAAACAGACAACACTAGAAATCCTACTCAATGTGTTCTTTTATCAGATTTTTCCCCTTACTTTCTCCTTGATTCCTCTGCTTATTTTCCTCAGCAGATGTTCTGACATTGTCCTTGCTTTGCTCTTGCCTTTCTTTTCTTCCTCTCTTCTTTTTAAAAAAAACAAAAATAAAAAACCCTTTGTGTCACCTTTCCGGCCACCATATGGCAAGTATTAGGCTTGGATATGTAGTTTTTACAAGGATAAATGTTCCCAAGAGCTAGGTAATTTCCAGGTGTTGATGGGAAGAAAAATACTACAAGTAATGGTGGGACCCAGATATATTTTTGCATAGATTTCCTTACCAGAAGAGTTTTTGAAAGTAATGAGCATGTTGTAGAAGATCAGTCGTTAAAAATGCAAAACACAAAGAACTGTAAACAACTTTGATGGCCTGATTAATAATTCAGTCAAACTGGAGGTTAAGAGATGAGTCTATTGCTTCACTTTAAAGACATGCAAAAGAAGGGAAAAAAAGGAATTTAAGAAATCAATTGGATGAAGTAAACTGAAAATACTCATTTTCAGCATATTTAGAATTTATTGTAAGCAAAAAAGCTATTAGAATGAACCTCAGGCTGAATAGATAAATAATAACTTAAAAGAGACTGTTAGGGTAATATCTGAAAGGCAAAGATAAACTACCCAGCAAAGACAGCTACATCATGGAGGTTAGCAGCTATTGGGGTCAAGTGAGCACAGTTAGCATTTAATCTGTCAGACCTTAAAAGGGACATTGGATCTCAAAATCCTTGAGGAACTCCAGGAGGTTTCTAGCAGTCCAACATTTAGGAGCAGTCATGCAGTGATAGCAGAGAAAGACTTCCTACTGAACCTTAAGATATGTTTTGATGGGCTTTCCTCCTCAAACACCCACTTACCTCACTCCTTTAACCCTTTTCCAGCTAATCTGTATTTGTCTTCAATCTTTGAAGTCAAGATCTCGGACTTGCACATCACAGTGTATGTACATTGGGCTTCAAGTATTCCTCCTTTTCCTTTTAACATCTGGGAAAGAACAAAGCAAGAAGTAAAACTAAACACATGTCAGGGATGCAGTGAATACAAGTGAGGAAGGAATTTCCAATAAATATATTGGAACAAAGAAAGACCCCAAACAACTTGCTCATGAGGCTTCAGAAAAGGCTTTATGGTTGTTCATTACTCTGAGTTAGATGCACAGGATATTGTCAAGAGGTCATAACAACAAAAAGACTTTACTGGCAACTTTAGAAAAATCAAAGAACTTTGACAAAAGATTTAGTGAGGTATTCAATCAACACATAATACTTCTCAAAGCATTAACTTGGCCTATTCAACTTAGTGAACTCTGACTTTGATTTTAAGTTACTCAAAAATTCTGAGAAGAGGGAATTGGAAGGAGAAAGAGATAAAAGTAGATAGGATATAGAGAGTGCCACATAGAGCTACCAACTCCTGTTTTACAGCAGTGTTCAGTTGATAGAAATTCCAAGAGGAGGTAGGGTGAAAACATGTGCCTGCCCCATGCTCTGCTTTAAACACCCCTTGACTTTCCTGGCCCCTTCCCCCAGTTGGGATTTTGGGTCATTTGGCCACTCAGGCGTTGGGTTGGGGTTCCAGAGGTGGCTGTGGAGCATTGCCTCTGTTTTGCCACGGATGGGCAGGGATACATGGATACAGGCTCTGGGGATTTGGAGAATGACATTGCCTCACCAGAGCAAGACCCAGCCTGTCCCTTCCCTCTCACACGGGCACCCCAAAATATCTTGAGACATCATTCTGTCCAGCCTCTCACAGAAAGACAATTTTCTTCAGCAGCTTCCACCCCCAGTGTTATCCCGAACGTACTGATTCATGTTTCTTGGGATTCCTCCTCCTTTTCCATTGTTTGTCTAGCATTAAGTCCCCAGCTGAGCAGTTCTATCCCAAAAGTTTTCCCAAAAGTTTGCATTTGCAAGGAGGGACATGGGCACTGAGCCCTGTGCTGCTAGAATTCCTTATTACCATCTGTGTTTCAGTCACTTTTCAAACCATGGTATAGATTATACACCTCTTTTTTTGCTCCTGATGTCCACCATAGTAGGGTTTGGACCTCACAAGAGCAAACTCAGAATTAACAAAACATGTCTCTGGAGTGTCAGACTTCCAGGGTCAGTGTACCTGTATCACCACCCAGTATCTCTGTGTTAACATGTTGTTCTGTGTCAAGCACATTTCCATGTGGGACTTCACTGTGGGTTACCAAAATAATTTTGACAAGAATCCAGTGAGTGGCAAAATTGCATTCTTTAAATAAGGTTATCTAAAATGGATTTAACAATTCAAGACAGAAAAATATAAGTTCTGCTTTTAGCACTTCTCTGAATAGATATCAAAATTTTCCTTCTTCTATTTCAGGTCCTTTCTCCCTTGGTCTCTGGAGAAGGCTTTCCTGCCTTAGTCCTTAACATGTTCTTGCTCTTCCCATGCCCTTGTTCTGTTCGAGCTGCATTCTGTACACTGGCTTAGATCTAGCTCTTCTTCACAGGTGCACCTCATTTTCCTGACATCCCCTGTTACTTGTCCATCAGCAGTTTCAGCATCTTCCCTGTCATTCAGGCTTACAGCTCCTGTGTCAGTTTTGACACTCCCTTCCCTCTCTGCAGGGCAAGTTGTCACTCCATCATGTCACTGCTCTCTAACTCCATCTTTAGCTTCCATGACTGGAACTGTTATTTGGGATTTAGCTGTCTTTTGTCTCAAGCACTGTGGGTCTAATACCAGCTTGCATCCCTGATAATTGCCTCAGGAATATCTGGAGACACTGGCGCTGTTGGGGATCCCTACACTGCACATTTTTTGTCACCCACAGTTTTCAAATTTCCTTTGTTTCAATGAAAGTTGTTACACTATGGGACTGAAAACAGACAACAGATGACAGAGGAGCTGTGACTCATTACTAAATCTGTTGTGCTGGCACAGTAAACCCAGCAAGGTTTTACTGTCCAAGAAACCTGGGCAGGTTCGGTGCTCTCCCTGAATCACCCAGTGCATCAGGTGATTTTTGTGGGCAGCAGGATCCTTTGTAGATCATCTGATCAGTTCCTCTGACTAGAAAGACGTTTGTACTGCTCTCTGGTCTGCTCTTAAACAATAGATTATGTGGGGGTTTTAAAGTTCAGTGTCTGTGGTGTGCCTGTGTGATGCTGCAGTCAGCAGTGTGATGGGACAGCATGATGCTGAGCTGCAGTTGTGGCCTGAAAAAACAAAGGCACTCTTATTTATTTCTACTGTTGTTATGATACTTGATCAGAAGTTGCTGTAGAGCGATCCTTGATGTAATGCATGATCAGCATAAATCTATTTACTATTGTTCCCTTCACAGTGAGATCTCATACCAGCCCTGTGACTGTACTTCCCAAGCATCACAGCGCCTAACACAATGTCAGCTGCTATGACACAGTCCAAACCTCAGAAACACTGAACTTTTGTTTATTGTTTATTAAATTGTTTCAGAAACTTGACATGGGCTATAAAACTTTCACAAAATAGTGCCTATTCTAATTCTGTAAGGTGCAGCCTTCCAAAATTCACTTCTTTTTGGTCTTAGAATACTAAATTACTGCTCATCCTTACTTGGCTGATTTAAAAGGTTGAGAACTACAAGATTATCGATGTTCTATTTTTTCCAATGTCTATTCTTTATTTCCTTTTTTCTTTGTTATCTCTCCTCTTCTTAAAGTCTTAGTGTAATCCTCACCCTCGTCTGCATGCAACAAAATACAAAGGGTTCCCTTGACAGTGGTTAGAACAGGGCTCCATAAAGAGCTGGCACAAAATTAAAGCAGCAGCAAAATTTGGAGTAAAAATATTGCATGATCTATGGATGTGTGCAGAACATATTTGCAGCGTAATTATGAATGTGCCACTCCCCTGATGAAACTTCTGTGAAGAAACTTGAGATATTTATTATTTATTATCAATTGATCAATTGCTAAAAGTTATCTTCAGTTAAGATCCCTTTATTATTTATTTATTTATTTATTTATTTATTTATTTATTTATTTGTTGTCCTCTATTTTTTTGTTTCTCTGTGTGTATAAGAGTTTCATTCTTCCCTGTCATTCATTTCTAGGGAGGATGACTTCTCTACTGTAGGGTGAGAGATGGCAATGCGCTGATAAAGATTATTAACAGTGTTCACAGCAGAGAATCCCTTTAAAACCAAGGGACTGCTCCCAAGATAAGGTGCTTCTGTGAACACACTCAGGAATGTGCTGGTGGCTGTGAGGAGTCCAGGGGTGTGTTCCTGGAACCTGTGATGCTGAGAGTCACCAGTGACAGAATGACTGCTGGATGTGCCAGGGAACCACTGCCCTCATCTGAGCGTGGGTTTAAGGAATGCCATGCAGTTTACTAAGTTAGGAATGAGAGCACATTTGATGCTTATGATGGCAAATGAGTACACAATGCATTTAAGACACTTGTACCTACATTTTTGTGTATGTGGTCTCTTCCAGATGTCTCAAATTCAGCTGCTCAAGTATCATCTGAAACGATGGCAGCTAGAGCTGACTGTCTAACAGCACATCTTCTTCCTGAACATTTTAGCTGGAAATTCTGTTTTTATCTCTTCTTTAAATATTTACAGCTAAAAATATGTATTCCTGAGGGAGAGATTGATATTAAAACCACCACAGACCCACTTCCTTGGTACAGAGGAGACAGTGCTCGTTCCTTCCTTCCCTGATTCTTGTGTCTTATCAGCTGCTATTCTCCTGTAACAACCCCAGCTGAGAATGCGTAGAGAGGCACAGCCCAGCTCCTCAACAGTTCTGTAAATCTGAATGTCTCCCTCTGCTTTGCACTCAGTATATCACGCCATTATGTGTATTAGTGAAAAGGCATGCAAGAAAACAAAAGTGAAGCAGAAATTATTAATTATACTGATACATTAATTTCTATTTCTCAGTTGGTTTCACGTTGCCTGAGAGAAAACATTTGGCTAGATTTGACTATTTTTCAGGAGAAACATGGCAAATAATAAATTTACAACTGAGCTAGGTTTGCCTTGTGTACTGTAACCACAGCAAACAGGATGGAACAGCACCAACTTACTATGGCTTAGTTCTGTGTTCCAGCAGAGCCTTGAAATTGGCCACGATTTCTGTGTTCTTGGGAGTTTTTTTCTTTTTCTGCTGCTCCAAATGAGAGGGAAGAATTCCTTCCTGTGGTTAAAATATGTTTTGAATGAGCAGGTGTTGATTCAGTCAAATTTGCAAGCTAATTTAACTTCCTGGGATTTCAACTGTTGAGGCACCAGGGGAAACATTTAAAAAGTGCTGGCAACAGTAAGCGCCTATAGATCATTATTTCAGATTGTTGTTGTGGGAGGAAATGTGATGCAGGGTTTGGTTCATCAGCGAAAGTTCTATTTTAAAGCATCAGTCAGGCTCAAGGAGGTCAGACAGTACCCAGAAAGATCTTTTCTGAAACCCTTTAGTTCTCTAACTCCATAAAAGAATAGTTGGAAGCAAAAAATAGACCATGCCAGATGAAAGTTGGTATCCTGGCATGGTTCCATTAGCTTAAATGGAGTGATACCGATTTACACAAGCTAAGTGTCTGCCCTGAAGTCGATTGTTTAGAAGTCATCCAGGACTATTTTCATACCTTTCAAGGGGAAGTTCAGATGGTCTTTAAAATCTGTGACACTTTGGTAACTGAAGTGTAAAGCTGCAAAAGAGTAACCAAGGCACTTTCTTTTTTAAAATTGCACTCCTAAGAAAAATCAAATGCTACAAAATAGCTTTATAGCTAAAAATAGTTCTGTATTGGTGATTTGGAAAGTTCAGGTGCTGTGGACTTAACTATTTGTATTCTGGCTGTGGTAGGCATTCTGCTATTAATAAAGAGAATTTCTTTCAATTCAAAAAGTATTCTTGATCAGTGAATGGCATGTGATAAGGCAGTTCCAGATTATCCACACTATTATTATTTATCATGGCAGCAGAAGAAAACCTTTTATGCTATTTCTAGATCAATTAGAGTGATTTTTTTTAATGTAACACCACTGAAGAGTTTCAGTCTTTCTAAGAGAGAATAGAAAGACTTGAATAAGTAATAGAACATTCCTATTTCTTTTTGCTTCTATTAATTAGCCCTTTTAGTAATTTTTTAATGCATGAAGTCCTTTTGATACATAAAGTGAAATTCTAAAAATGGTTTGCAAGTGCAGAAATTCTGCACTGGGAAACATGCAGGCAGATCTATCTGTGTCTTCTACCTACCCAGTACTACTGACACATTTCATGGTACCCCATTTTCAATCCCCTCTTGTCTCTGGACAGGGCTCTTTGCCTGGACAAATGGCAGATGATGCTTTTCCTTTGACTGAAGTGCAGGGGAGATTGGTGAGTTGGGCTCTGTGCTGTCCCAGCATCTCATCTTCCCCTGAGAGAGCAGACAACAGGAAGAAAAGCTTAGTAGATATCCTGATATGCCTGCCTTTGGAGGGATTTGTTCAAATAGAATTAAAAAGCAAAGCAATTACAGTGGAATAAAATATTTTTTTTTTATCCTTAGAATAGAGTATCCACATGGGGGAGTTATATCAGCACAGCTATGGCACTGTAATTTTCCTGTTAAAGAGAGGCTGCTCAGATTCTCCCTCCAGCTAAACCCCAACATGACCTGTTACCACAAGTGGGAAGAAAGGGAATAAAGCAGCTTCATTGGGCCCTTCATCACCTCCCACGTAACACCTTCAGATAAAAACTGTAATTCTGGTGTGGATAAGAACAGCAATGATTGAAATAAAGTGAAACATGAAAGCTCTTCTTACTTGTTTCTGTTGATTTTTTTTTTTTTTTGTACATTATTGAAATGTTCTGTTAAACAAAACGAGTTGAACAAAAGAGAGAATATGATGATACAGCACAGAGCCATGCTCCATGGAGATGTCTAGGCAGTTCTGAACACCTGCACTAGTGTAATCAGTAGCTTATCCTATTAGTACATTGAAATGCATTTTTAAAGGCAGTATTTTGCAGTTCCTGAATATTTAATTTTAAAATTAAAAAGGCATTTGAGAGTTCAGAATAATAGATCAGGGTTTTGTTGTTTTTTTTTTTAAATGCAGTTTATTTACTTTGCTAACAGAATTTGTGTGACAGACGATAAATCATGATTTCGAATTCACTCAGGAGATTAAATACAGGGCCCTCTCAAAGGTCTGAGTCATAATTCTTGGTCAGATTCTCTCTAAAAATTCATTTCTAATTACAAAATTTAAAACATCCTTCTAATTTCATCTTATTACAGTAACATGCTAACTTAGTAATTTAAGGCTTTAACATTGCATGTTATCAATGTGTATGATAGTGCCTTACTTCACTTGAATCCTGGTGGAATCTAGTGTCCTTACTAAAGGATGTTGGTGAAGTCAGTTCCTTGGAGTAGTTGTTTCTCTGTTTACCTAAGCTGCTTTAAGACATTCTCTTTTTCTTTGTGACACCACACTTTGCAGAAATGCACAAACTGCGTAAAAGAGCTGTCAATTATTTGATCAAGGTAAGAGACGTTCTCAAGAAGACAGTTTATTAAAAAGGAATTGCTGATCAGTTTATCAAAGAAAGATCTGCTGTAGAAATGGTATGGGTGCAAAGTGAGGGTTCCCAATTCAGAAAGTGTCATTTACAAGTTCTTATAGGACAGTTTGTAAAGCAGCTGCTCTCTGGAACTTCAAGCTCATCAGGGAGGGAACCACTCTTTTATACTTCTCTGTTCAGCAACCTATGAGAATGTGGGCGTTCAGAGATGTGAAAATGATTAAAACACCACTAATTAGTTTGACAAAGTAAGAGATTTAAGTGTGAAAAACCTCTAAGAGATCTATTAATGTAAAAATTAGAAAGGGAGTGAACAAGCCAGTGCTTGTGGAGTAGAGAACACACCTCAAAGCACTGATGGCAGTCAGTGGGGTCACCAAGAAATTACTGGAGCTTTGGAGATCTGCAAGAGACAAAGCAGAGAATTGAGGTGGCTTTTATTTCCAAATCTTGCACATCTTGAGAGTATTTTGTTGTTCTTTAGCAGAATACATGGCCAGCTCCAAAGCCTGTGGCTCAGGGGTGACATCAGTGCAGACACAGGCTAGGAGAAGCTTTTTCACCCAACAGCAAGCACTGTGTTCCCCAAGCACAGCTGGCCAGACAAGTCCAGTAACAGCAGCTGGTTTCAGATTGACCAAAGCAAAAAGATTCCAACATTTCAGCTGAACTATTACAGAGCGCAGATAGGTAACAATGCCCATTCCTGTCTTTCCCTCAGCAAGAATCTCATGTTTAAGAGTCTGTGGGAATGTTAGAGAAGAAGTAGACTGTGTAGTCTATAAAGTTAGGAAGCATCAGCCTGCCAAACTTTGGCTGCCTGGCCAAACTTAATTTTTGCCATTTTATAGAACACATTCAGACTTCATCAGACATTCACATCACCATTTTCCTCAGAGGAATGCTGCTTCCTGGAAGGAGTGTGAAGACACAAAGGGTCATATATAAGTTCTCAACATCTCTATAAACATGTTTATAAGCTTTACCTTTGTCATAAATCTCTTCAAGAGATTAGGTTTGTTCAGTAGATATAATTTTATCAGTGAATCCTTATCAATGTGCATTGATTCATCAAATATTTATATTTGATGTATAGTGTGAGGTGTATATTTACTTGTCAAATTATCTCATCAGTGTCAATCAACACCTACAGGAAAGTTGTCAGGGGGATGGAGCCAGGCTCTGCTCTGTGCTGCTGATCCACAGGACAAGAGGCAATGGCCAGGAACAGATGCACACTGATGGAGTTCCACCTGAATATGAGGAAGAACTTCACTGGGCATGATCACACAAGATTGCCCAGGGAGAGTGCAGAGTCTCCCTCACTGGAGATTTCCAAAACTGTCTGCACACAATCCTGAGTGCTGTGAAGGACTCTGTTTAAGCAGGGAGGTTGGACTAGACGACCTCCAGTGGTCTCTTACAACCTCACCTATTCTGTGAGGCCATGCTTTAAGTAAAACTTCAGAAATTATTCCTAAACTCAAAGCTTAGTTTTAGTTTGGAGCACTTCAGCTGTTACCTGCTCTGGTAGAACAGAGCTTAGCTCACTGCAATAACAATGGCTGCTGTGAGCTCTCAGATCAGCCACTGCATATAATCACCTAAACACACAACAATAATAAAAACATATTTTCCAAATAGTTATTTGGCAACAACTGTGCTTGACTGTATTCCCAGCTGAAAAAAAAAAAAAAAAAAAGGGAATGGCTTGGATTTAGCACTTTCAAATGAAAGTAAATTAGTTTAATACTAACATAAACTTCACTCTGAAGTGAGCTGTGGTTATTAAAAATAAATAAATCTGGAACTAACGTGCTCCAGTAAAGAAGACTGGCATGAGAGTAGCAGCTATGCTATGAGATACTAGATTAACATCCTCTGATCACACAGTTTATTGGTTCATTCTATGTATATAGAAATACATATATAGGAAGTAATTAATCAGAAGATTTACTTTTCTTAACATCACAGAAATGTATTTTAAAAACCTTAAAATGCAAAGTAAATGTGTGGAAAACAAACAGAATTAGATTTACCTAGCCTTAAAGAACTGTCATCCTAAAAAGGATCGTCTGAAATTTTAATACCTACACAAGCTACCTATAATCTTTATTTGAGAGGCAGAAATTGGCTCTACTTCTAGATAACAATCCACTCCTTTTCTTCACTGGGCGTGGTTACCACTGAAATGCAACCACAAGTGTGTGTTTGTATTTCGCTTCCAATCAGCAGATTTGAGTGTAATTATGTATTTTGCCGGTGAGGTGTTAATGCTAATATCTCCCATCAGCTGTGTGCCGCCACTTGAATTGGTCCACTGGAAAGTCTTGAGACAAACAACATTGAATTAGGCTCACAGCCACGAGCAGCTGTGCTAAGTACCACTGGCATCGCCTCAGACGTGCAATTCTCAGAGTGAGCCTACTGCTAGCTGCTTTTAAAATGTGTTTATGGTGGTGACAAAAACTTTCCATCATCAATTCTTCTTGGACCTCTCTGCCTCTTAGCTGAAAAATTACAGCTGCCTGCAAGGGGAGGGATACTCAGTCCTATTAATTTTGATTGGATGAAAAGGATCTTTTTTCCTTCGGGCTAGAGGTTTAACCTTTATGAGTTTCATGAGTAACAAAAGCCAGCCAGATTTTTATTATATGGGGTAGAGCTGCACATTTGTTCAAAATAATCAGCACTGGGCAATTTACTGCGTATCGATCCAAAACAAACCTGATTACCCATATAAGCTGTTTCCTTCTCAAGACTGCATTTGACATAGGAAAACAAACTTGTTTAATCATCAGTTTTCAAATGCTTACCATGTATGTCACCACAGCCTGATCTAACATTTCAGATTGATGGAAGGGATACTATCTGGAGAAGGGCATCAGCAGATTTTTGTAGGATGCTTTCCCTCCTCAACAACCTCCCATGTGTTTAGAAGTTACCTCTCTGAGTACACAAGCATTTCCATGGGTACCCTGTCAGGCCCAGCAACTTAAAGAGGAAAGAACCAGCAGCACGTCTACAGAAGTGTCTTTGTAGCTGTTATAAAATTAAAGACCATAGAGGTTTTTTTTTTAAATTTATAGAACAATGCTGGTAGATTGCTTCTGACTTGCTCTGGAGGGTTTCCCAACCTTCATAGAGATGGAGAGAGGAAAACACACTATGAGGGCCTTTTTGGAAAGAATTGCTTAAGCAAGCTGATCATTGAAGGGAGGAGAGAAAAAAAGGAAAGAAGACAGGGAAGAGCATTTGTGTTTAGTTGTGGGATTCTCTTTTAGTTACAAGAGCCAAAACATTGTAAAAACTTTCTTCCGACTTGCTGCTCTGTTGAGGATGAGAAAACCTTCAGCTTGGTGCAGTTACAAAGACATCATGAAAGTATGATGCATGAGGCAACAGAAGGTTTTTTGGTTTTTTTGGGGTTTTTGTTTTGTTTTGTTTTGTTTTTGAGTATTTTTTTTGTTTGTTTGTTTGTTTTTTTGGCACAAGTAGCATTTCTCTGAAGAGTGAGAATGCTTCTTAATATCTGACAGCCTTGAACTGTGGGGAATGCACTACTACCTGTCGTGACTCTAGCAGAATACAAAAAAAAAACCCAATTTCTGTTAATTCATTGGTGGTGCAGCAGAAGTTGTAAAAGATGAGAAATCTGCTGAGCAGCTGCTAGATATTTAAAAACCACAGAAGGGAAAAGTAAGAGTTACGATATCAAAGTTATGCTCTTCCCCAATTATCTGTAATCTTAAAAATCGGAATGAATCACAACAAAAGGAACTCAAAATAAAAGAAAAAATATAAATTTTGTTTCTAAGAGACCAAAAAGGCATTTGGATGTAAAGGAATCCCACCAATGTGTTAGTAAACTCATCTATCACGTAGGTTGTGATGTTGAGGGGATTGCATGAAGGGTCTCTGGGCATTTCAGATGTATCTTTTACAGAGATATTGCACTAATATGTCTTTGTATTGATAGAAATAGCAAGACTGGCTGAATGAGATCTCTTAGTAGAGTATTCAAGTGTGAGCTATCATCATACATGGGTATGATTTCTGTATTTCTTTCCTTTTTTGATGTGTTATATTGTAGTAAGTGAAGAGAATGTGGAACCAAGACTAGTCCAGTAGTCATATTCTCCTCAAGTACAATTTTAAGACTTAATTAAACTATTATTTTCTACACAGCATTTTTTAATAGAGAAGTATGGAAGTATGGAATGTGTGATGTAGTTTTAGTAAGCAGAAATCAAACAAAAGACTTCTTCACCACTGATCTTTTATCAGTAACTTACACTTAAAAGACAAAACAGCTCAATAGCAAGGGTGTTGGATTCTTCATGTATTTATCTGCATAACCTAAGCTAGTTCCATACAAAATCATAGTAATTTATCTATCATTGCTGATTTAAGATGTACAGCAACATTCCTCAGGCATTTCCTCTTGGAGGAATATGGTACTTCATTGCCTTGTGTATCTCCTTCTAAAGAAGATGGGAATAAAGTAGAAAAGAGCTAGTCTAGTCTAGTTCTGTATATTTTCAGAGTGCTTTGTAACAGAGGGAATTGAGAGATGATTTAGTTGCAGCATATATGTGAATATTTTGATCCTAAGACACTATTGACTGCTAAATACTCTTTAATGACTTTAGCAGTAGTGGGAAAAGGGGTAATAGAAGACTAAACCATTAACACACCACCTACAGTTAGACTTTATGAATGTTTTAAATGGAAAGGATATTCTTTGTGATTGGAGGTGGCAGATTCTCTTTTCAAATTCCTCTGAGATGATGTTTACTTCTGCAATGCACCTTTCCAAAGGGTTGATATGGATTTGACACAGGCATCACTGGTTGATGTAGATGATCTGTGCAGTGTAGCCCTGTTCCTTTCACTGTCCTGCTTGCCTTTAAACTGCCTTTAAATGAGCTTTAGACTCATTTATGGAATACTGTTAGTGGCTTTGTCTTATTGTTTGAAATATTTATTTTTTTCAGCCTATAGTAGGACCAAAGATATGATAACCTTGTTTCTCATCATTTTATGTTCTCTGATTTGGCTGTTTTGAAAGCAAGATGCTGGGGAATACTTTTATCTCCTTTCTTCATATTGGCTGGTGGAAAGTAGGTGTTTGAAAAACTCACTCTGCCCAAGACAGTGTTAATGCAAACTTGGATTTGCTAACCCAAGAGACTTGAGTAAAGGCTATCAGAAGAAATAAGTTAGACTCTTTTCTGATGTGAGTCTGTCCTGTTATGAAACTCTCTAGCCTCTACGAGACAGTAGAGGACCAAAAAAAAAAAAAAAAAAAAAAACAACAAAAAAAAACACAATAAAAAGGAAAAAAAATTAAAAAGAAAAGAAAAGTGGTTTGGATTTGGCTTTCAGAAATCTTGGGGAAAAAAAAAAAAAAGGCAAATACTTGTAGAACTACAGGCACTTACAATTTTATACATGTCCCAGATTAAAAGACATAGAAAATACAATTTTAATTATGTTTCCTCTTTCAATTGTGAAGGAAAAAAAATTCTTCCACTGTTTATACATCTACTATAAGGGCTCTTCAAAGATGTTTGTGGTGCTGTTCAGACTACTGAGTGTACCAGGATCCTGGCTGAATGCCACCATCAGGTTTTGAGGACAATGAGGCAGTGGGATGTGGTGGGAACAGGAAGGTATGCAGATGGAGCAGTGTTCACAGTTTGCCCACTCAAAAAAACATCTGAAACTTTTGAAAAGAGACGAGATTCTTAGGGGAAGAAAAGCACAGCATAGTGGAAAATCTGCATCTGAAAGTAATATAATTACTGCTGTGCATCAGATATATACTTGTATGCTTGAATTGATTGGGACAAGGTTTCTAATGGAAAAGAGACTATTTTATCCCAGCAGAGATTAGAAGCAGTAAGATAATGCAGTTTACAGTAGATAAGGGTGAAGTTTTCCTTTATCTCTCCAGTCTCTACCTGTCTCTATGTTGTTCTCACATAGGCTTGTATGTCTGCTAACCTGAGGACATCTATCAGACTATTTCAGCAGGAAAAAGTATGATTTAACTGTGTTATCTTACTGGAAATGTGTTTGCAAGAGAGAGACTTCTGGCAAGAACATTTACTTCCTTAAAGCTGCATGGGAGTTATCCTTCCCTCATACAGAAAAATGCTTTGCAATGTTACCCCTGGAAATTATCCCCAGGAAGACACACCACATAACAAATGCAACACAATGAAATGTCTTCTCTGCTACAGTCATTTACAAATTTATAAACTTCAAACTACAGTAACAAGTTTTGTTTTGTGGCTTTTCTTAATATGATGCAGAATATCTTCAAAAAATATTAATGGAAAATGTACAATGTCCTTTCTTTTGCTCTAATCCTCTGTATTACCTGTACAAAGAACAAGGATTTGCACGCCCCCTCCCCGCCTCTTTTTTTTGGCTTATCTATGCTGCAGTCCTACTGTCATTGTTTGATTCTGCTTAAATCCCTCTGTACCTAAAGGTACAGCCTTATCAATTGAAAAGCTAATGCTATATAAGAAGTGAAAAGAACACAGAAAGGTTTCCTAGCAACTACTGTGAATCCTCCTAAAGTAAGTCAGTTAAAACCATGTAGTACGTGCAACGGGTGTAAATTAGGCAGCTAAGCTGATCCTCAGATTTACAGATGCCCACTATAAAGTACAATAAAACCCGTAATAGAAGGTGAATTGCTCAAGAAGAAAATCACATCAGTCTTGACAGCTTTATCATTATTTAAATGATCCAGCTTAAATTCTACTGTGTAGTTAGTAAGACTGAGTGTCAGAGCTACATCAAGGGTTTACAAAGCAGAGTTAATAGCATTGGTCGGTGTTGCTGCTGTGATTATGCCTTTTACAGCTCCTTCTGAAAAACAACCAGCAAATGTAAACAAACAGACCCAACTCCAGTAGGCAGTTGCAGGAGAGGCATTATAAGGTGCAATTATAAAACTCATGTCTGTGAAAGAGGGTCTTTGTTGCCCTGTTCTGCTTTTGCACACCATTAATTAAATTGGACTTTTTAGGTTACTAAAATCTGTTTGGTAAAGTGTGGGGAGGCTAACAATTCTCTGTCTCCATACACACTGCTCTCCTGAACTCTTCCATTTCTTCACTCAACACTTTTTTATTGTACATGTTGTCTTAAAGAACTCGTTGGACTGGGATTATTTAGGGAATCAAGCTAAACCCCTCACTTTTATAAAAACAATATATTTATTTCTGGAAAATACTCACTTGACACTTGGTTTGTTCACATAAAATTTGAAAAGTTCTCACTAAAAAAAAAAGTTTTTGGCTCAAACAATTAATTTTTAGAATGTATTTAAGTTAATTGGTGGGTTGAATTTTAAATGAGGTAGTGCAATACCTTTTTGTTCAACCAAAATATTTTTAGTTTGCACTTAACCTGAAACAACTAATAATGTGCATAAGAGAAAATGTGGACCTTCTAAAACTAAGTCTGAAATATTTTAAATTTTACACTACTGGTGAAATTCCTTCCTTATTTCTGAGTGATTTAGAGCACTGAATTAGTTCTTCCAAATCTTCAGAAACAACAAATAATACAGGAATAGAGTGAAATATATTTACAAGCAAGGGGTCTATCAAACTATATTTCCCTATTGTTCCCTAGTAAACAAATGCACCTCTAGTAAAAAGAAAAGATGGGATTGAATTTCCACCTATAACCTCAGCCTCACTAGACAAAAGCTGCATCTGGAGAATGTCATTTGGGAACCACATTTGGTGATGGTGGTTTTCTTTTTGCTGTTTAAGTCATCACTTAAATGAGACTGACATGTGAAAACAAGACCCAAATCACAGCCCTTTTACAAGAGTAACACACACATGCATGTGAGTGTTCCTGTTCTTATTATAACAGCTTCAGCCTTTGGTTCTTCTGTTTTGCAGGTTTTGATACAGAAACCTGGAAAGTTCTGGAGCACACTCCAGTACTTACCCAATGTCTATTCCTCCCTGGCATCTCTGATCTAAAAAATCAGGTTGAAGCTGCCAACAGACTGACTTTTCTCACCTTATTGTGCTATTTCTGCTTCTCGTTTTGACTTCTAACAGAGAGGACAAAGACAAAAACGCATAGAAACACAAAAAAATCAACCAAACAGATGAAAAAACCAAAACAGGAACAGCAGCACTCCGGACACCATGCAAGTTCAAAGTTGTTTTGAAGTCTGGCAGCAGTCTGAGATGTCTTTTATTGCTGAGGTGTCCATTCATCCATTTTGTAGTGTGGAGAGTGGGCTGACTTTCATAACTCTTCTGGAGGGCAGGCATGAAAACTGTGAAGCAGCAGGTTTTGACACGTTCTTCTTCGTTACCCTCTGCAGCCTCACTTAGCCAGCCCTGCACTTTTAATAGTACTGTGGTAGAAATATTAATTCATTCCGTAGATTGAAGTAGATTCAGCACCCCCAGGTCTTTTTCATCAGGCAGCTTTCAGAGAAAAGCAGCACACTGAATGCTGCTTAGGGGCATTGCTTGCTTTCATCTTTATGGCATGAGAAATAGACTCATCTACTACCATCATTCTGCTAAGATTTGTCAGTACAGTCCTGGAGAGGAGGCCTTCCAACCGCTCGTGGAATTTAATTTTTACCCTCTCTATAATTAAATTGCCACTCTTAGAGATTTGTGCTAAGCGTAGGGGAATAATTTAGACACGCAATGTAATAACACTTCCAGATGGTATGTTCATGAGTCTGTTTTCTAATGGTTTAATTAATTATTCTAGTCTTTCAAAACATGTGAACMATCATTATCCACCACAGTGTCCTTAACCTGAGCCAGAGCCTGGATACTTGCTCCCAGTTTCTTGGTTGTATTCTCTTTGCATGCTTGCCCAAATCAAGGAATTATTGTCAAACAAAACCAATAAACAACTGGCAAAGTCATAGAACGTAAATATCTGTTTATTACTACCCAGTAAGGAAATTATGGGTATGCCTTGGGTGGTTTGGGGATATTATCAGGATCTGAATTTTTGTTACTCTGATAGTCTGATACCAGCAGCAACACTGTGGTAAAGAAAGAAAACTAACTTGACTTTCTGGCTTAAAAAATATAATATATATATATAAAATATATAGGCTGAAATAAATTATGTGGTGGGTGCTTTCTGCTACTGCTTTCTTTGTGTACATGATTCTGTGCTCTCATTCTGCATGATTTGCAACAAATCATCTTTTAAAAGAAAGAAGTGCAGTATCTGTGAATCTGTAATTGATATGGGGTGTTTATTTCAGTTTATCTAAAATTTATATATGAGTGAGAATAAATATTGCTTATCTACTCTGCAGGTATGTATATACACATAGTATTCCTATTTCACTCTTTGTCAGGTCATTTATTTCTTCTTGGCAGTTGATATTTTTTAGGATAGTATGCATCTAGACTTCCATGAAATTTACTTCAGGAAATGTCTTAAGTTTGAAAGATGTCCTGAACAGTTTCTTAGAAACATCCCTAGCTGTCAAATTCTGAAACCTATATTCATCAAGATCTTGTGCCCAAAACTATTAATATGTCCACAAATTTTGGAACTAGTAGAAGATATTGTTTGGATATTTAAATGTTCAGAGGGTAGAAAAGATCATTTGACAGAAAGATAGAGAAGTAATGAAACTGCTCATCTGGATTGAAACTATTTGCCTCATATTTATGGAAATAAATTCTGACAGGTTACCTAAAATTCACTTCACCCATCTTCCTCTTCTATCATCAGTTAGTAGCACAATACTTGGATACTTTCAGGACCAAAAAAAATTGGAAAAAAAGCTGTCTTACTTTTTCTTGAGAGTTGTTGAGCCATCACAGAAAACCCTGCACAACACAGCAGTTCATTTTGTGCAACTCACAGTCATACATGAAGCAATTCCCTGTACATTAGATTTCTAATCTGTTTAATCCTTTCTTCTCAGTGTTCCTGTTCTTCAATTAGTGCCTTTTCACACACATTTCTCTAATCTTAATCTTATTTAATCTTCCTATACCCTGGGAATTGCAGGATGTATTCAGTATTTTTTGAAGCTGGTGCTAGATAAAAGCTGGTTTGTTTTTCTGAGGAAAAAAGAAAACCTGGTGCTATGCCCAGCTGTGGTGATAATAAATTTGTGTTCATCAGCCACCTTTTGGAATGTTCCTGTATTTAGTTTCCTGAAAAATGACATTATACTTCTACTATCAATTATGCATAGTAGCATAATTTAGGAAAAATGTGGTTGATTCTCTTCCTTACACATCAGATTGCACGTCACTTCTCATGAGATTTATATTACCAGCACTGTTGGTAATATAAAGAAAAGAAAGACTGTGTTTTGCTTTAAAATCCTCCATCTTTTTCTTCTTTCAAATAGGAAAAGAGTCCACTCAGAATAAAAAACATATACGACTGAGAAGGAGGGAAACATCAAATTTTACAGCATTATCTCACAAAACACTTACAGTCCTGCTGCACAGTTAAACTATCACAAGAAAAGACGTGGGATATTCTTTAAAGGTAAAATTCCATCTGTACAAGGCAATGCATCAGCGAAGTGCTACTTAAACCCTGAAATAAGTGAGCCTCAAGTAGTTTGTAGACCATCACACAACGATGGATTTCACTCTAAGAAATATCAAGTAGTACTTTTCAATCTGAATCGATGGTCTGAGAGGCACAATAGAGTCAAAATACAGTTGATTTATAAATCTCTGTGTGTATACAGCTTACATAAATAGCAATATAAGTAAATATATATGTATTTAGACAAATTATGAACATTAAAATATATTTAGTAAAGCTTTACTGTAGTAAAAATCTTATCTCAAGAGGGAGAGTGCAGTTGCTTTTTCTTCTTTTTGTGGGAAATTACAAATCCAAGCACTTAAAAGAATCTAACATCTTGGAAACATGGGCACAATTTTACTCTACCAACTGTAAAACAGTAATAATGTTGCTTTTGTTTAATATGATACCTAAAGATTACAATAAATTAATGTCACACAACTATTCTGAAAGGACAAAGTGATTTGGGCATGAAAAGACTAAAATGACAGGAAAATGGACCTCAAAATTGCATTCCTCTTGATAATTAAGTCCTTGGTGTGCAAAAAGCCAGAATATCAAATATTATCCTATTATACTAGTTACCTGCCTTTCAGTTGGAAGTTGCTGCCAGCCATAAAAAAAAGTGGAGTTCACACTGCTCAAGTTTAATTCCATCAGATTTGTTGAAGCTTGAGTCTTTAATAAAGGACATTTTTTTTTCAAGAAATCAAACTTATCTCTTTCCCCTTCAGGGTTTTCTCCTCTTATCCTTTCCTAGTGAAACTCTGCTGAAGTAAAAAACAGGACCACAACTGTCTGCTATCATATGACAGTTTGAAGTTTCATCATGACATTGTTTTCCAGAGATGACTGATACAGATATTAAACAGAACGTCAGCTTTGAAAGATGTTCAGAAAGATATAAAATGGGTTCTTTAATGCTGACTGAATTAATGCATTAACACTTTGACCTTACCTCCCATAAATTCAAAAGGGCAACAGAAAGCAAAACAAGCACTACAAAAAAAAAAAATCAACAAGCCAACTGAAAATATTTACATCTGACCTCAAAGATCAATAAATCAGAATTTCTACTTCACTAGTTCTGGTGGAAAAATTGTCATTTCTCCTTAGGCTGAGAGAAGATCTTCTATGTGTTTTATAGTGTATGTGCCTTTTTTGAGTGTATATTTTTTGCTTTTTGACTGTGTAATTTCTACGTAAATCATAGACATAAAAAACAGATGTGGAAATCTTTATTTCTGAGAAAGAGAAAATTAATAATTTTCATGGTGCATTGTGGCTGTTGAAGTTAGCAGTGATTAAACCCAGGCAAAGTTGCTCAAGACTAAAAGAATGGCAAACGGCCATTGATTTACAGCCTACACACTCATTTTGTTCTCCATCCTTGGTAATGAGAGTTTATTTAAAAAAATACATGCAAGTATGTATCTTTGCTCATGTGCACAAAAGGTGGTAGCAAAATCCCTTATATCTGTGGCTAAAGGTTGCTCTTTCTCTGAAATCATCCTTGAAACAAGCACAAATGATTGTATCATCCTATTACTTAAATCAACACTTCATATTACTTAAATGAACACAATTAGCTTCCTATTACTTATACTCATAGGCATTTTTCACTGTGATCCAGCTGTCAGATGGAGTTCTTTGGTTGCATTAACGGAAAACATCTGGATTTAGGGCCCTGTGCCTGCTGCTATAAGCTAGATTGAACATTTGGAATTTATTTAGATGTGATTCCCTCCTCAGAAGGTTTCTTAGTCCTTAAATGAATCAGGAATGACCACTGAGCTTCCTGCTATTGATATTGTTACTTGCTAATCCTTCTTCATACAATCCCATAACTAGGATCAATGGATTTGGAGGCAATTGTCCTGAATCCTGCTAAATTTTTATGATTCTTTCTCTGGAATGAATAGTTCTGAGAGTAAAGATCTTCAGGATCATTTGTTGTTGTTGTTGTTTAATTTATGTTTTGGTTGCTTTTTTTGCCATTTTGACTTGCATTAACGCTTCACTTAGCGATTTTTAAGTGGGGGTGAAAAAAGCTCTCCAATTTGGATAGGGAAGTTATGGAATGAGATTCATGTTTTTCTTCTGCTTCACAAAAATACATCAAGTCGTTGAAATTCTATCCACTATAAATTCAGGTAACATGAAAAAAAATTCTAAATCCCAAGAAACATTACGTACAATTGTTGTCAACCAAAAGTGGCTGACAAAGAGGTAAGTGGTTTAATACTAGCCCTTTGTGCTATCAGCCTGGCATAGAAAAATTGTTTGTTAGAGCCAGAAATCTGGATTGCAGTGAAACTGAAATGTATTTTTGGTAGATGTACCTTAAGAGGGCACCAATAAGAAAAGGTTGATGACTGGGGTCAAAACTAAACAGGGAGTTGAGCTGTCTCCTCCTCGTCTTTCAGCAGGGTTGTTAACTCATACCAAGTTCTTCACTGGCACTACATTGGCCTAGATTTTCTTTTGTAATTTGAAAAAGGGTTTTATGGCACACTTTATAAAATTAATGCCAAGGGATAATCTTTAATTACTGACATATTTTTTTTCCTTTAAAATTAAAAGCACTTATCAAACAGCAACTCATTGTCATGATTGTAGAAGTGAATATATTATACGGATATTGTCATCAGGACAGAAATAATGGCCTGATCCAAGGTCCATTAAAACCAATGAGCTCAGAATGGTATTATTCAGATTTTAAAGATTTTCTCTTTAGCCTTATGAATCTATGAGCTTCTTGCTCCTTCGTGTGCTTCTGTGTTCTTGGCATTTTGTCTTTTCTTTGCAAGGGTTAAAGTATTAATCCCTAACAAAGTGTAGTAGGACACAAAAAGGCTGACTGGAAAGTTTCTAATGCCTACTGTAATCTCTCTAATATTTTTTGTGTGTGGCAACCAAAACCACCTCAAACCTTCTGAATAGCCAGTAATCCATATTTAGTTCACTAACCAATTCTTGGGAAAATTTGATACTTGTTTGGCAATCAGGCACAATGATTGCCTTTATCATGGAATGTTGTTAGCCAGAGCCAGACCTCTCCCTTGAATATCATGGATAATTTATTTTCTTAACTTGGAGTCACCACTTTCAGAGAATATTTCTTCAAAATCTAACACATTTTGGTTCCCATTATTAGGTTCTCTTCTTGTCAGCCATCTTTCTAATATAAACATTATTTTCACGAGTAGCTGTAAAAAGATTTTACCCAGTAGGCATTACCATGTGCAGAACTAATTTTTTTTTACATGTCCAAAAATTTTTTCTTCTTTTCCATCTGCTAGTCAGAGAACAGACAAAGTGCTGTGTGCTTTGACAGACCAGTGCCAAACTGTACAGAATGAAGAGTGAATTTTAAATACTCTAAGAAAAGATCTAGGGAGGTGATAACGAATATACTCAGAAAATCGTTATCTTCTTATCAGTATTCTAAAAACAGAGAATAAACATTGAGTAAGTAAGGGCAAATTTGTAGGCTAAATTTTCTATTTTGTATTCTTCATTCAGCTGCACTGTCTTCTGTTTTCTAATCAGGAAAATAGAGAAGAAACGCTCTCTCACTGAGATAAGGCAAGTGACAACTATATTGCAAGTCTGTTACTTGCAGTGCTCTTAATTTTAAAAGACACAATATGAGCATAATATATATTGGAAATAGTATAGTATATATAGGTGTGTAGGCATAGGAAATTCTCTCTGCTATTTCATCCACTAAAAAGTTCATGTTTTTGACTAATGATTGAGAGGGGACTGAACTGGTTAATATGGTTTAGTTCCCAACACCAAGGAGTTTCAATTCACAGTTTGTTAATTTGACAGAATTTGAAACTTCCCATTTCATATTAGAGGTAGTTGTATATGCATGTGAGTCTCAAAAATTTGGCAAATCCTTAGGAAAAAAAGGTTAGGAATTCGAACCTGCAATCATCCTCCAATGTAAAACTTAGGCTGTGAGACTGATGGCTGTGTCTCTAGTGCTTCACTGCTTGTCCAACCTCTGTGTTCACTAGTGAACAGTGCTTGAGGCACCTTAGCCTGTTAGGGCACACCTGGAAATATTTGTCATTTTGAGGAATAGAGGTCTAGCAGGGCTGCAGCTATGATGCTGAACAGCAGACAGAAAAGGCTTGAGTTTTCACTTCTCCATTGCAGCACTCTGGATAAATAAAGACATGAAGGCTGTTTTGGAGGTGAGCTCAGTTTGGGCTCTCATGTGAAATACAGTTTAGATCCAGCCTACACACCGTCTCCATGGGTGATCTCATCTAAGAAGCAAAGTGAAAACTCTATCAAATGACATTAGACCCTGGAACCTGATAGTCAGGGCAGGATAATTAAATGAGCAACTGCCCACAGTGTCTCTGCTCGTTTGGGATTTTGCAGTCACTGTGACAGACATGGAGAAGTAGCTCTCGTTTTATACTACAGCTGCATCTTAAGATCACATGAAATCCCTTCTGCCCAAACTAATCAGATTCAGAGTCATTCTCCCATCTCCTGATGCTCTAATCTGCTCTCCTCGTGCATCATCCATCACGGGACACCAATGAACTGTGCTGACCTGTGGGAATAATGGAGAGCAGGGGGCATCTGTAGGTTAATGTGTCAGCTGTGCTGGGTAACAGATGCCTGCAATGATCTGGCCCACGGTGAGATGTTACACTCAGAAAGGTAACAGCCCTGCAGAAGCCATCACAGAGAGCCATAGAGAAAGAAATGGGGGGACAGAATACAAAAAAAACCCAAAAAACCAAACTTGTTACATAGACAGGGGAAAGTCTTCAAAGATCAAGGGAGAGACGAGAGAACAACAAAGAAGATTTTAGATTCTGAAGACGAGGAGCTACATAAAAATAATTGTTTCATTCTGCAGCTTAGGGCAGTACTATAACTCTCTATTAGGCAATTATTTTCTGTCATTTTGAAGACTTTATCTCTGCCAACAACATAAAGATTCTACCTGAGCTCTTCCCAGCCATGTTCCCTTCACCCCTATGATAGCTGTGTGCACCTGCTCTGTAATTCTTCTTTGCTCTTGTCAAGTGCTGGACTTCTTGTGTTATCACAGCAACCTGTCAATACCTGCATAGCAAAACTGATAATAAAACTAACACTTTTAGTATAGAAATGTGTTTTACCTCACTACTCTGTGGTCCAGATTCTGATAACCTTATTTATAATGAACAGTATCTTCTTCTGAGTGGTAGATTGCCTAATAGGATAAAGTGCTATCAATACTTGTCCCTGAAGTTTTGAATTAAAGGGTCACACTTTATCAGTCAGTGAAATACCAGCAGCTTTGGGATGAGATGTGACAACAGCTTAACAGTACAAACCACCTGCTACCCAACAGTTTAAGAGACAAAATAAAGAGTACCACGGCCACTTGAAGAGGCAGAGGAAATTGAACTAGTAGTTGTTTTGGATGGTTTTGGTGTCTCTGATCAGACCAGCAGTTACAGCTGCTGCCACAGCCCCCATCTGGGGGTTGGGTGGGGTAATTTAGCCCCAGGCCTCTTTCAGCTATGGGCAACTGATTAGGTGAATCTTCAGTGACTGGAAGGCTGCTGTTCCACTTTTCTTCCTGCAGGAGCAGAACCTTTATTTTGTCTTTCCTCAG
>PYHW01009938.1:97158-130207 GCA_013186435.1 Turdus rufiventris | reverse complement strand
TTTACTCACAAGCAACAGATATTTTAAAATTATTTTATATTTTTACTTACTTTACATTTATATCCTCTTCTTTTTTTCTTCTCATCTTTGCTCACAGTCTTTCTGGTGGAATATGGTTTCATACTGGTTCTTTATTAGAATAAAAAAAGGTTATGCAATAAATAAAATGAGGTCACAGCTGTACACACCTCTGTCTTTTACCTGCAAGTAAAGCCTTTGATTCCCATAAAGTTCTTGCATGTTTTGTCTTTGTATGATTTATCAGAACTATTAAATGAGATTGTCTTGTTCAGGAAACCAAACAAACCACTAAATTCTCCCACTGTCTCTAACAGAGCCTCTACTGTCACTCTTGCAGTGGAAAACATCTCAGTTATTGGGATTTTGAATACGAGTGGGAACAATATCCTCTTTTTCAAAATTAGCCACCTGAGGTGCTATCTGCTAAGCTGTATGCCAAGTGTACATACTGCCTGAAGGCTGACAGAGTGATGGCAAGAAAATATTCTAAGTGCATAGACAGAGTCAAAGAGACTGTGAAAGCAAGATGGGGAAAAGGTTAGTGATGGAGTAGGGTTAGAACAGCGAGGGGTAGAGCTGGACTGGGGAACTGCAGGATGGTTTAGGAGAGATGAAAGGCATTGGAGCACAGGGAGAAAACAAAAAGGGAGGTGGAATAGCCAAGAAGCTGGGAGAAAGAATAAAAAAAAAAACTGAAAAAGGAGAATTGGGGTGGGGGAGGGAAAGAAAGTGAGAGGTTAAGGGAGTTGAAAAAGAAAATCCTGAAGTACAGATGCCATTGCCAGCCCAAACCCCAAACTGGAACCACAGAGGTTTGTCTTTTGGTTTTCATAAGCTTCTCTTGGTTTATGTCAAGTTTCATGAGCTATTACTGCAGTATCAGGATACTGAGCTGGGAAGAAAATAGATGGGGGAGCAGATCTCATAGTATACAAATGAATATAGTAGAGGGAAAAGAAACATAAAGTTAAAATTCACCCAAAAAAGGGAAGGAGGATAAAATTCAGGATATACATCCTGAAGACTACTTTCTATTGACTCCACTGGGACAGTGAAAATACAGAATCCTGCTGGGCTAGAAGTTCACTGATGCATTTAAGGACACTTGTGTGGGTAGGGTACTTGTGGTGATTAATTCCTGCATATTCCAGTGTTGATAGTAAACCATCTGAAGCCTGGGTTTCATTAATGCTAGTTGGCAGAGCTTGGCTGGTAACAATGATGGCAAGTATGATTAGAAGTCCCTAATTAGACTCCTTAAAATATTGTGCCTGAATATTCATTGATTATATTATAATTTGAAACACTCAGGTTTAGATAATTTCCTTATCTGAGAGGTAAAATGCATTGACTATTGGAGAAATGTTATTTGCATAAATTATATCAAATAAGTAAACGCAGGGAAACTTTTGAGAGTAGAAAAAAGAAAATCATTGATATCTGGAAAATGATATGTTGATGGGGACAGAGATAAAAGCATTGTTCCTCCTTGGTTAGAAATGGTTACTGTAAACTTCATTTCCCCCCTTGTTTTTTTCCTGTCTGTGATTTAGATTTGCTTACAGTTATTGCATCAAATATTGCACTGGCAATAGAACTTTCCCACCCCCTCCCTTTTTCTTACTGTCCTTTCTGCCTTGACAAATGCCATTTCCAGGTGTATGTTTATCCTACCTAGCACATAATGTGCTTTTAAGAACATGAATAAAGGCAAAAAGCAGCAGTGCCTGTTTCAGAAATGTGAGACTTCATTCACGAGTTGTCCCACAGACTGTTTGCTGGCCAGATTTTATTTCCAGCACACAGTTTTTGTGTGTTCATTATGTTCATAAAGGTAAGTGCCATTTACCCAGTGCATTAATTTAATTGGGGTAGCTGTGATTAGTTCAAATGCCTGATGTAGCACAGGGCTGCACTAATCAAGGTCTTTGCTTAAATACGACCCAGGGCTAGAGAAGACAGTAGGGCTAAGCCCTGAAACATGTACCTAAGATTAAAGACTGAAATATCTTTTAGGGCAAAATACATTTCTTAGTCAATATACTAAGATCCTAATAGTACTGTATATATCCCTCTGCTTTTAGAGACTTGGAATGCATGAGGCTTCTGCCATGATAAATCTGTTAACAGTGAAATAGAATCTCATGCTGATTCCCCACCAGTAAAATCCTGCAAATTCCACTGACCACAGACAGGGTTATGATCATCTGTAGACACAGCCACGTGCCACAGTAATGAACAGCTTGTATGACCAATGTAAAGCTTTCTGGACAGAAAACAATTAGTGAGGAACAGCAAGAATATCCACTCAGCTTGCAGGTTTGTTTGCAGTATAAGCCATACCCATAAAGGATTTGTTTATTTATGTACTTACTTGACATTAGCACCATGGCTATTGTGATGAAAATCTGACTCTCTAGTGATGAGCGTACAAAGGCACACGGATAGCACCTCTAATTGGCAGAATCAGAAAGGGGAAGTTCACAAGGCTTGGCTGAAAGAGGATGAATGCTTCTGGTGCCACTGAAAATCTCTCTGTACCTGCGCTCACAATCAGTTTGTGTGAAGTCTGTGTACCTCAGTGAGTTCTTTGGAAGCCTGCTGTGTCACTTCAATCACAGCCCCGCCAGAAATGATGTGCCATAAAAACCTGTGTCAAATTCTGCCTAATAGAACTACCTGGAGCATCAGCATGGATAGATAAAATAAACTATCAAAGTGAGATGCACGCTTTTGTATTACAACAATTTGTTTTCCAGAGAAGCCAGAATAATGAAACAAACCACCTTGACTTATGTGTCAGTTTTTAAGTTCAGCTTGTATCTAATACTTACTCCTGAAAAGTGCTGAGAACCCACGGCTCCTATTGAATTGGCATTTGCTTCCAGCCTAAAGAAAATTAGAGAAGGCTATTTCTGAGAGCTGAGGGAGCTGGCGCTGAGAGTAAGTGATAGGGATTGCCTTGGCAAGTAAATATCATCGTCTTCCAAAATTGTTTCTGATCCAATTCTCATAATGACAGCTAAGCTTCCAAACCAAGTCAGAGTCAGCAATGCAAACAAGTGGGAGCTCTTCCTTTTCACACTCAAGGTGCTTTTCTGCCCTCCTCTACAGTCCTCTGTTGGTTCTTATTTCTGCTTCCCCCTTCTGGGGGCCTTTTTCACCCTCCCCTCGCTCCCCATGACAGGCTGCCAAACCCCTGACAAGTCAGAAGCTCTCCCTGCTCTCCTCCCCCAGATGCTGGCTAAGGAGAGATGCTTTCCAGCCCCCAGGTTTGTGCTGTGTTTCCAGCACAAACCCCCAGAGCTCTGCAGATGTGGACATAGCATGCTTCAGCATCCCGCGTGTTTCGGAGCTGGGTTTTAATCCCAAAGCAGCTGGGCAAGCAGCCTGCGAACATGTGCAGCCCTTAGCACTTTCATAATACTTCCAGTGGCAGCAGAAGGTACTCAGGGATTAATTCTGTACCAAACCTGCTGCTTCTGGCTGCAGCCTGAGGAGCTGTGCTTTCCTGGCTCGTGCTGCGGGATCTTCCCTGCCAGTCCTTCCTCCCCAGACACTCTTCTTCTTTTTGCCTGCCTCTGTGTTTTAGGCTTGCACTTACTAAGAAGGGCAAAGAGGAATTATCATCCACAGAGCAGCAAAGAAGAGGAAAAACACCACCAGATATTGGCACCTTGTCTCTGTTTTAAGCAGCTGAATGTTTTTGGAGGCTTGGTTTTGATTACTAGAAGCTGACAGGTGCCAGCTCAAAGTGCTGAGCAGTTCTATCAAGTCATAAGGAAATCACGGAACATTTTAGCAAACAGCCATGCTCTTAATTTACTAAATTCGTATCAAACATTTTCAATTGAAAAGCCTGCAATAATGATTTTTGGGGAAATATCTCTGTCCTATATGCAACCATTTTTGGTGAAGATGGAGGGTGCACAGGGAGGCTGGTGGAACTGATGTGAAACAGGAACACTAATGAGGTCCACAGTTGGGCTGTGGCCTTTTAAATCCATGAAAAAAAAATCCATAAAAGGTTCTGTATGAAAATGACATTTCTTTGTTTTGATGGAAGATTTTATTGGAAACTTTTACTCATTTAAAAATAGGGGAAAGCTTAGTAAAGCGTCCCTCAAATCATACTTTTCCTGTGAAGAAAATCAAAATCCCAGAGTATCACATCTCAGTAAGGCCACCCTATGTAAAGGCGTGCTCTTCCCCCATTTAACAGAGTTTTAACTCAGCTAGATTTCAAATTCTGTCTAAAACAGTCTTCTTGTGAGCTGCATTTCCTAACCAGGGGAGGAAAATCCTTTCCTAACTCAGAATAGAGAGTCCTACTGAGAGAGAAACAAAAGCAATAAAAGTTTTAAATTAATAGATTCCACTTCCATATTTTTTATTAAATATGTTCTTCTGGACTGAAGGGCAGAAGAAGTGCATGATATTCATGGAGTCACCTTAGCTTAGCAAGCAATAGAAGTACAAATACTTTTAGCTGTAATTATGGATTTTGCTGGCACATCGCTAAATTAGCCAAGTGACAAAATTAGCTGGTTGATTGGCTAAAGACCAAAAAGAATTAATCTGAGCCACTCATGTTGCTATCCCTGGGCAGTGAAAGGCTTTTAATAAACCACAGAATCAGAAAGAGCAAACCAGGAAAATGTAACTTGCCACAAGCAGTGTTTGGTAGGTGTAGGTCTCTTACAAACCGCTTAACAGATGGGTAAAAGAAGTGCAAGCCATGAAGATGAGTAAACAGACCTGAACTTGAGATAAACAGGCACAAATTTTATGGACCCCAAAATGAAAAATTTGTAAGGAGCAAATATAAGAATAAAAGCCCTTTATATTCAGAGACTTTGGGGAAAGGAGGAGAGAGGAGATAAAAATTCCTTCATAAGGTGGTGGATTTTCATCTAAATAGAAATAGTTGTGTACAGTCTTCTGAAGATCAAACAAAGCAGATCATTCTGTGCATCTCATATATGTCTATATCATCGATATCTATCTATATCTGAATAATTCGGAGACATAAAGGCTAGTGTGAATTAATATCAAAACTTTAATCAGCATAAATATAGATCTAAATCTAAACCATACCTCAGATGATGCTTCCCACTGGTGTATCAAAATTTTTATGGCCCTTAGAGATTTAATTTTCAGAACTAAAACATTTCACAGTTTCCTCAAGGAGGCTTTGAAAGTTTGTATATCAAACAAATATTATATTGGCAGCTTTCAACCAAACAACATTAGTACTTCTGATCTGAATAGGATAACTGCAGTAAACTACTGAACTGAGAAAATCAAATAATACAAAACTTCGGTAGAATTGAAGCTAGTTGCATTTAGGTATTGAGAGAGAAATGGAATTAATGGAAAAATGCTTTGTGTGTAGAATCAGTAGGAGAGGGTGTGGAATTGCAAAAGACAAAACAGCAGGATCTTTCTGAGACAGGAGGTAGAAATGTGGAATAATTATCATTAAATTTTATCTTCATCCAGATATAGAACTAGGAAATCCATTTATTTTGCAGTGAATTCTACCATTATGACCAGTGTTTTAGAAAGGTGACTGTAGAAACAGTGACCCCCAAGGGATGCCATTTGTAACAAAATTCAGAAGGCAGCAGATGGGTTAAAATCAAACTTGGACCTGCTGGATACACAGCCATGTGCCATGTATGTGTGCACTCAGAAACGAGGGAAGAACACTAGAAATCATAATAAATAAACACTAATAAACAATATTTCTGGAGAAAAAGAATAAAATGGACATTTAAACCTGCAGAGAGGAAAAGTTCTCTTTTCCCCTCAGCTGAGCAGACACCACTTGATGCAATGTGGAGTTTTTTCAGAGCTGCTCACTGTAATCAGGCCACCCTCTCACAAGTTCAAGAGTGCTCCCTGTGCTAGTGGTTGGCCAGGAGCAGGTGCCAAAAGCTGCCAGTGTGGATTTCTGGCTGAGAGATCTCAGCTGGTTTCCTCAACCCAGCTCTGTCAATTGGCAGAACAATAACGTTGCCACCTGGCTAGTTTAAAAAAGAAAAAATAGAAAAAAAAATAATAAAAAGACAAAATTGATCCTTACCTCTCTCTGTGATGACTTGCACGTGTGCTGACACACTCTGCCCAAGGTTTTTGTGGAGTGCTGCTGAACAGGAGGGTGGTGAGCCTTGTGCTTGGCTGGGTTCCTGCAGAGCATCCCTGCAGAGCATCCCTGCGCTCCTGGCCCTTTTGGGGCACCTCTGCTCCCCCTGCACCCCACAAACCCTGTCCCCTCTGGTTTGCACCCCACAAACCCTGTCCCCCCTGGCTGCAGCTACTGCTGCTGCGGCAGCACCAGCTGGAAATGTCCTGGCTGCACAGGGCATGGATGGCTGAGGTGTCCTGGCTCAGAGCAGAGTGACAGCTCTGAGTGCTCTGGGGATGCTCTTCAGGCACCTCACAGGTGGGAGAAGGCCCATGGATAGCAGGAGAGGTGAAACAGCTTTGCTACCTTGCCCAAACAATGAGCAAACACAAAAAAATCAAGAATTTACAGAACCACAGAAAATGCTTGATAATTCATATTGCACATAGTATTTACCTCAGGAGTCTCTTCTAAATGTCATAAAAAATATTTCCCATCAAAGAACAAGAATGTACATTGAAAGCGTTTTTTTAAGAAATGCTCTTTTAAGAGCCAAGTGGGAGACTTGTGCTGAGCATATTTGAAGCATCAATGACAGTTTAAGAATAGGAAAAAAGATGTCCTTATCCCTGTGTTAAACTAGAGAAAACATGAGTGTGCCTCATAAGTGAGAGATTTTGTTTACTGTTTTTTGAGATTTTTAGATGAATTTTAGAAATTTTTTCTGAGAGGACTTTGAGTTCTCAAAATACAATTAACTGCAGAGAAGAGCATTAAATAAAAAGGATACTTAGCAGCAAAGTACAAGGAGAATGCAAAACCTGAAACAGCAGAGAGCACCAGATGAAAAAAAAAAAATATATCCAGAATAAGTACTGATCTTAGCACTTACCTTCAAATGCTTATGAACAATTATGAAAATGACAAGAATAAGCCCAACACTGTATTTCTAAAACCCTCAAAACCTTTCTAGGGCCTCTAAAATAGAATGTTTAAAGCATTTCTAAAGATCTGGAAATATTTTTAGATAATAACCCATTTTGGCTAGCGACAGCTCTTTGTGCTCCATAAAAATTTTAGTGCAAGGCAGAGCCGTAGGTTCTGCCATGGGGTCAACTAATCCAGAGGGATGGAGCACTTCTGTGAGGAAAGATTGAGAGAATTGATGTTTTTTGGCCTGAAAAAGAGAAGGCTTTGAGGTGACCCAGTCGTGGCCATGCTCCTGAAGGGAGTGTGTGGCATCAGGATGAAGGGGAAGTCTTCAAACTGAAACAGAGTGGGTTTAGGTTAGGAGGAAATTCTTTACTGTGAAGATGGTGAGATATAGAACAGGTTGCCCAAAGGGCATCACAGATGCCTTATCCTTGGAAGTGCTCAAGACCAGGCGGGATGCGGCTCTCAGCCTAGTGGAAGGTGACCCTGCTTGTATCAGGAAGACTGAA
Source organism: Turdus rufiventris (assembly GCA_013186435.1). NCBI lineage: Eukaryota > Metazoa > Chordata > Aves > Passeriformes > Turdidae > Turdus > Turdus rufiventris. The sequence goes on along the minus strand of PYHW01009938.1, from coordinate 122,614 downwards.
ACTTAGAAAATCCTCAAGATCCCTTCCCACCCACACTAGTTTTGAAAATTATTATAACCTAAAGATACAGATCACTGGAAGATGTTTGCCTGACTTCCTCCTATGAATTTCCAGTATCAGAGATTCCAAAATGCCCCAGGCACAAGTCCCCTGGAATCTACTCTATTTCTCACTAGGGACATGTTTCTGTAATATCTAGCTCAGCTATTGTTGTGGTTCAAACTCCTTGCATTTGTTGCTTTCAGGCAGCAGATTCTCTTCTGCATTATAAATAAGCACCACCCTCTCTGAAAGCTTCTTTAAATAGCTGCAGGCTGTTATGTTGTAGACCAGGCAAATGGAATTATTTTTGTCGCTACTTTTTCTTACAGCTTTTTAAAGTTTCAATTTTTGTTTTGTTTCAGATTCTTTTAGGAGTCCACTCTGTATTAACCAAAAGGGAGATGAGAATTGTCAAATCATTTCCTTACCTGTGAAAGTTTCAATACTAGTTCAATTCACTAGTTTCAAAGTTCAATTCTTAATCTTAGATTTTGCTTTGAGAATTGAAAAGATAAACATATTTTTAAAGCATTTAAAGGGTTTATGTGCAATCAAAATAATATATTTCATCAAGATAGGGAAAATTTATTTTTCTCCCAGGGGTGGGTATGCAATACTGTAGGACTACAGAGTTTACAACCTTTAAAATTTTTTGGCATCTTATTACCAGATTAATTATTTGAACAACTTCCTTTGAAACATTCCATAGGAAACGAAGCCAGATTAATAAAGAACAAACTATATTTCAAACAGCACTGTTAGATAACCCTGTTTGCAACTTTTCAAGACATAGATGGCAAATATAGTTCCTAGAAGAAAATAGTAATTGCTAATTCCTTGACTTCTCCCTATCCTACCTTTTCCCTAAATTTTCAGCACATGACTTGTACCTTGCAAAACATGCTATTAAACAGACCCATATAAATATCAGAGTACAATGCAGAGAAATTCACACTGGATCAGATTTTGCAGTGTGCTCTAGAAAGACAGATGCTCTGCCTGGAAAGAGATCTTTTTTATTTAAGCAGATGACAAGAAATATTTGGCCTGACCTTGGCCATAAAACAAAAGCACTTCATGCTGTCCAGAGTTAATCAAAGTTCAGCGAGGAGCGGAATTGCCACAAAAATCTGCAGGCTGCCATTCCAGGGTTAGAAAAATGACGCTCCTTTTTTTGGGATGAGTCATTTGACTTGCACTGCAGAAGTTATGTGTTTCCTTATCTTTCAGGAGAGCATTCCCCTCATGTTTTCCATCTTGATTCATGGTTCACTCATGATGGTTTGATGATCCTGAAAGAACTATGACCTTCCTCTCGAAAGCGCGCGGGCAGTCCTGGAAGCGCTGGCGAGCTCATGGCAGGAATACCAACTAGGTCACAAATATAAACAGGAAATTCTGTAAGGCTGCATTGTGTCACACAGGAGTCAGGGGCCAGCTTTGTCACTGACTTGCATAACTGAGCCCCAAGTGAACTCAAGAGAGACAGAATGGGTGAAAAGGAAATGTTTCATTTCACTACATGGTTCAGGGCTGATTTGCTAAGACTCTTCTGTCCCCAATAAATTGCACATGGTTGTAAATCTGTTTTCAAATCATGATTTTGGTGGAAGCATATTATCATTAAAAACCTGTGGAATAACACAGTGACCTTTTAATACCAAGTTTCTTTACAAATAATGAACCATATTCATTTGTAACTGGTGCTTGCTGAAAGAAATAAAAAGACTTTTTAACAAAGTGTGTGTCCATAGAGGTCATCTGATTTGTTTATGGAAGAAAATGTCACTGAGTCACTGAGACTGAACACTGATGGTAAATTCTTAACGTAAATTATTATATAAACTTATCCCAGTTTTTCAGTTAGACATGATTTTCATCTGTATTCTACTACTGCTACTACTATCATTGTAATAATTCATATTTCAAATCAGTTACAAACATCCTACTGCAAACAAAATTAGCAGAGTTAGAAACATTTCTTCGTCTCTTCATCAGAATGTGGGACAGCACAGATGTTCTCAACATACCTCAGTATGTATTTTAAACTTCATAATGTTTTCATCAAACCAACCATTTAGCAGGTACAAGAATTTTGAAAGAGTACCACTCTAACAAACCAAAACTGGTCATTTCTTGCCATCTCCTGGTAAGATGAGCCATGGGGATAAACTAAATATCTTGAAATTGCCCCTCATTTTGGTGGGGTTGAAAAGGAGAAGAGAGCACCTCGCTCTGAAAATGACCATTTGCTCCTTGTTTGAGTGCATTTTTAACCTCAAATACAGTTTTTAGCACATCAAGGAGTCATGAAAAGGTTTGGGAGGGTTTTTAAATATGAAGAGAGAACCTATGTTGTGTTCAGTTATGATCAAAAATAATGTGGTTCGTTATTTCCAGTCTCCTCTAGATAAATTCAATACTCCTATTCATGTTAATAAAAGTCATGCAATAGAGCACAAGCCAACATTGAAATTATCCCGTAGTGGCATTTAAATTAGTAGAAAAAAATATGTTCTCTCCCTGTAATACTGTATTCTTTTTGCCCCTTTCTTTTAAATTTCTATTAATACAAATTATTTGAGCATTAGTATATTGGCCTTAATTAGCTTTCATCTTTCCCCTTTTGATTTAAATATTGCCAAGCTCCATTAAACTGGCTGTGTGAGTGCCAGAAAATGGTCTTCCACTGAATTCCAAGTGTGTCTCTTTGTCACAGTGTAAATTTAAAGGTCATAACAGGTCATTTAATTGCTTGGTACATATTCTATTAATTGCACTTTTAATGTGTAAAACACACTGAAATTATCAGATAAAGGATGCTGCATTCTGCTAAAATATCAGGCGTGCCTAAATCACAGTCAGACAATATAAGAAAATTATTCTAATATCTGCTCCAAAAGTTTTGGTGTGAGTCCATTTCCCTTTTATTTCAATTGACAGTGACTTGCTCACCTCCACTGCTCCTGCTGTTGGCTCCTTTGCTTCTCAGAGCGGGGATACTCGGAAAATCCAAGATCAGCAAGATGCCTTCTCCTTTTATTTGTGGGATATGCTCTGTTCAGGCAAAAATGTAAGAATTCTGCAATACTTCTCAGTATTTGTCTCTCTTAATTCCTTCAGAAGGTGTGTTTATACTGTATCATTTCTCTAAAGAAACACTGTCAAGATGAAAAATGGAAGGCCTAGGAGTTAGGAAAAAAATTAAGATGGTGAGACTCTGCTTTAGCTTTATCTAGTATCTGCAAAAATTGATGAATAACAGCTGCACAATTGGTATTTGCCTAATCCTGCAAAGTGTTGGCTCTTCTGAGTGATAAAATGCTCTCCAAATTCCCAGTGCGTAAGAGAATATATTTTTATGCTTTTTAATTAACCAAAAACTTGCTATTTTAAGCCAAAGTCTCATCACTCCATCTCCACTTTCCATTTTTCATTATTACTTCCTGATGCATATGTGGAGCTTATGCATCACTACTTCCAACAATATGTCATCTTTCAACCAGATGTCATAAACCAAAGACCAGAGACAAAACTTGCGTTAAAGCAACTCACTCAGCATCAGATCGGAGCTCTGCTCACTTTTTAGGATGTATTTAGTCCTCTCTCATATTTAGTTTTGAGAAGCTGAATGTTTCAATTTATGAAATGATGAACTTTAATCTTTAAAGACGAAGCAGGGAAAAAAATGTCACTTACACAAGTTGGTTATGAAATGACAGATTTCAAATTGCTTAGAATTTGTAGTGTTGTTCTGGGCAACCAATCTGGCTCCTGTAATGCCTATGTACAATCAGGAAAGCAAGATGGCAGGATAAATATTTTAAAAAGCATTCATTGCAATAATATTCTTTTGTAAAATATTTTTTTTCTTTTCTTTTCAGAAGCCTTGGCACAGTTTCAAAGGTCAAAATTACTTTTGTTTTGCTACAAGAATTTATATGTTGTCTAAATTAAACTGCCTTTTCAAATTAATTTTTAATGTAGAAATTTTCAAAACTCGGTTAATCATCTCATCAGCCAAAAAAAAAGACAATAGTTCAATTGCTCTGTTACTACTGATGATGTAGAAGATGAGTGTTAAACCCCAAACCTAATTTACTTTTTTATTTGTTGCATATAACTGAATATGGGAAAAAACCCAGAAAATATTAGAAATAAAGTGGCAGCCTTGACTGTTACATGGGGGCCAGATTTTGTAAAGGGACTTCCATATATGACTAAAATACAGTGCAAGTGGAATGTAGACATTAAAGTAAAAGAAAAAAAGAGGACACAAAAGATCCTTTCCACAGGAATTTTCATTCAGCTCCAGATTCACTTTAGCTGGAACAGATATTCAGGTACCAGAAAGGTCACAGACCTGCAGCAGTTAAGTAGCAGCATTCAGATCCTCAAAATATTCCCAGGGAGTGAATTTCCAGGCCCACTGTGAACATATTCTTGAAACAGAATGTCATCATCTTGTGCATAAATATTTGTGCTGGGAAGACTTTTTGTAAATAAAGCTTGGAATGTAATCGTGCAATAAAGAAGAGGTGTGTTGCTTTTGTGGATAAGGAGTGTTTCCAAAGTGTTGAAAACCAACCGAAAACCAAAACAAAAAAAAAACCCAAAAGGTTTTCAGAGTCTAGATGGATGTACTAATAGTTTTAGTGGTGTCAGGATGCTATGCCAAAGTAACAAATTTTTTATATTCCTATGGTAGAACAAATTTTGGTTCTGTAGTATTTCAGAATTGTTGTCCAACGCAATTCAATATAGATTATTGAGCAGAAGACTGTCTGTACTTTTTAAATAAACTATCAGTCTGCACTGTGAAGTGATTTCTATTTTGTCTTTTTTGAGAAGAGACTGCCTCAAGAGATTGGTTCCAAAAGGCTTGACAATATCACTTTTGAAACTATTTACATTCTTGACACTGCATAATAAAAATTTTATTCTGTTCTTTTGTGACGTTTTTATTGCTTGCTTTTGAAACATCATGTTTTATTATCTTTCAGTCCTGTTATCAATCTTGAGCAAGAAGATGACTGTAATGACCTGTTTTAATAAGCCTATTACAGATTCCTATGTTGATTTGACATACCTAAGTGTAGTAAAATGGTTTATGAGGAACAAACAGCTGAGTAATATCACATTCATATCCTTGGAGATGAAGTGGTTGTAGATGAGAAATAAATAATTGAAGAAGACACAGCCTGGTTATTTCAGTTTCTGAACTCCCATGAAACAATGTGACTGTGTCACGGATGGAGCCATGCACTTCACTTACAACAAAGAAAACAGAATTCACTTTATTGATAGAAAGGAGGGAGTTAACCAAGTTCAGAGTTAAATCTGACAGTGGTTTGAGGAGATTTAGTGGCAATGTATGCTTGGTGACTTACTCCATGGAGTACAGGGTCAGACAAAACTACCTGAGACCCTCCTCTTGAGCCAGGAGGCACAGAATGGACAGCCTTGTTTTCCAAATTCTGTCTCAGAGGGGAGTCTGGATCCACTCTTAGTCCCAGACATGGTCAGTGGTTTATGTCTGAACGATTATATATGCACAATCAATACTTTATATCACTTAGGTAAGATTTCAAAGCTTAGCATGCTATTAATCACTTGCAGAGAATCTATTGTGACAAAAAATCTCTCTGTCTCAAGGACTAACCTTGGGAGGCATTCCTGCTGGAGGGGAGATCCTGGCATGCAGCCTGCTGCTGTGCAGTACAGCTCAGCAGGCCTGGGGCTGTCTGTATTTACAGAGAACCATAATTGAATTTTGCTCATATTTGCAGAGCAGAAAGATGTCTGGTCCCCATTCCTTGACTTCTCTGGGGCCATCCACCCCGAAAAGTTCAGAGTTTGCTGGATGCAGCCACCACCCTGGGAATTATGTCTTAAGCCAGGTGACACCCACGGTGTTTCAGACCCTCTAGGGCTCCCTGCTTGGGATCCAGGAACTCTATGGTTTGGCCAAGGAACGAAAGATGTGGTTGGACACAGCAAGATGGTTTGGTCCACAGAACCAGAGGATGGGTCAGGCTGGAAGGGACCACAGCCTTGTCCCACCTCCCTGCTTAAGCAGGGCCATCCCAGCGCACAGAGGACAGGATTGCATCCAGACAGTTCTGAGATATTCCCAGTGAGGGAGACTCCACACCCGCTCTGGGCAGTCTGTTCCAGTGTGCAGTCACTGCACAGTAAAGTTGTTCTTCGTATTCGAGTGGAATTTGCTGTTTCTCCACTCTCCCTCCTTCCCTACTGCTGGGCACCACTGAGAGGAGCCTGGCTGCCACACACAACTTTTCTGTTTACACATGCTTTGATATATGGTGTTGGAGAGATTTCTTTTTGAATGTATCTGAGTTCTAAAGGGCCACGGGCTCCAAAGCAGGCTCAGGCATCTGTTTTTTGGCTCAGAAGATATGGGTCTGACTGGTGTGAGAGTATACCTGCTGTATTCAGAAGCACACACACCTATAGCATCACCTTCTTAGTGATTCCATGAATGAATGCAGGGGAAAGGCAGAGATCTATTCTGATATCTATTTATAGCCTTATATATTTTCACTGTCACAGAGCCCTGGGAAAGCTGATCCTTCCTCAGACAGGCACACCAGGTGCACTCTGCAGCCCAGCACAAAGGTTGGCTCCGCTGTGGTGACATTCACCTGCTCACTGACACAAATCCAGGCTTCTCCATGCGCAAACGTGACCTCAGTGCCACGGAGCCAGCATTTCGGGACGTGCCTTTTCCCCTGGATTCCATTGTGATGTGTGAACAACTGGCAGCACCAACCAATACTGCCTGTTTTCTCTTTACGCACTCCCTTTCCCATTATATTTATTAAATTCTCACCCTTTTGTTTTTTTTCAAATTGTACCAAAATTAATAGGTAAGTTTAGAATTTGATTTTTATTATGCACAATAATTTATATGGAAAATAATTATATAAAGTGTATGGGCAAAAGTATGCTGTCTTTCACATGGGACTTAACTTTATCTAGTATCCTGAACAGAGGGCAACTCTCTCAGCCCTGAACTCCAGCCAGACTAAAATTATAAAATCCTATTAATAATCCACACAGTGTGATGTTATAGTCATGAAGCTTTCACTTTTTGAAAGAAAAATACTTTAGCTATGAAATATATTTAATATTTGGCACTTTCACTACTCCTGTGAGGAGACCATACTGGAACTCTTGAATTTAAATGATGGAATTCTTAAATAAAAAAGTTCATTTTCATTCACTTATGTAGAAGAAAGTGACCATGTTTGGATCAGGAGGGGAAAAAAGCATAATCAGATTAAAGATATCATAAAAAATGAACATCAAGACTCATGAAATTTCAAATAATCAAGCCCTGTAATCTACCAGGAAATAGATCTTTCAGTCCTTTTAAAATTTATTAACTCAGTTTCAGTAAATAAGAAACTTGGGATGGTGGAAGGGCCATTTCCCAAAACACAAGGGACCTGTGTCTCTTTCTTTAGGGAAAGGGAAATCATTCAAAGTGGTTATTTGAGCAGTTTGATGCACATTTTAAACTCACAGTGCTGATTTAAAGAACAGTAATTTAAGAGTACAGTTGGTTCACTAAGGTGTGTTGGGATTAAGTGATGACTGCAAGAAACTTGGAAATTTGAGCAAATGCCCACCTGTGTTACTCATTTCTTCCTTTGTTCAGCTAGAGAAGATTTGTCAGGCTTTGAAAGACCTTCTGTTGCTAAAACAACCTGAATTTTTGCTCAAACCAAAGGAATAATAAAATACTTGAAATGTAAATAGTAATTCCTTTACTAAAAAGTTCTCATCTATTTTCTATGTATAATCTTCCATTTTATTTTTGACCTTTCTTCACGTTTCAGATATCTTTTTGCATCCTGTACTTTTCTTCAAAAACACTCAAGGAAACAAAATTATCATGAACCTTTCAGAGGCAGAAAAATTAGTGTGTAATAATCATATACCAGCATGTCCTTTTCATAAGCTACTGTCAGAAATATTTATGCATTATGTACTTGTTCCAAGAAATTGTAGTACAGTGTGTATTCCAGAGATAACATGTAGAGGAATCTCCCCCATATGTTTTAGTTTATTTTCCATGTTGGCATATAGTCTGATAATAGACAGAACTTGGGGATTTCTTTTTTAATTTATGTTTTCCCATATATAGAAATACATGTATGCCTTAAGTGGAATAAACCAAACACTTTGACTGCTGTATTGACATTTATGCTTGAGAAAGTTCAGGCCTGCAAGCTCTTGCAAAGCAAGTCAAAAGGCCAATCCCAGCCTCTGACCCAAAAGGGAACATTTAAGTTCAGGCTCAATCAATTGAAAATGCAGGACAAAATATGCCTTTAGATGACAGAGTTTGATTTACAAGATATACAGATATTTTACATCGGGCTGAGCTAATTCAAGTTTGTGTTTTGACTGTGTACGTAGAATATCTATAATTTATTTATGACCTATTAAGGAGATTGTTTCCAGCGTGTAAGAAATCCTAATTAAGACCACTGTTTTTAAAAAGTAAACTCACAATTCCTTTTATATCCTGTCATCAAAGGAACAAAGGAGAAAGCTTTTGTTCTTATTTTTCTTGGGTTTGGTTTGATTTTCTCCTTGCTGTCTGTTGAATGTCAAGGGGCCACACACCAGCTACTGCACAGTCAGGTCTTTGAAGTCCCCACAGAATTTCAGAATTCTTCTGAAGGGTTTATTTCCTGAAATACTTATTTCCCCAATGAAATCAGGATTCCTGAGGGACTTGTGGTGTCAAACCAACAGCAAAGGCTGTTGTCTTTTTCTGAGCATGGTGGGGCACAGAATTGCATAAAGTTTGGGAGTTGAATATCTCGTGAAGAGAAAATGGCACGAAAATAAATCCTTCCAAATTCATTCCATTCACCCTTCTGGCACACCATGACCTGGCTGCTGCCCCTAAACAGGGGTGGAGGTGGAAGAACAGAAGGCACAGTGTGCACAGACCAGGATCAGCATTAGGGAATAGACTGAAAGTAGGTAAGAGACAGTTAGGTAGAAGATACAGAAAATTATAATTGTGCAGATGCTGTAGAGAGGGTCTCAAAGGCAGCACAGCACTGCCCACCTGTTTAATCAACATAATTATTTCCACAATATTCCCACCCTTGGGCAGAAAGGGGTGGCAGCAGTACAGTAGGGATGCTGTGAAATATATTTGTCTGTCATTTTTCTGTCAATGTCATCAATTACACTTTGATTTATCCTGAGACCAGGATGGGCAGCCAGGACTGAGTGACACCAGGATTTGCACGCAGGTTTCCCTGTGTCATGGTCCTTTCACATCTTTCAAATGTACAAGACAAAACACTCACGATTTCAACTTTATTTCCTTAGCTTGTTAAGGAATATAATAAACACTACAAACCGAGGCTCCATCACCTTTTACCCAGACTAGTCTATATGTTAGTCAATTTATTCACCATTCAAGTGAAGATTTTATAAGATTTCATTGCTTGGTATAACTCTTTGTATCACATACCTTTGAGAAAAAGAAAAGACTTGGTTACCTAGCAAACAGAGAAAGTGCTGACCCTTCCTCTTCCATCACAGGCATCCCCTGTATCACACCAGGAAACAGAAAAACCTCAGCAGTCCAGCTGCAGCTGCATCCACTTCAAAAGCTTTTTGGGTAAGATCATAGAGCCAAAGAATGGTTGGGGTTGAAAGAGACCTTTACAGTCTAACCCTCTGTAATGAGTGGGGACATCTTCAGACTGATGTTTTACACTCTCAGGCTTGCAGGCTTCGTCTATCCCATTTCTGTAAGCTGGAGGGTTCTGGTGACACTGCCAGACAAAACACAGTGGCTGCTGGAGGCAGCAATTTGCAGGCCATGGTGGCTGAAGAGGGGTGTTCAGCTCTTTCTGACCACCTGTCCTGCCTACCTGGCGCTCCCACTGTGACCTAACGCTGCTGCTCTCAGCATAGCGTGAACTCTAGCCTGAGCTGGCTCAGCAGAATTGGTTGGTCTGGAAATGTGACAGGATAATTAAGCAATCAGTTTGTGTGTTGTATGACAGAAAAAGGGATGCAGTAGCCTCATGCCTACTTTCTCTTTTACCTTATTTGAACATTTCTGTCCCAGACTCCTGAGAGTAATGCATGCACAAAGTGTGTTTACTTATAACCCATCACCTCATTTGTACTACTCCCTCATCATAAAGTTGCCTTTCTCAGGGACAGGAGCATTAATGAAGGTAAATACAGAGTCATGCTCTCCCTGTATGGCTGTGTAATTTATTCTTTTACATTACACAAAATCAGCAGGATTTCAGCACTACAGATACCAGGACAATGCCCAAGCAACCCGGGTGGAAGCCTCTGTTCTTCCAGATAAATTAGTAAAAGTAATGGGGTGGATCCATCTTATTATAGGAAAGTGTATTAAGGCAGATTAATGCTGCCAGGCTGAATAACACCATAAAGCTGGGAGACATTCCCAGGTTCAGGCTAATGGGCTCCCAGCCCCAGCTGGAAATGTGGGGTGTGTCTTTCAGCAGAGAATACCAAGGGAAATGAAGCTACTGATGAGACCAAAAGGCATCCTAGAAAGACTGAAGTGTCTCCTGTGCTTGAAAGCACGTTTGTTTTTCCAACAGAAGCTTTTTTGCGTATCCTTTATTTCGAAAACATGAAAATAAAATGAGCTGCATTTACTGGTACAGTTTTCTGGGACTTAAAGGCCTGAAAAGCTTCTTGATAGTTATTGAGAGTGAAAACAAAAGAACTCTGGGTCAAAGCTCACTCCTTTCATAGTCTTTTATTTCTTCAGCATAGATTTGATTTCTGCATAGATTTGGTACTATCTAAGCTGTTTTGCTTGAATGCTGTCGTGTCATTCTGTATATGGGTCCTGCCAAAGGAATATTCACTGCTGACTGCTTTCCTCTAAGGTTTTAAGGTGTGGTTTTAGAAGTGCCTCTAGGGCTTTTTGTTTCTTATACATCAAAAGAAATCCTGCATGCGCATCCTTTCTTTCTTCCTCTTTGCATTCATCAAAAACGAACAAAGGACGATGTGGACAGTGAGTTACAGTCATACATAAACCATGCCTCTGTCCCAAGCTGCTGCTGGGAAAGCCTTGTTGAAGGCAGTATTTATTGAAAGCCCCTTTTTATATATCAGCACTGTGGAAGTCACAAGGGGTACAACAAGGTACCAGCAATTTTTTGTTGTTTTGGCTGTTTGGGTACCACAGCTTCACAGGCAAATCCAGCGGGCTGGCTCCAAAAGGAGCATCACATAGGTGCATCCCTACCAGTGCTGCAGGTCCTCTGTAAAGATTTGGAAGGTCTTTCTGCAGTGGCAAACAATCTCTACTAACTTCCTGGGCTTCCAGAAATACTAATCAGCAGTTCTAGTCTGTAGCACATTTATTACACCCTGACGTGCTGAAGACAGCCTGTTACAAATAGAACTGCCTGGTGAAAAATGCTGTTCCAGTGTTTTATAATAAAGTGCACCAATTAGATGCATTCATTAGGACAAACTGCTTGTCTTTTCTTATATTAGATCTTTTAAAAGGCACAATGCATCTCGTAGCTCATTCTGCTCTGTATTATTATTAATTGAACAGAGCACATTACAGAATTTTAATCCAATAACTGTAAATACATAATGAATAATATTTCCTTGGAGGCTGCCGGGGTTGTAGCAGCCTCCTTTGCAGCTTTGCATACTCAGACTAAGATATATTATCACAGAGTCCCCTCTTCCGTGGCTGTAGGTTCCCCACAGGTATTGCAGGGACGCCACCAGAGCAAGGAATAGTGTGTGTGTGGTGGAAGACAAATGTGCCATTTGTTAAAAGGCAAATTAGTAGCCAAGCCTAAACTGCAGGCTTTCAACTTTTTCTTGTTGGAAAGGGTCTCATGCTCCAGTTCTTCATGCTGTCTTGCAGGTCCTTGGATGCCAAACAGAAAACAATTTTTTAATTTTACCAGCATGAGGGTTCCTAACTGCAGCATATTATTTATAAAGGGGAAATGGCAAACACTAAATGAAGACAAAAGGAAACATTCTGTTCCTCTCTGGAGGAGCACAGCATTATTATACAAGGTTGTGATTGGGCATAGTAAGATGAATTGAGCAGCTGCTCCTCCTGACAAGAACATTACTTCTTAGATTGCTGGTAATACATGAGGTAGCTGGCACTCCCTGGTTATACTTAAGTAACAGATATGATCTCAGCAAGAGCAGCCTGAACTCGATGATAACGACACAGGATTTTATAGAAAAGAAGACTCTGGGGCACACTGAAGTGTTTTTTATTTTTTTTTTTTAAAACCATACTTAGTAATATTTTCATATGGAATAAGTATTTGCAGCTATTTATGCCTGGACAATACTCAAGGTGTATGGCAGGGCTAATTAGCTCGAAGAAAAGTAGTGCATTAGTACAGTCTTACTACCACTAATGAAGCCCCATAACTTCCAATTTTGAGCTATTTTATGGCCAATTGCATGAAAAATGGTCAGAGAGGGACACGAGGGCTCTTTGTAGGTATTCTTGCAGCCATATCTGTTAACCTGCTGAAAGTTACAGCAACAGAAGTTATTTTGAGAAATTCAGATTTTTGCTTCTAATTAATGAGATCTGTTTTTCCAGGATCTAGGCCTTTGCCATGTAAGGATATGTGGTCCAATAATATTAGTCTCCCAAGACCTGATCCCATGACAACTGAAAATGCTAGGAGAAGATTAAAGAGGAGTTTTGCACCTATTGTCATTTAGGCCTGAAAATATCCTACAGCTGTAAAAATTCTAACAGTATCCAGCAGGATAAGGTCATAGTGAAGTGAAAAAGTAAAATAGATACCAAAAATAAGAAAAAGGAAAAATATCTGAGCATAGTAGCTATTGAAAAAAAATGAGAGATTTTTTTCACAACACATATTTAATCTTAAATTTGCCATCCACTGGTTTTCCTAATATGAAATAAATGATGTTGCTAAGCACTGTGAGGACTCTGTGTCTGTCTAGGATTATTAGCATTTTGATTCTTTAATTCTCATTACTTTATCACCTTTCTATTCCCTGCCTGATGATGAGCCTGCAGAAAGGCAGTAGGTGTTACACTTTCCATAAGGGAAGCTGTTCTCCAAAGTTTTGAAAGCACAAATCACACTGATGTGCACTTCTACCTAGTGGAGTAAGATTGAATATTTGTCCCATCTGGTTGGATTGGTTGTAACCTGTACCAATGCCAGTTGGGGAAATTCATAAATTTCAAAATGTTGTTGAGGGCCACAAAATTCAATCTAAGGGTGCAATTAGGGCCAGTTAGTCCATGTAGTCATTTTTGAAAAGAGACAACTTGATTCTTGAAGAAGAATCTAGGTGCCTAACTGTAATCCTAAAATTCAACTCAACTATTCCCTAAGTCTGGAGACACTCCTTAGGTGCCCCCTTTTTATCAGAAGAATCTCCAGATATTGATAAATTGACTTTTAAGGATATCTAATTAAAACTTTGCAGAAGACTGAGCAGATTTACAGCACATGGCTACATCTTTTTAAAGATGCCTTACCCAAGGCTGAGCTTCTCCACAAGTGCAGTAATAGTAACTATTTTCATGTAAGGACATAAGGAAGAACCAGAAGACCAAGTCTGCTGTATGTGCTTGCACATATTTGTGCAGGCATGGTCTTAAAATGGTGGTGACTAAAAAAAAACCTCTCAGGATGGCTAAGCACCAGCTTCAGCTCAGAACTGGGCCTCATCTAGAAAAATAGAAAAAAATAGAACAGACCTCTTCCTTCAAGTTTGTCTTATAAGAACACTATACCATGCATCTTGAGGAGAGAGAACAAGTCCCTCTCTGCTTTCAGAAGAGTTTTCCAGGAACATCCTCTCTCAGTAAGCTGGAATGGGCACCTGAGTCTTAAGGAAACAGTATGAGATGATGGAATGCTTTCCAAGAGCATTTCCTGTTGGCAAGGTGTACTGTAAAAATAGCAGGTTCAGAAATCAGAGTGGCAGCAGGCCATTTAAAACATTCTACAAACATTACATCAAGAACCTTGACACACAGAGAGATTTTGGTATTTTGTTGTATCAGCAGATATCAAAAATTGAAGCTTCTGACATTGCAGACCTCAGGTCTGGTCTTCAGGTCAAATTCAGGTATTCTCCTAATGGAAAAAAGAAATGACTTCTTATGCTCGCTAGCTTAATAATTCAAGCTGGAATGTAGGAAAATCAGCTTCCAGTTTTAAGTGAACAAAATCAAATAAAATGCTGAAATGAAAAATGTCTAATTGAGAAGGCAAGGACTAAATTCTGACTGCCATATTTCACATAACAATTTATCCTCTAAACTTGAAGCAACACTGGATCCTTGAATATCCTAAGTTGTCCCTTGGGACAATTACATATCTGTGAAACTGTTTATTGTTCTATGTTTTTTTTTATTTTTCGCTAATATACAGTTAAATTAAACTTTAAAAAGTTTTTAAAGAGAAGAAGTAGCTTACAGTGAACCTGAAATCTGTTTCAAAACACAATATGTTTCTAGAGTCATATAATATTAAAAACAATATTACACACTTCAGTTGTTTTTAATATATGTATCTTTAAATATTCTAAAATAATGTTGTAATTATGAAAGTTTTCAACAGACAGATTAATATATCAGAACTACCAAAAGAATCTGAACCTCCTAGATGGCAACATCTTTTTAACAAAAAATCATAAGAATTTTTTTTCCATATGACCATATGAAATACTTTATAAATGTTTTCAAGTCCTTTAATGAAAGGGGTTAATTAAAATCCAGGTGGCATTTATTTCACAGTGTGAGGGTGAACATTTGAATTTCAGACTTGGTCTAACACACTTTTCTCCCTCTGGCTTTCACAGTGAATTGAACACTTAACTCTCTTCAGCAATTTTGGAAATCTCAATTTGTCGCAATTATGATGAGAAGCCATTACTTGATAAAAAAGAAAGAAAGAATAAAGTTCAAGATATGTATCTGGATTCCTTTTAAAATAATGAGCACACACAAATAAAAGGAGAAATCTTGCCAGAATCCTACAACTCCCTTTTACAATTTGCATATTAAATTGCACATCTACCGGTTTCTGTTAATTCAGCAAAATAAGAACTTCTCATGAAAGTAATTGTGTTATTAGTCTACCTCGGCAGTAATGATCCTAAGGTGAAGGTAGCAAGTAATTGTGTTTCTAACTGTGTCTTCTTTTTAATAATTAGTTGTAAAGTTATGTTGTGCCTTCTCTGTTCATGAGAACTTTTCTCTCATCTTCTGCACTACACTGAGCCATATTTAAACTAAAAAGGCAGTTTTCTGCTAAAAAGGCAGATTTCTTGAGATCCTTGTGGTTAATACTTGCTCAACAAGTCTGAAACTGATATTCTCACACCTTTTCCAGCTGTAAATTGCTTTACCAATTTCCATTTTCATTAGAATTTTCCATGTTACTCTGCTGTAGGCAATATAAAATCTGAAATAATGGCCTTGTTTTTAAAAGCTTTAACCAATTATGAGAACAAGGAGACAGGAAAAGTAACAAACCTTTACCAAAGAAGGAATAACTGACCAGTTTCTCCCTCTACTCCCATAGCTCCCACAAAAATAATAGTTTAAAACATCTAAAAAATATTGATACAATGCTGGCTGCATTACATCTTTATAGCTCTATGATGGTTTTCCTTTCAAATTTCTTTTGGCATTTACCTAGGTCAAATTGTATTTATGTACACTGAATGTTATTAATATTAAAACATTCCCTCCTATGTCCTGACTGCCTAGGAAAGAAAAATAAAACAAAACCCAAGTCTATTGGCCATGTCTATTGATTAAAAACTAGTTTATTATGGGTGTAGATTAAAGGGAAAAGTTGTCCAGCAAATCCTGGTTACACAGAGCCTACTGGACCCTCTCAGAAAGCTGCCAGCTGTTGTTTATTGCAGATATTGACCAAATGCTAGAAAAAGCAGTCGTGTATTACAGACCTTTCATGTTCAAACAGAAATAAAGTGTTCCCTTTATACATTCTTTTTTCATCAGCTAGAAAGATGCTGAACTCATGTGTAAATGTAAAACCCAGAGAAGGGAAAAAACCCGGCAGAATAAATTGTTGAGGCTGCTCCAGTGAGTACAGTGAGACAGGGAATATTAATTCCTTTTCATCCTGATGGCTTCTTCCTTTCTTCCTTCCTATACATTGTTGCATTTTGAGTCACTCCACTCGGAAAAAAAAAGAAAAAAGAAAAAAAAAAAAAGAAAAAAAAGGAGGGAAAAAAAAGCTTGTTGCTTTCATTTAGAATGTTAACTCATTGTTTTAAAACAAATTGAAATCAAAGGTGGAGAGATTGCTGTTAACACTAGCATAATCTGTGTCTTCCCACCTGTCATTACTGTTATTTATTTATTCTAGGTCATGTATGCATTACAGAGTAATTATTTATTTTGCTCACACATGTATCTCCATTTAGAACTATAGCAATTAGAGATTTTTTAGAAATGAAATTAAATTGTATAATTTATAACATTTCTACATTTAGGTCAAGAAATGCCATACTGCTAAGTCCTATTTTTCACCTAACCTGTATTTCATTTGCTACATACCAGGCTGACATAATTTCTTTTTACACAAAATACTGATTTAAATCCTGTTTTACACTACAGAAGTGCCTTTCATGTTTTCATTTTTTATAAATACTGAGATCAGGGAATTATTCCCATTTAATATCTTTGAACGGTGTTGAGGTAGGAGATATTTTCTGTGTACATGAACAAGCTGTCCAATGTCAAGTAGAATGCAACATAATTAAGTTTTCTATGCTTGTAGCTCTAATTTTTCTTTTTCCTGAAGAAACTGCAATGGTACACTCTGCTTTTTACTATCCTGAGGAGCATTAACCTTGAGGACTGCACTGAAAGTTGAGGGGAACAGTGAAGTGGACAGATCAAAAGAGTGGTCAAAAAGGAAATGAAAGGTCACTTTTAAAAGCCAAAAATGATACTAGAGATGGAATTCAAGCAGATTACCTGTTCTCCAGTGAGCAGGAGTGTGGAGGGGTGTTTATCATCTAAGCAGCTCAAAATGAGCAGCAATGATAAGCAGTGCCGTGCATTACTAGGAGTACTTAGATGAGCTTGACTAGCCACAAGAATTATTTAATATGATCAGTCATTTATGTTCTCCACAACACCCATAAGTTAGGAATTTGCAAATGTTACCCTGGTGCTGCCAGAAACAGATTCACAGTGACCTCAATATGTCACCAGAAAGGGTTTCTGGAAATCCTTTTGTTTTCCACGTGGTGCCTTATTATATTGGAAATACAAGTGTTCTGGTATTGCTTTAACCACTCTTTGTTATCATTGCAAAATATTCACATCACATCACTTTAAAAAGTAGTATTTATTCTGCACCAACTAGTCCAATGAAACAAACTTGCAGTTTGATAAAGTGCATAGATTGAAAAACTGAATTAGACAAGAGCAAATTTTTTCTGTCACATAGAGTGGATGTTAATTGCATTTATTCAGTCTGATCATTAAAAGACTGGAGAGAGGTGGAAGCTCAGAGGTCACAGAACGCGCAGAGGAAAGCACAGATGCTTTGGGATCCTCCACTTAGAGAGATCATGAAATAAATTTGCTCTCTACATCTCAGCCATGGTTTTGTGGTTGTTCTGGTCACCTGCCTGTGTCGACTCACACAACTGGTTACATTTTGGACAGTGAAATTCTTCTTTATTTTGCACTCAGAACCTCCAGCAAGTGCATCAGGATGGGTATCTCTCTCTAAAATCCCCCAAACCTGCCAAGTAACACAGTAGTTCTTCACTACTGCTAAACAAGAAGTTACTCTGATCTTTTGCCCACTGATGCAAATCACAAATGCCTTTCATGTGGTCAAAGGCATCACTCTAGCTTATATTGCATCTGAGACAGATTTTCAGAGAGAAAATTGTACATTGATGGTTTGAGAAATAATTAGCAATATGTCTTAAGGAGAAGCTAGTCTTGATAGTATATTTGAAGTGAATTTGAAACTATAAAAATTATGTTATTCTTTGTGGGGTTTTTGTTTGGTTGACAAAGTCTGAAACTGACAAATTTTGAAAGGAGACCTCTAATACTTGAAAATTATATGGACATGCTGAAGATGACTCTAAACAAAGATGTGGTGTGCCAATAATCAACAGATAAATTGCAAAAGTATCAGAGGTTTTTGAATATTTCTGTTTAGATGAAACTAGCTAACACCAAACAGTTTACAGGTAATACAAACTGTATTTTTACAAGTATTGTTCTGATCTGTCAGCTTCGAAACCCCTCTTCCTGTTGACTCCATATTTCTTTGTTGCAATATTTATAAACCTGCTCTCATGTGTCTTTTAAGGAAATGTGAATTAGCCAAATAATGAAGCTAAAATTATAATCTGTTTGATAGCTGTTTGAATAAAAAATCAAAAACTTGCTGTTATCCAGCGGCACGCCGGAGACTGCCTTCTTTTACCTAAAGGTACTCATTTTATTACTTGTAAAGATAAAGACTAATTAAATGTTACACAGCCTTTCAGTAATTCAAAAGCTCCACTAATGAGAAGTACCATCTTGTTAAAAAAAAATAATAAAAAAAAAAATTCAGGCAGGCAGTTCTGGAGGATGAAGAGAGACTGTGGAATCAAAGGGCACTGAGTGAAACCAAAGTGGCTTACAGCAGGTCAGTGTGACCAGCACCCTGCAAGAGTATTTGGTTTTAGAAACACCAATTCAAGCTCTACATCCCATAAAAGAAATCTGAGTGTTGAGGAAACTGAGATCTCTTCATCTCCATTGTTGGAAATTTCACAGGATGGCCATGGATAGGGGTGACAGAAAACCTCTGACCTCTAACTCTGCAAACAGATTTGCACAGATAAACCTCTGAGTCCTTTGACACCTGCTGCTTCTGACTGTGAGCAGCAGACATGCATCATGCCACTCTTCCTGACTCATTTTGGGTTCAGTGCTCGTGACAGAACCAGGTGGCTATGGGGAAAAGCAGAAAGTAAAGATAAAAATCATGCTGGGTTTCTAATATTCCTGCCAGCACAAATATGCTCTATATATATATGTGTGTGTGTGTGTGTGTGCATGTAAATATATATACACCAGAAACTGCTTTCCCTTTCCTTCTGTAGTTTTTACAGAAAGACAGAATTTGAGGCAAATCAGGTTGTGTGTGGAGACACAGGCACAAACGTGCGTGAGTTTAGGTATATATCTGTATATATGTATGCCTATATGTGTAGATAGATCTCTGTGTGTAGGTATTCTGCACTCACACACTTTTTCTGTGCCTGTATATGTTGCATGTTTTCTCCCAGTGGTCTGACTGTAAGAAAAAGAGGATTAACGTGTGACTTCCCTGTGCATTCCCATTGGGATCATTTTCCCCTGGACTAGCCGAGTCCTTCTGGATGGCAATGAGATAGAAAAGCTCTGTATTTGGAATAGTTTTGTCAGCATTGTCTGGAGCTTAATCCTCTCCTTCAGATGCACAAGGGGGGAGCTGGAAGTGGAGTTGCCCTCACTGCCCTTGCTTTGAGATTTCTGGGGGGAGAAAGAGAACCCCCAGCTGTCTGGGTCCCAAAGGTGGGGAGAAACACGGCTGGAAATGGCTGAGTGGCTCATTTTTGAAGGCACAATTATTAAAGTCAGGCATTAGGTTGCCCCACCCATGATGAAGGTTAAAAGCACAAGTTTAACTGAAAACTGTAGGCTTATCCATATATATTTATTTGGTATTTCTAAGAATTAAATGATTGCAATGCAGGGTCTTTTGTTTAATTTTTATATTGTGGTGAGTAAGTAAAGTCAGTTATTCAATCTCAGTACTGAGTTTCATTAAATCAAAGTAAATGAAGGGTTAATATCTCATCCTTGGAGTTTGGAATGACATTTGAGCATGAAAAGCAAGTTTCATTTAAATGTGAACCTTTTCAAATTATATTTTCTGTGAACTGGTGCCAACTCGATTACAGAAACTGCTTTTGTACTGATCTGGTTAGTAAGCTGCCTGTTTGTTTTAAATCTAATACAAATGCTTAAATTTAGTGACATGCATATATTGCATATATTCATTGGCTTTAAGTATTGGAGATTTTGTAATTCTTAAATAGTCTGTTCTGGGAGATATTGTTAAGAAATTAGAAATGACCTTTATATAAGAATTCTTTATATGGGTTAAACACAGACAGAATATGCCAAACTGAATTAATTTTTTAATAAACTGAAGGATTTTACTGCTGGGTCCTACAAAGGACTAAACTTTATTTAGACTCTCCCCTTTATATCTCTAGAGTAATGGGAAATAGCTGAATTCATAATGAGCATTAAAGCCAGCATAAAAATTCTGATATCTGCTCCCCTGCATAAGGATCAGTGATCCTGTGACTTGTTGATTTCCAGTTTAATAAGTTGTGCCTTTCTTGTGATATTCATCACCATTGCCATGGGTTATGCTCAGAGAGAGACTGGAGCAGCTTGCTGGCATCTTGATGTGATAAGAGGTCACCTATCAGGGCCATGCCAGGTGGAACATCTGAGCACTCCCCACGGAAAAAAGTGACCTCGCTGCACAGTCTTGTCAGAAAACAAAAAAGCTGAGGGTATCATCCTGCATGGAAGCTAAAAAAAGACTTTAACTGAAGAGAATTCATAGGAACTTCACTCTTGCTTTTAAAGCCTTTTTAGAAGAAGCAGAGAAATATTTTTAAATTAAAAAAAAAAAAAAAAAAAAAAAAAAAAAAAAAAAAAAAAAAAGCACAAGAAAACAAAAAAACAAACCCTGGTGTTTCTCAGTAACAATTACATCAAGAACTTATAATTAAGAATTAAGTCAGGCTGACTTATTTTAAGCTCTTCCAGTGTATAAAGAACATTCAAATATTTGAGCTTCAAAAAACCTCATGTCCTGAAAATCCATTTCACTCTTTGGAGCTGACATGACTCAGTGAGAATTTTCCTCGAGAAAACTGCGTATGGTTATATCTCACAACTTCCCTGAATAGTAAATTGTTGTTCCTGAAAAAATAATTGTTGAAAATGTGTGATATAGTCTTTGAGTAATTATTGCCTAGATATTACGGAAAAAGGTGCATACAGACATCCTGTATTCCTTATTTCAGCCTCCCATTGCATTGTAAATGGACATAGAAATAGCTTTTCTTGAACTTTGTCAGAAAAATGCAAATATGGCACAAAATCTTTTCTTCAAAGAGTTAGGTTCATACTTCTGTGAACTGCTTAACTCCAATTTCCATGTTCAGTATTTCTTTGCCAGAAATAAAGTGGATTCCATCAACAAGCTAAGATATAAATCTTGAATGACTGAGGCCTTTGGGAACTGGTTGGAATAATGGATTGAATGTCATCTGTGTATGCAAAGTTGACAGAATCTGTCAGTCTCTAGGAGGTGGGTGTGTGCTGTTATACCTGGGTGTGTAAGGTGACTGTGCTGGGACAGTCCTTAGCTTCAGTGACAGCATATTAAATCATTAATCTGACCCCTCATTCTGATGATGCCTAGCAGATTTCAGGGAATAGCCACGTGTTCCTTTTGAAAAGAGCTGGAGTAAATACCTTGAGAGCCACCACTCCCATCCAGAAATTGTTTGCTTTCATAAAATTGTGACTTGGGTGTGCTTTCACGAGCTACAATGCCCATTGCCCAAATCTTTGTTTTCCTCATACCTTTTTGACTTAATTTGAGTGCACTGCTGCAGAGAACCACTTCTGACTTTCCTCTTTGCCAGCTGAGTTTCGTGGTTTATAGCCTGCTTGCCTAATCCAAACACTCTGTTGCCTCCTTGCCTACTTTACCTCCTTTTGTCTCTCTTTAATCGTCAGCTGTGCTGTCTGACCTGAGACAGGCAGCTTGCTGGTGAATTGTTGCTGTTTGAGTTCAGCTAGGAATGGATTATATTTTGTTAGAATGGTGGATAGCTGTAGGCAGATGAGAAGCAGTAGATATTTGTTACTGCTTTCGCAGTTAGCATCCAAGGAAAAACCACTGCAAGCTTCGCTGGAGGCACTGCAAGGGTTTCTCTGAGATCTGATGAAGGAGTTCCCTCCTTCCAAAAGGAGAACACTTGTAGGGAAACTTCCTCTTTTCCCAAATAAAAAGTCTTAAAAACTGCAAATAAATATATTTTTATATTATTAACATTATCTTTTTATCCTGGTTTATTTTGCAGTAGCATTTCATTTTAATTGTTCTATCACTCCCAAAAGAATTATTTTATTCTTTGCAGTTTATAACATTGAATTTTTTACAAAAAAAAAGAGGTGTTGAATGTATTGTCTTTTCTGTGTTATGTTATTTAACTTTATGAATAAGTCAAATGCTGTGATGATCATCTTTGGTACCACAGAACAGAAAAATAAGTAGATTTTTTTTCCATTTTTAACAGCTCATAATATATTAATGACAACTCTTACATGCACCAGTGTCCTTAAACTTCAGGTTTGCAGGTGTTTATAGTTCCAGAGCACATCAAAGGATTATCAGACTGCACTTTAATATCTGAACATTAGCACAAGCACAGGACACTTGTGGATTCTGGAGAAAAAAACTTGATTCATTCATTATGTCTCAATTCAACAACTTACACTATCCCTCAGGTAGTGGATAGCTTCCCACAGCTGGTAGACAGCAAACCCAGGCAGAACTCCATAAACATTGATCATTTATTTCATTGCAAAGCTCGCTTCTTTAGTTTAAATTGCAGATGAGATTGATTTGAACCAAACCAAGTTTGCAGCGAAGTAAATTAGGTGCTTTCATCCCTGCAGCTTTAGAGCTCATCTGTGAGAAGTGGGCAGGTGGGAAAGAAAAGCTCCTCTGGAGTTGGTCCAGTTCAATAAAATGGTTGGATCTAAACTGTGTCACAGAGAGTTCCAAGATCCCTGTTCCAGGGGATGAGTTAGGTCGTGGGTCCTTACACTCCAGTGTCAGCTCCATCATTTTAGCCCTGCCTCCAAAAATCTGAGACAGGTACTGCAGCAGAGAGTAAATCCAAATGCTGTTGCATATAGTTTCCAAAAGGGATTATTTTTATATTTTCATTCTGAAGGTACGTTTTTCAAATTTTCCTTATATTTCCCAAGAATTTCAGTTGCTTTCAGTTGCTTCTATGTCTTGTACCTGGGAGCCTGTACCAAATTTTTTTTTTTTTTTTTTTTTTTTTANCTTCTAGCCCTCAGTACCTCACTTGCTAAAGACAAATTAATGCATTTGCTGAACGCCACCCCTTTTTAGGCTGTATGGAAATAATGTCTATGAGGAAAAGATATTTTTGTACAACTTTTTAACCATTTTAAGAAATACTGAAAGAAAACAGCTTCTAAATTAGAGTAAAATTTGAAACAAGGCTTCTAAATTGGATTTCACTATGGCTCCATTACACAAAGTATCTAAAAATTTAAAGCTAAGGTTTAAAATGCTGAAAGGAATAAATTAACAGCACAAAATATCTTACCTGAAGGATGCCAAGCACCTAAAAATATTAATAGATAAGTCAGAGAACTGGCTGTTCTCTAACTAGTCTATTGGTATTCTCAGAGGAGGCAATCATAAAGCAATTATTTTCTTGAGGCAGACAGCATCATCAACCACTTTTTTATGAATTTTATGACATGCTAATTTCCCATCTGTCCCAAGGAACACAGACTCTTCACTCTAGTTCATCCACCATAGCTTAACAGCAAAACTGCAAGAAATAAATATCTGTTCAGTCCTTCTGAAGGTTAGGTTTGGATGAGAATGATCACATTGTTTGGATTGGAGGGAGCATTCCCTCTCAAACTCATCTCTAACATTTGTTATGAATGCCTTCATGTTGACAGCCACCAACAAAAACCACTTTCCTGCTCTGGAAATCCAGGCCCAGACGCTCGCAGGATTTGTAGTGCTTATCCCTAGCAACTTCAGCAGGTGCAAACAGATGGCTGACATTTCTGTTGGGCCATAAAATACAGAATACTACTGTCCTGCTACGCCTAACTGGAATCAATTAAGTATGAAGCAGGATATCAGGCTATGAATCACAAGTCATTTGTTTCCTGTGAATTGCATAGTTTGTTGGGCTCTTTTTAATGCTTCATTTCATGGAAGCCCCAGGGATGGCAGGAAAAGCAGCAAAAGAGAGAGGTAAGTAGGTACTTGAAGCAGTTAAATTGCAAAGTGAGATTCCCTGCTAAAATCTCTGAGAATAAAGCTGGGTTTGGAGGTTATTGCCATATTCCATCTCTGATTTCATGTTTCTTGTTTGATCTCCTGAATGCCTTCCCAAAATACGCTGGATCAATTATTTATGCTGTGCTTATATGGTTAAACCTGGACCAAAACAAATAGCTATAACCTTTCTTGAAATCATTTCTCTGAGCTTGATCCTTTCACTAATGCTCTAAAAACAGTTGTATCAGAACAACTAATAGATGCAGAAAACCACAGCAGAAGGGGCTTCAAGTCATGTTTCAGAGCTTTTCAGCTAGCTGTGGAAACTCATAGTCTAATATTTAGACAGAACAAAATTGTCATAAACAAAGGCAACTGAGTGGAAAAAAGGACAAAAGGCAGAAAAAACTTCAGATGTGAAATACAAAATTAAAACAAAGAAGAAAAGATTACTAAGATTCTAAAAACGCTAGACTCTTTTTTCCCCTGATTCTTATTTATATAGTGAAATGTAAAAGGAAGGTAAAATATAATAATAGGTATTTATTTTTACGTCGTGCTCCTGTTTAATGTCTTCAGTTTTCTCTGAGTTAATCAGAGACCTTTGCTAATTACTGCCACAAGGCTGAATAAATGGGAAGGGAAAATAAGCAAGATTTTTGTATAGGTTGAGTGTGGTGACATTATCTTAAAAGAATAAGTTGATGTGACAATGTTTTAAATATGAGCTGGCAACTGCTAGTAAGTTTGCACTGCCTGTTTTTAACCTTTAATTTGTGAGAGTGCTGTGAATAGAGATTAACTTCCTTTACTTAATATTTACTTTTTCAGTGCCTTCAAATCAGAGCTGTCATCAATGTTTTGAAAAGTTGTTCATTTTCCCAGGACTTTCTTTTGATTTCTGTTTGTCACTTGATTCAATCTTCCAGTAGGGAAGAATGGAGAACCAGCTGAGGCCATTTTTATGTTACCTGAGCAAGGAGGATTTCACAGTCTGGGAGATTCAGGGTAAAATGTTCATATTCAAAGACTACTGTGCACCTTCCACATAGCCTTGAACTGCCCCAGGTTCTGACCTCCAGCAGCTAACCCCAAAATATAAGTCCTGAGAGGAATACATTGAATCCAGAGGAAGTGATCAAATCCAAGTTGGTGCTCATAAATGT